>WUAM01000256.1:471062-483858 GCA_024336885.1 Actenoides hombroni | reverse complement strand
GGAGCCAGGCTCTGCTCAGTGGTGTCCAATGATAGGACAAGGGGCAATGGGTAGAAGCTGGAACAGAGGAGGTTCCATGTAAATATGAGAAAAAACTTCTTCACTGTGAGTGTGACAGAGCCTGGCCCAGGCTGCCCAGAGAGGTTGTGGAGTCTCCTGCTCTGGAGAGATTCCAAACCCACCTGGGTCTGTTCCTGTGTGACCTGCTCTAGGGGATCCTGCTTTGGCAGGGGGTGTTGGACTTGATGATCTTTCAAGGTCCCTTCCAGTCCCTACCATTCTGTGATTCTGTGAAAAAAGAAATAGATGCATGTGTGTGTGGGCAGCAGAGCTGCTAGGTCTTGCATCATTATCAGCACTCTGTATGGAAACCAACATACATTTTGTTGGGTTTGGAGGGGTTTTTTTTGTGCGTGTAACTGTCTCTTGTTCCTAGGATCAGCAAGGTACCACCATTACCTCTCCTGAGAGCCTGCAGCCATATGGAAGTGCGGTAACAAAGGGACTGAGAAGCAAGCAGCAGTATCAGGAGCAGGTCAGTGTCTTATTTCATACTGCTGCCACCTCTGTCTTATGCTATGATATTACAGTGCTATATCATGTCCTCCTCAGACCCAGGATCTGTTTTCATTAGCTTCCTAGGGAGGTAGAACCTGATGTATCTGGAGAACACCAGGATGGGGAGTGGCAGTGGCTGTAAATAATAAACAGGATTTGCACACACTGAGAACAGTTTGTCTGAACACATTAGACATCTCCACTACAGATTCTTCCATATAAGTCTCATTTCAGACTTCCTTCCCAGATAGTGGAAATATTGTCATTGGGGTCAGTTGAGTTTAGGGGGTGTTTCGTCCCTTCCTGGAGCAGAGGTCTTAAAAATATCAGCTGAATTAGGCCTACACATCAGAGCAAAAGGGATGCATGTGAGGGTGCTATGGATGCTTGCCAATGTAATTTCAAGATTGCTTTCTATCATCTTTGAAAGGTCATGGTGATTGGGAAGAGTTCTTGATGATTGTGAAGGACAAATGCCATATCTGTCATCAAGAATGGCAAGAAGGACCATTCAGGCAACTATGAATTGATCAGTCTCAACTCACTTCCTGGGAAGACTGGACAGCAGATCCTCTTCGAACCTATTTCCAAGCTCATGAAGGACAAGAAGATAATGGGGAGCAGCCAGAAGGGATTTACCAAGGGCAGGTTGCACCTGATCAACCTAATTACCTTCTACAATGACAAAACAACCTGTGTGGACAACAGGAGGGCAGTGGGTATCGTATTGAGTGATTGTAGCATTGACTTTATCGAGGCCTTTGACATGGTCTCCCACAGTCTACCTGGTGACATTTGGACTGGGTAAATAGAGTGTAAAGTGAAGAAAAGAGGGGTGGACAGTTGGGCTGAAGGAGTCATATTAACGATATGAAATCCAGCCAGCACCTAGTTACTCAGGGCATCCTTCATGGATACACATTGATAGGTCAGTAGTGTTTAATGGAATGGGCTGCCCAGAGAGGTGGTGGAGTCACCGTCCCTGGAGGTGTTTAAAGACAGGCTGGAGGTGACACTGAGTGCCATGGTCTGGCTGATGTGGCAGTGTTGGGTCATGGGCTGGACTTGATGATCTCAGAGGGCTTCTCCAGCCTCAGTGATTATGTGATGTCTTTATTAATGGCCTGGACTATGAGCGTGTTGCACTCTCAGCACATCTGCAGACAATACCAAACTGGGGAGAACTGTTGCTATGCTGTAGGGCAGGGCAGCTACTCAAAGGGACCTTGGCAGGCTAGGGAAAAATGCCAGCCTTTCAGTAGCAGATGCTGGCAACGCAACTGCTGTGAAAATGTGACTGTTGCCACCAGAAACTTGAGGTGCTGTGTACATGAACAAGATGAGAGGAAATCTGGCTGAGAGGGCTCTTAACTTCGCTACCTACTAACCTGCATTTCTTCCTTCTGTTTCACCAGTTATGAATCTAAATGCAAAATCTGTTATTGACAACAAGTGTATGGAACATGTCTGGTCACTGACATTTTCAGCAGAAGTATCTTCATTGTATTTAAACAGAATTCAGAAAAGTTAAATGAATTTTTCTGGAGCTTTTAGGAATTCCTCACCTCTGAATGACAAGAGTACTGAGCACCTGTAGCTGGATTATCACAGTGGAAATTGCATGGGAACTGTAACTACAGACACTCCTCCTGACATTTCTTCAAGGGCTCTCAGGGGTTACTGCAGACAGAGTAGTCTTACACGCACAACATTTGTTCCTGCCTACCCCACTCAGAAGGAGCAATCTTTGTGTTGGTAAGCAGGGCAGGATTCAACTCATGCACTTTCCATGACCATCTTCTCTTCATATTGCAAGCTGCAGGCTTGTCCTGGGAGGACCGATCCGCTTCCCCTTCCGTTGTCGTGCCAGCCTTCAGTCAGGGGTGACTCCTCAGTGCTGACACGTGTTCCCTTCCCCAGTCACAGGAATAACCCGCGCTGAAACTTAACTGCAGGGTGCTGCAGTGAGTGCACGTGCTTTGGCTTTTATGTAGCTATTTTTTCTGTGTTTAATGAATTCCACATTATCATTGAAATAACTGCCAGGACAACCACAATACGTACTTCTATACAAAGGAAAATAAGAGTTGTAACTTAGCTGTGTGCTCAGTATTGCAAGATCTTCACTGAACAGGCACTTAGAAATCATGCAGCCCTAGTGTATCTTCTGTGAAATGCATTTGTGCAATCTTGACAGTGTTCCGTGGAGCATTAATGGCATGGTAAAAATGGACATTGATCTTGGTGACACGACAGCCTTCTCTTTGCAGCTCAGAGGCTGTGAGGGGCTGTTTATCTTCCATTTATGATCCTTCGCTGGTGTTTTCCTGTGACAGCTCCAGATCACTATTTTTCCAATATGAGTTCCTGAAGCAACTACATCAAGTATTTACCATCATTAAGAGTGATGTAATACTAGACCATGTATCCTTTTTAAATTAGCCTATAATCTAATCAAAGAAAGAGCCTAGTTTGTTTGCTCTTGAATTACAAAAGCGTCTTATAAAAGCCCAAAGAATAGCCCAATAAAATCTCTCTCTCTATATATATATATATATATACACTGTATTTTGCCATTCTGTTCATCATTGGAAATCTTCAAGAGTAGGCAAGACAGGAAAAGGAGAGCAGCACAGTTGATCCAGATAAAGCAATGGGAATGGACTAGCCAGCCTCTCAGAGGGCCTTCCAGGACCATTAGCTGTGGCTTTATGATTCACATTGTGAGCCATCAGGAGGAATTCTGTGAAGACATTTGGCTTCCAATCCCTATGCACAGGTTAGGTCTCTAACAGCAAATCAGGCCTGGCCTCAGGTGAGAACTCAGTTGCCTGCACTCATTAAGGGTTCGTGCCTTCTCCAGTACGGCTCTGGCTGCGTCAGCTCATGTGTCCCCAGGCTACACACAAGCACAGTTCAGGAGTGAGCACAGGCAAGAGAACCACCACTGCCAGTGGGCACTCTATAGACACACTCAGGAAGCAGATTGTGTGGACATAGCTAGGTAGTGTCACCATCAAAATCTCTTCAGCTGGACCGAGACAGATCAGTTCACTCTTGGGAGGGGAGCTGTCCCCCAAAGAGGGCAGCCTTAATTGCTCTCGGTGTGTGCTGTCAGAACGAGCACAATTCTGTGACTTACAGGACTGCTCTGCCTGATTCTGCAGCGTGTAGGTGGTCCTGGGCCATTACTTCATGGTCCAGCCCTAAGCAGGGGCACCAGCGCCAGGAAGAAGCTGCATGACTTTGCAGTGAATGCAGAGAGGCTGAAGAGCTGTGGTGGACCTGGTCTGTGGTGGAGTGTGTTGGGATGGCCACAGGAGTGAGTGGTGGAGCTGAATTTGGGCAGGCTCAGAGATGGATGGGCAGTCAGAAGGCTGATGGGCTGACTCTTTCAAAGCAATGCATGCTGCTTGTGCAGTGTGGACATGATGCTTCTGCTGTAAAACGCCTAGAGACTCTAAAAAGTTGCATGAAATGTGGACTACCCTGCTGGGTGTGCTGTCCTGAGACTCAGCCAGGACCTCCCTATGCCAGCTTCCCACCTGCCAAATGGGGGAAATAATGCCAGAGGTGGAGAAATGCAGGTTACAGGACAGCTGCTCCACTCTCCACAGCCCCAGAGGAGGCTTTGACCTTGTAATCTCTGACAGGTGTTTGTTTGACCAGTTCTTAAAGACTTCCAGAGGTGGTGATGTCACATCCATGCCAACAACCTTAATTACTATGTTTTCCTTGATGTGTCACTTCATTCTCTTCTCTGTAACTCCCCATTTCTTGTCACCAAAGAGTGAACCTTCTGGCTCTTTTTTTGAGGTCCCAGACATTTCACAGGGGCATTAAACATACTTTCAGTTTGTGCGTGCAAGATATTAAATACCAGAAATATAAGATCGAGGTACTTTTCAATAATTTTAATGCTATTTATTTTGTCGTATTTCTGTGCTGGATATCCTGTTCATGACAAAATGTGTAAAAAGTATTTCAAATAAATTGTCTTCTTTCTACAGTTCACCAAATGCACAGCTTCGAACACGGCACCCTCAGAACTCACGCGCGCGCATGCGCTACGCCTTCTGTGCTTGTAGTCAGGCTGTGTCACACAACCTCTGAAAAAGTTTCAGGTTTTATCAATGTCAGAGGGACAGGGTACATGCCATAGAAAATATGTGACATCAGGTCCTGTTCTCCAGGAACTTCCTCAGCCTGCATGAACTGGTAATACTATCCGGGAGAAATACCGACGCCTTGCAGATGCGCAGACCTCTCACATCAGGTTATGCAGGCATGGCAGGACTGAGCATGTACCATCTCCTCAGACAGACTGACCTCTCTGCTTCACACTGCTCCACTTGTTACAAAGCTTACTTTACATGTTGTTCTTAGGTACACAAATGAAGAGACCACTAACAAGTTCTGTTATGGGATACAGAATTCCAGAAAGTACCAAATGGCCAAAAACTTCTCAGGTACATGCACAGCAGGGGGTAGCAGCAGAGAGGGCAATGACCACTCCATACCTTAGGAATAAAAACACAGAAGGTTTCCAGGTAGGCTGCAAGATTGCACAAGGGCCAGTGACACAACAGGAGAAGCTCAAGATGAACACTTTTTGAAATGTATTAATTTTTGGAAAGCCTGTTTAAATTCTTCATTGAAAGCTGTGTAAATGACTGGATTGATCAATGAGTTTGCGTAACCTAACCATGTAAAAAAGTCCAGTAGGATGGGATGAAACCAACAAGCATCCTGGCAGATTGGTAGGACTAGGGACATGACAAAAAACGGCAGCCAGCAGAAGATGAAAGCTCCTAGAATAATGCCTAAAGTTTTGGTGGCTTTCCTTTCTCTCGCAGCAGAAATTCTTTTCCGTTCCAGGACACTGTCTGCAAGTTTTATTTTAACATGATTGATAAATATGGGGGATCCCCCTGAATGGGAATGCCCTTCGTGAAGGCTGGCATTTATGGAGCAGAGGGAAGACCCAGCAGAGCCCGTAATCAGGTGTGCAGTAGTGAAACGTTTCCCATACAGTGAGGGTGGCTTCAGAATCCTGGATCGAGCTGCTACATAAATTCTGCCGTACAGTACCAGGAGGACCACAGTTGGGATGTAGAAAGCTCCACAAGTGGAATAAATCGTGTATGAAATTTGATCTGTGTTCACGGTACACTTTGCAATTTCTTCGTGAGCTTTCACTTGCCTCCAGAAGAACGGTGGCACAGAGATGCTAACGGATATCATCCAGACCACAGCGATCATGAGCGCTGCTCGGCCAGCCGTCCGCCGCTTGGCATATTCCAAAGCATCGGTGATAGCCCAGTACCTGTCCAGTGCAATGACACAGAGGTGTAAGATGGAGGCCGTGCAGCATGTGATGTCTGATGATAACCAGATGTCACACAGCACTTGGCCAAAAGCCCAGGTGTGGGTGACGGTGTAAGCGATACTGATGGGCATTACTAGGACAGACACTAAAAGATCGGTCACTGCCAAGGAGCCAATGAGGTAATTTGCAGGGGTATGGAGCTTTCTAGTAAGAAAAATTGTAATAATAACAAAAACGTTTGCAAGGATTGTTGCCAAAGTTATAACAGACAGAAGGACTGACAGCGAAATCTTCAGCCCTAACAGTGTCCTTTCATCCAAAGCCAGCGGTATCTCAGTGAAATTTAATGACTTATTTGCTGAGCTCTGGAGAGAGAGCTCAGCTGAAAGGTTATACTGAGTCATCCTCTGCTCTGATTTCACTTTTCACTTTCCAACATAACCTTTCTGGGATGATGAAGAAAGATGCTTACTTTTTCTGCTGAAATAGAATTTTTCATGCTATAGTCCAACAGTGAAGAAATATAAACTTGTTGAAAACTCCAGCTTACACAGTAGATGAGTTCCTCTCTTAAGCTAGATTTTCCATCACATCACATCAATGACATCACTGTTAAAGCACAATGTTAACATAATCATCCAGTCGTGATCCTTATACATGCCAATACAAACGGTACTATAAGCAGTGGGAATTTAGGTGGTATTCATTTTCATCTTGTAGATCACAGAATCATTCTTGATTACCTTTTATTCACACCTCCTTTCTGAAATAGTCTTCTGCAAAGCCACATAAATTAATACTGAAGAGTGAAAGGCTGAAAAACAAACACCAGGGCATGTAATTGATGCCTCTGTGCTTGGGACAAAGCTATCCTCAGGAGTATTTCCCCCTTCTCTCTAGTACCTGAATGTCACGTTTTTGATATTTGTAAGGGATACTTTATTAGTAGAGTACACAAGATATAAACCAATATTGTCTGGATTCCTTCTGTAGACATAATTTCTGCCAGATTTCTGAATTAAGACCTCTTTTTGAAAAGTGCAGAGGTCTGTTTTCATTTATTCCTTCAGACCATTCAGATTTCTTTTCAACATGTAGACCTCAAATGCTGTGGTCAGATGCTGGGTGCCAGAATTCAATGCATTGGTGCTGAAGCTCACAGCATGTTCCAAGTACCGGGATGTTCTTGATCATGCACATGGTGAATGATTATAATAACTTGAGGAGTGGTGGTTGCCTTAAAAGAGGACGAACAGACTGGTTCAGGGGATCTGGAAAAAGAAAGTGAACGTTTTAGTCTGGAATGGTTAGTCAAGAGTTGTTTAGTCAAGTTTAATCAAGAGCTGTAGAAGTTGAGGTATCACAGCATACAATCAACAGGCTTTCCATATTTTTCTTTAGATACACTTAGTGTAACCTGAATAAAACATCCCAAGACAGATTTCCTTGAGACCTTTCACTCAGATCCACCCACTAGTACCAGAATGTCACTTACATTATGCCAAACCAAGCTTTCTTGAAAGAGATCTTGAATATGGGGCATGAATGGCTTTGAAGCATGCAGGGAGGGCTAAGAAGAGAGATGCTGAACTTCTCCAAGAAGAAAATCACCAGGCCAGCCTCCTCCCAGTGACCAAGGAGAACCACGCCAACTGACACCGCAGTGGGAGTCAACAAGTTAGAAATCTGTGGAGCAAGAGCATCATATGTTTTATGTGAAACACTAACACACTGGTGTCAGTCTCTCTTGAGCTTCTGAATCCTACCATAAGAAACAACCCTTTTCAGTTCTGTGTGTTTGACTTTTTTTTATAAACATCTACCTCCTGTGAGTCAAACCTGGAGATGCTTTTTCTTTTGAGGTGTATTTCTGCAGTAAGGGGACCTAGAAGAGTCTCACATTTTACACTAGACTATTATTGTCTAGGTCATTTTTTTCCCCCAGGAAGAGTAGCCTCTCTTGCAAATGACCATTTTTGTGACACTGAGCAAAGGTTCAACTTATAAAAATCTTTGAACATAAGAATGGCCATAGTGAGCAAAGTCCATCAAAACCAGTCACCTGTCTCTACAACAATGGCCCATGGGTTCAGCTCATCCCTGTTGCCTTTCTCTGATGCCTTCCCAACTCTGATGCATTCTTGTGGAGGCAGAGGGACCAGAACCACAGTGCTGAAGATGTGGATACACCACAGATTTATACTGCAGCATAATAGTATTTTCTGTTTTCAATTTCTTTCCTAGTAATTCCCGAGATATGCTTTGCTTTTTTAATCATTGCACAGCACAGATCTAATATTTCCACTGTTCAATGTAATTCAAAAGCCATGAGTGGTAACAGCAGCAATTCTTTTTCCGTTTGCTCACTTTTTGCATCTATCTGTATTATATTCCTTCTCCCACTTTTTAACTGAAGTTCTTTGCAAGTCTGCACTGTCAGTCTGTGTCTTTATTACCCTGAAGAGCTTTCTTTCATCAGTAGATGTCATCACTCCACTATTCATGTACTTTCCAGATTGCTTAGTATGTTGGGTATTGTTAGCCTTCTTTATTCACCTTCTTTAACAGTGTCTGGAAAAGGACCTTGTCAAAAGTCTCTGGAGAGTCCTAGTCATTATATTCATTGGGCTTAACCCAATCCATGCATTCATCAGCTTTTCTTAGTTACTTCAACAGATTTGTGAGGCCTTTACAAAAGCCATTTTGACTGTTCCCCAAAACACTGTATACATATACTATGTGTACAGGAATGCTATTGTTTATTGTAACTTCTGCAAACAGGCCACGTACGGACATCCTGCTTATGGATAAGCAGTTCCCAGTTATGGAAACTGGTGTCACAGCAGCTGTCTTGCAGATGGCAGGTGCAAAGGGAGTTTTAAGCAGAGGCTGAACACCCCGCTGATAGCACTGTCCTGCAGATCTTGAGTAGCATCAAATTCTTCAGCTGAACACTGTCTGATAGTGAAGATTCATTGCTGTTCACTTTGGATGAAATAAAGGTTCCACCTCGTAAACAACCTCCAAATTCTCTTTAGTGAACAGGAATGCCAAAGTTAATCTAGTTTCTCTGTGAGGAATTTCCTTTATCTTCTCAGATGGTTTTTCCCATACCTTTATGATCCCTTTAACTCTCTGACTCAGCAATAGATCTCTTCAGACCTGTCACTTTTAGAGTCTAAGAAATCTCTTTTACCTGAACATTGGGCTGAACACACATGCCACACGGGAGAAAACTGAAACCAAAGCCATCAGACTGGCTGATTAGCAATATTAAAGACAATCACCACAGGAAAAGAACCATTTTTTTTGACAAAAATGCTCCAAGTCAGGTATTTATTATGTACTCAAAGAGTGCATTGGCTGTTTCCTGCCCCACAAATAAGGCTATCCTGACTGAAAGTCATTTTCAAAAGTAACTCTAAACCCTGCAACAAGACACATCATGTAGGATTTCTACCACATCCTCAAAACTTTAAGTAGCTTATATTATTAAATTTAGTAAAATCCTGCACTTGTGCATGCAGAAAAAGTCTTCTGACTCTTTCACCAAGAAAGAGATACAGCAATTTGAGCAAATGATTGGCAGGGTGGCCAATCAGAGATGTATCAATAATTGTGGAAAGCAGCTAGTCAGTATTATTCATTGGTTTCAGATAAAACAGATTATGAGAGTGCATGGGCTTGACAGAATTTTTGTTCTCTACATAGAGCTTTATCCTGGCTCCTCACTGTGCTGATACTAAAATATGTACTGAATTATCACCAGGGTGTATAGACTTACACAGAATAGTTAGTTATAATAAACCTTCCCTTACAAGCAGCAAGGTGTCACTAAGCAGCATAACGTATGGAACTGTAAAATATATATGCAAAATTAAAAAAACACCCAAACAGTGTAGTATTTAAACACAACTGTGGTCCACTTCAGCTGGTTGTAAGCTCTTGGGCTCCATGAACTCTGCTTCGGGGTGTGCACAAAGTCAGATAGGATGGTCATAAAAGTTTCTTAGAATCCGTAGCCCCTCCATCCCCGTGACTTATGCATCTGCTTAATGATAGAACTTAATATACTATAAATTGCCATTAAATTCAATGGATTACTGAAAGCACAAAGTTATGAGCTTACATATGTGTTTAGGAATCAGGAACTCTGAATATACTTTTTAAAGTTTCTTTGAATGTACTTCCCAGCAATGTCTGTTTCAGAGACTGAGTTACTGATCACTACCATTGATAAAATAATAATTTAAAAAAATAATAATGGGAGTCCAATAAGAATTAGTATATTAGACATAATGAATTACAGTTAACATCTAGGTAAAAGGAATGTCTTCCCAACAACTTAGTATTTCAGTTAAGTTACCTTTTACTCAAGACAAAATCCTGCATATAGAGGTAAATGACTTTCCTGTTGAAAAAAAAAATAATCATTTGCTTAAGTTGCAGACACCAAAGAAAAAATAACATTAAACCTCAAGCAGTCATTAAATTGTCAGGTAAAAGTTCATATAGATAGTTGCATCTTAAGGAAGATGGAACACAAATGAGCAGACATACACACCCTGAAACACTGGGAGCCCAGAAGGAGGAAGAGGCCATCCAGCAGGTTCAGCTGAGAGCTATCCCCCAATGGGACATGTTGCCTAGACAGGGCTTCTAGGATCTTGGGAAGATGAGGAATGCTGAGTAGAACCAGATGATAACACCTCTAGATAGTAATATTGTCTTCAGTATGTGCAATCTGCAGTCTGGGTAACTGCAGGCCATTGACTGCGGCACCTGAAGTTGTGCTTACAGTGCTGAAGGCACCAGCCTATGTGACCCCTCTGCCCCCACAGAAGGCAGGACATGGCAGTTTTTTCACCCACGCTTCTCAAGATGGAAATCCTCTCACAGTCCCACAGCAAACGTGGAGTGAAGACATTTGACAGTGAGGATGCAGAGCCTCTAGCACCTCCTAACTGCAGGACCACCAGAGACCAGGACTGCCCTCTGCCACTGCCTCTCTCCTTAACCCTGGGTGTGATCTGGGCTGACCACGCCTCTTATTTATACCCTTCCAGCAGTATGAAGGTTGCATAGGCCAGGGACCTTTAGGTCAGTTCCTGTGTCCACACATTCAGTGGTTTCTGGGTCCAGGAGGTGTAATAATGCCTTGATATCCTGGAGAGATTAGAGAGATTCTTTTTCATTCAGCAAATAGAAGGAAAGATAATCACAGGAAAGAGTATTTAAATGGAGAGGCAATTTTAGACCATGCAGAGCTATCTGACTTAGCAGAAGGCTCAGTTCAGGGTCTGGCAGGTGCAGCAGACACATCCAGTGTGAAAAGAGAACGCGCTTTAGCTGTTGGTGATAACCAATGGGGCTGCTTCACAGGGCAGGCTCCTCACTTCAAAACAGGTCTTTCTTTTGAAAAGATGCTTTGCATTCCAAAATGAGCACAGCAAGGGCAAGGCAGGGGAGGTGCTCTAGCTTGCTCACATCAGAGGAGAAATCAAGCGCCCAAGTGGGACAAGGCAGGTCAGTCTGCAGGGAAATTGTGAAGGGATGACTGAGAATAGAGCTAAATTTCAGCAACCCACTGAAAATCCATTTGGTCTCTCACCTTCTTGTAACCAATTCTAAGTTTTCATTTCAATGTTGAAACTGCTGTTTTATAAAGCAGGCCTATTCTATCATGCTGAAACCCTGACCAGTAACAAAGCTACTCCCTGTGTGACCTGACAAACACCAGACAGCACTAACAGGAGTCACACCTTGGAAAGATAACTTGTGTTAACTTCTCGCCTATTTGGGACAATTGACTCAAACATGCAGCATAAGGATATCTGTGGAGCCCAATTTGAAGACAAGAACCCTGTTCAAACGTAACACAGTACTTTTAGAATAAGCTATAGGAATCTGCCAGTCATAATCAAATCAGGATGCAGCTTCTGGGAGAAAAATAAGGCAATGCCATAGTGTATTGCACTGGAAAAGGGATCCACAGAAAATGTAGATTCTGTGTAAAAGTAAAAAACTGGTAAATTTGTAAAATACAACGTCAGTAGGTTTGCATACATCAGTATAAAGCAGTGGATATGCTGCAAAAGTAACCATAGTCCTGAATGGTTGCCTAGCTGCCTGAAATACATAACATTTTGCAAAAGCTGTAAGAATAAACCCGACAGTAAATAAAATATATACACACCTTGGATGATACAGTAGGATTAGGCTGCACTGGGTACTGAAGAGACTGCCACATTGCCATCACAAATAAAGACGAAAAATTACTGGGGGGATTAGTTTAAGAACCGCAACGGAAGGGCATCACAGCTTGGGGGAGAAGCAACCCTCAAGGCCGCAGGAAAGCCACTTATGGCAAGGTCAGTCTTTGCTCCTCTGTTCTCACTGAATGATGTTTCCTGCACCTCTGGCTCCAGATCCTCCACTGTCTCAGGCAGGGAGGGCTGCGCAAGGCTCAGCTTTGCAGAGCGCGGGACCGCTGCTGCTGGCGGGAGGAAGCAGGTCCTGCTGGCAGCCTCTGCCTCTTCTGCCTCCCCCGCAGCCTCCAGCCAGGTCTGTGTGCTCTGGGCAAGCAGCGGGGTCCTGCCCCCAGGGCACGCTCCTTTGGGCACCGCTCCGCAGCTGCCCCTCACAGCACAGCATGGGGGGAGAATTCCCCCTCCCCACGGGGCGGGCAGGGCTCATGCACCTGTCAGGGGTTCACGCACCCATCGGGGGTTCACACACCCATCGGGGGTTCATGCACCCGTTGGGAGTTCATGCACCCATTGGAGGTTCACGCATCCATTGGGGTTTCACGCACCTGTCAGGGTTTCACGCACCCATCGGGGGTTCACGCACCCATTGGGGTTTCACGCACCCGTCGGGGGTTCACGCACCCACCGGGGGTTCACGCAC
>WUAM01000256.1:451369-462754 GCA_024336885.1 Actenoides hombroni | reverse complement strand
TAAAAAATAAAAATAATTAAAAAAAATATTCTTCTCCCTCTGACTTTGATCATCCAGACACTATCTTGCCTAATAACAGCTATAGGTCATTTCACTCATGCTTTGTGAGCTCAAAATCAGTGTTGTATTTAATATCCTGTGTTGAAAAATAATGCAACCAGTCTCTTTTGAGATAGATGACTTTTTTTTGTTGGGTTTTTTTTTTCCCCTGGTGGGATGGGTGCACAGAAAGAATTAGTGCACATTCCCAGAGACAGTACAAATGTGCATCAGTAGATAAAGGAGTGTTTGAAAGAAGTCTGCTCTTCAGTTTAACACTAAGGAAGGAAACAGAGGCACATTAGCAAGGCTGACAGAGTCAGCAGAAGTTTGGTGGTGATGCTCAGTCTGTGGACTCCTGTGTTGGGTCAGCTGCAGTTGTACATTGGTGTAGCTCAGCTACATTTGCAACCACTTGGTGCTGTCCGAGGCAGGTCCTTTGGAGAAGATCTGGGCTTCACACGGTGAGTGAAACATCCATTTCTTGTGTCCATTTGTTTCACTTTCACATGGCTTATTCCATTTTTCCTTTTCAAATTGATCCCATCTCAGCAGTCCTACCTCTCTAATTTTCTTTCCTGTCATGCGTGACTCTAAGAATTTCTCACTACTGTTTCTCGCAGCAATAATTTCCTCAGCAGCCTGAGCCAAGGTGCAGCTGAGCCTTAGGTCCCTGGGACACCAGGAGTGGGACAAAGGTCACAGACATGTGCAAGGAGAGTCAAACTTTATTTTTCACAACCTCAAGTGTATGCCTCACCAGTACTGGCTGGACTGCCGACTGCTGTAAGGCGGTGCAATGCATCTCCTAGGTGTTTGATTTCAAAGGGCTGGGATTTTTATTCCATGTCTGAAGAAGAAAAATCTGAAAACCTGAGATTTTCACAGGGTGGGAAACAGTTTCCTTCCTTGGTGTTGCTGGAAGGCGATCAAAGGCAAAATGGATGCTTTCCTTTCCAAGGGTAGGAGAATACTGGCTGGTCTTCGGAGTGAGCCCAGGATCTTTTGTTCTGAGCCCTGCTCTGGTCTGATCTAGCTCAAGATCAAACAAATATATTAATGTTGGTTCCATTACTGTGACTATTGTGACTCCCCAGGGAAGCGAGGTAATGATTAATTATTTGACTTTTCCAGAGATGCCTGGGGAGTGTTTGCATCTGTCTGAGTGGACAGGAGGGGTGGAAAGCAGACATAAAGAGCTGCAGTGCTGTGCCTATGTGGAAACGAATCCGCTTCTGGTTTACTGAAAGGCTGCTGTGTTATACTGAACACCAGCAGCACTCACACAAGTCAAGAGAAAATCTCTGAGACTGGAATTGCTTTGCTGCCCTGGTTGAAGCTCTCTGAGAGCTGGGAACTGTCGTGGTCATATCACTCATCAGGTAGAAGGGTCAGTGGACAGAGCCATTCAAGTGAATTCGGAGCATCCCGGAAAACACCACCTGAATTCGTTCTGTTCAGGAGAAGGGAAATGACATTAAAATGACTACAGCCTGGATGATGTCCAAGCAAAAATACCTCCTTCCTCATCAGTGGCATGGTTCCCTGTGGGTGTATGACAGTCAGGTCCATTGCTTATGTGAACAGAAATAATGCTTTTTTCCATCTGTAAATCTTGCCAAGCCCAGCCTGGAGAAGAACAGGGGGGCTAATGTCATCCTGAAAACTATGATAAGTGCTTCAAAACTGCTTTTGCTCACTGTTAAACTATGGTCAGAACACTAAGACATAGGACCCTCTTAATTTTCAGTCTAATTTTTCCCATGGCTTATTTACATATAATTCTTCTGCATCCAGTGGTGTCTTTCCTTGACATTTACCCTTGCAATTAACTAACCAAGTCTTTTTTGAGTCAACAAAGTGTACTGGTTTCTTGTAAAAGAAATTTACTTTGGCTAAGTCACGTGCATCAAGTGAGGTCCTTCCTTTTGGTCCAGGAATTCTCTCTGCATTTTGGTGTTTGATATCACCTCACTTTTAACATTGAAAACTGAACTAAAGATCCAGACATTCCAAAAAAAGCGGAAACTCACAGTACTTAATTTTCCTGCATGAGTCATTTCCCTCTGAATTCCACGTTTGTGTCACATTCCAAACCTCACAGTTTGATGCTGGCATATGGAGAGTTCTTCAGGCACCGCTTCTCTAGAGAAGGTGTGTTTTGGCTCTGCAAAGCTTTATTCTCGATCTTGTAAAGGACTATAGCCAAGACCCCAATAGATGCTCCCTTCTCCTGAGGCTTCTCTCTTTCCCCTCAAGCAGGGAAATGCTCAGAAATTGATACAGTATCAAAATACAAAACCTGTCCTAAGGTAACTTGCACCAAAGCCTGGAACTGCTTTGCAGCTGCCCCAAAGTGTTACCTGAACCTGTTTGAACCTCTTGATTGATTCAGAAGGTGGCTGAGGAAGGCAGTCAGCTTCCAAGAAGTTGTGTTTACTCACAGAGAGTGAGATCACAGGCCTTATTTACACATTAGAAAATAATTCCGTTACAGGGAAACTGTAATTTCCTTCCTCAGGGGAGAGGAAGTCTCTGTGAGCACGGTTCTTCCATAGACTTAGTGAAGCATTTTTTGGGCAGAGTATATTGTACTGGCATCAGTGCTGGAGACAACCCACTGGAGGTCACTAAATCAGTCAGGGTACTGGAGCTCATTGCTTGAGGAGAGACCGAAAGACCTGGACTTGCTCATCTTGGAAAAGATTAAGGAAAGGGAGATCTAACTGCAGTCTTCAGCTAACTAATGGAGTTACAGAGAAGATAAAGCCAGACTCTTCTCAGCTGTGCACAGCGAGGGCAACAAACACAAGCTGCAGCAAGGGAAATTCCACCTAGACACTAAGACACAGGCAGATCCTGCTCATCACACCTTCTCACTGGAAAGTTGCCAAATGTCATAAAGGACTAAAACAATCAAAGGTGTGAATTCGTTACAGCTCTGAAGTGCCAGGATTGTGGTGAGGACAGAATGGTGCATATCAACTCTCTGAGCAATGGAAACAGAGGAGCTGCTCTTGGAGGCATGCTGCAAGTACCCCTATCTGTAACCAGCCTGGTGCTAAACTGCAGCACTGCTTGGCAGGGTAACAGCTTTGAATGATTTGTGACATAAAAGCAGATTCGTGAGTGGGGTCCCAGACAGGGTCTCTCTTTTGTGACTTTCAGTAACTGACTCTGGCAGTTGATTCTTCTGAGGCAAAGACAACCCAACTCGAAGCTCTGAGTACTGGCTGAAATGAAAACACGTATGTCATTGTAAACGAAGAACTCTTCATTTTGATCCTGGACATCTAGTGAGATTCACAAAATCTTTTCTGTTTGTCCCATGGCTGATGTCCCATGCCAAGCTCTGTACAACACATCTGGCTGAGGCTCCATGCTCTCCTGTTCACTCCTGAAAAGTGGATATTAAAAATTGGAACAGGTTTTGGGAAATAAACCTTATTTCATTCTTTAGGGGAATGCCACAATTAACAGCGGTAAGGACGCTGGCACATCTGTAGTACACAGCATTTTAATTTTGCACGATAGTTGCTTATGCCAGGGCTGTTCCACAGTCATGTACCCTGGAAGCCTCCCCCAGGTTTCCTGGCCCTCACACTGCTGTGGAGAAGATGGACTGTGAGGTCTCAGCGTCCATACTGAACTCCCAAGATAGAGGTTCCTGTTTCAAGGTTAGCAGGACTCAGGGGATTGCCTTCTGGCTTCTCAGAGCCAAAGGTCAAGGCAACAGTCCACCAGATATCAAGGACAAAGCACTCATGATTCACTGAAGTGGTATCTTTTTTAATTAAAACTGTCATCAGCTGTAATTATGACTGCTACTTCCCCTCAGGTAAAATCCCTCCAGGAACAGAGCAGCACATCCCCTGCACCCCACTTTCAGTGGGCCTGAAATTGCATCAAGCATGCAGTGAGTTTCACCCCAAAAGAGATGCTGAGAGCTGGCACAGAGGAGTACCGAGAGCCCGTGCAACGTGTCTCTGCACAGCCTGGTTATTCCCGTGTCCATTATGAGCTGGGGCTGGGCTCAGTGCACAGAGAGCAATCATTAGTCCCAGCATGGGAAGAAAAAGGCTATCAACGGGCTGAGTCAACATCTGCTTCTTTTGACAGTGAACCCTGTGTACAACAGCCAAGAATCTTGGATTTGGGGCCGACATTCAGCTCTGACATTGTGGCACATTCTGTGTCTGCCCCAGGTGCTCACTCGTGTGAATGCCATTGAGTAACTATTTGTATTCTAGATTAAAAGTGAGGGATATGTGTCTGTTACTTGCCATCCTTCCCTTGCCTTACAGGCTATTATGAAAGTGCATCAGGAGAAGAGCAAGAGAAAATACTGAAGCTCAATACACTTTGATTTTATTTGCAAAACCACTTGTCCCTGCCAGCTCCCATTATGCTCCTAAAAATGTGTTTTGCTAGGAGAAATTAAAATATTCAGATCTGTGAGAAAAAGGAGTCCATGGGCAGTGCATTTTCCATTACTCTTCAATGAAGAGTTGCAGCACACAAGACTGTGCCAGGCACATGGGCAAACAGTGATGTCCTCTGTGGTGGTGGTATCTCAGCTCTGCTGTTATTTTCATAAATGTCAGAGATTCTGAAACACTCCCTGTGTAAGGAAACACAAGTTGAATCACAGAATAACTGGAGGAGTTCTCTGGAGGTCTCTAGTCCAATCTCCTGATCAAAGCAGGGCCAGCCTGAAAGCTATCAGGTTCCTCAAAGCCTCACCCAGCTAAGATCTGAAAATCTCTGAGGAAGGAGGTTCATAAGGATGTAGGTTCACAGACTGCCATTTGTCATGATAGCAGGGGATGAAGAAGAGGAGGGAAATGTTGCCTCCCTGTGGAAGCACTTCCCTTGATGGCAAACTACCAGTGGTCCCACTGGCACATCCCAGGTCGGGGCATTCTTCCAACAGCCCAATGGGCAAGCAGCCACCAAGATGGTTCTAGATGGTTATAGCCTGCTACGTGTACATAGACAGAGGAAAGAGAAAAAGCAGACACTGAGGAATAATACAAATGAACAAATGAAATGGTGATGTCTTTAATGCATGCTTCAAAATTACACATTTAATTGTTTCAGTGGCAAGAAAGTGGAGTAGAAGGAGAAGGATCAGCCTGGGAATGGAAGATATGTGCTCTTCTGGTTCATGATTCATCTGGAAGAATCTGGCCTTGGTGATTTCAGTCAGGAGAAAAACAGAATGTACAGACAATGAGTAATTCCTCACAATTTACAGATTTATAGGTAATTACAAATTAGAAACCATATCTAGAAAATAATATCGGGGGGAAGGGAAATCTCAATTTCCATTTTATGCATTTGGAAAAGATAATTTTTAAAAAAAAATCTTTTACAAAAATTTTGAACATTTGTGTTTCTAAATTTCTGATTGGCTATTGTTTTTTTCTTTTATGCTCTTTTGTTGTGCAAAATTTTTGTTACTTTTTGCTTCATCTTCTCTTCCTTGCATTTGGCATTGTTTCACTGTGGTTTTATCTGTGGGGGAACAGAACAATAAAAAAATAAACTATCTGTGCTTATCTAAAACCCGTCCAAAATTACAATGGAAAAAGAAATGAAAAAAGGGAGAAGATAAAAACCCCTGATTAGATGGAATGTAGACTTATAGAGAAGAGACAGGAAGAAAATTCTGAAGGCCACTGCACCCACCTTCCATTCTGAACAGGTCAGGTTGATTTGGAGCCTGGTCCAGCTGAGCTTCAAATGAAGGATGAGGAGCCCACAACACCTCTAAGCTCCTGTTCCACCGGCTGACTATCTCTAGAATTAAATTATTTCCTAGTAGCTCATGGAAATTCCCAGTGTTGCAGGTTGTGTCTGTTGCCTCCTGTCATTTCATTGTTCATCTCCAAGTAGAGTCTGGCTCTGCCTTCTCCCTTCCTTTGGGTATTTTTGGACAACAATGAGATCTTATTTTTGTCTTCTCTTCACCAGGCTGAACAAACTCAGTTCTGTGATGCCCTCCTTGTATGTAATACGTTTCAGCCCCCTAATCATTTTGGTGGCCTTTGCTGGACTTGCATCTGTATATCAGTGTCTTTCTTGTACCAGAGACAAGAGTGAACACAGGGCTCCAAATACAGTCTCAAAAGTGCCAGAGGGTAAGATCCACTTTCCTCAACTTGCTGGTTCCAGAATCATAAAATTATTTGGGTTGGAAGTGACCTCATGAGACCATCTTGTCCAACCCTCCTGCTCAAGCAGT
This sequence comes from Actenoides hombroni, assembly GCA_024336885.1. NCBI lineage: Eukaryota > Metazoa > Chordata > Aves > Coraciiformes > Alcedinidae > Actenoides > Actenoides hombroni. The sequence goes on along the minus strand of WUAM01000256.1, from coordinate 456,468 downwards.
GTCAGCTAGAACAGGTTGCCCAGGACCTTGTCAAGGTTTTGAATATCTCCAATGACTGACAACCCTCATAGTAAAGAAGGTCCCTCTGAGCAGCAGCCATGCTCTACAAGGTGTCAATCAACCTCTGATCTGTCTTCCATGCGCTTACTGAGAGGGTACTCTATCCCATCCTCTAGGTTGTTAATAAAGACACTTAAACAGGTTTGTCTCTGTATCCTTCCCTGAGGGACAACACTAACATCTGGCTGTCAGTTGAGCCAGGACTTAGTACAGTTGACCACGACACTTGTGGTCTGTCAGTCCAGCCAGTATTCCATCTGCTTTATCACCCACTACCTCACCCGTCTGACTCTGAGACAACAACAGGAGACCATAGAAACATAGGGTCACAGAATGGCTTGGGTCGGAAGGGACCTTCAAAGATCATCTAGTCCAATCCCCTTCCCATGGGCCAGGACATCTTCCAGTAGATCAGGTTGCTCAAAGTCCAATCCAACCAGTCTGAAGGGGCATCCACAGCTTCTCAGGACAACCTGTTCCAGTGTCTCACTGCTCTTACAGTAAAGAGTTTCTTCTTTATATCTAATCTAAATCTACTGTCTTTTAGTTTAAAACAATTACCCCTTGTCCTGTTCCTACAAGCCCTGGTAAAAGTGTCTCTTCATCTTTCATAGAAAACCTCTTTAAGGACTGAAAGGTCTCCCCAGAGCTTTCTCTTCTCCAGGCTGAACAATCCCAACTCTCTCAACCTTTCTCCACAGGAAAAGTGTTCCATTTTAATGACCCTCCTCTGGCCCTGCTTGAATAGGTCCCTGTCAAAGGCCTTGCTAGCACTGAGGTGTTAGACATCCACTGCTTCCTCCCATGACAACACAGCTAGTCTTGTCACAGGAGGGTCAAGGACATGGAAGGGCAAACCTTTGTAGTGAAAACTGAGGCAAAGAAGGTGTGGAGTAACCTCAACCATTTCCCTGTCCTTTGTCACCAGGTTTTCTGCCTAATTAAGCAAGGGGATGCAGTTTCTTTAGCCTCTCTTTTGCTGCCAGTGTACTTAGAGAACTCCATCCTGCTATTCTGTATGTATCAGAAAATCATAGAATCATTAAGGTTGGACATGACCTTCAAGATCATCAAGTCCAACTGTCTACTAAACATTATAATGACCACTAAACCATGGCCTGAAGTGCCACATCTGGATGTGTTTTGAACCCCTCCAGGGACAGTGACTCCACCCCCTCCCTGGGCAGCCTGTTCCAATTACTAATCCCTCTCTCAGGAAAAAAAAAATTTCCTAATATCCAACCTATACCTCCCCTGGCACAACTTTGCCCATTTCCTCTTGTCCTGTCAATAGTTATGTGGGAGAAGAGACCAACACCCACCTCACTACAACCTCCCTGTTGTAGCTGTAGAGAACAATAAAGTCTCCTCTCAGCCTCCTCTTCTCCAGACTAAACAATCCCAGCTTCTTCAGCCATTCTTCATAAGAAGTTTTCTCCAGACCCTTCACCAGCTTCATTGCCCTGCTCTGGACCTGCTCCAGCACCTTGATGTCTTTTTTATCCTATGGTGCCCAAAACTGAACCCAGTGCTCAAGCTGTAGCCTCCCCAGTGCAGAGTGCAGGCACATCATCACTTCTCTACTCCTGCTGACCACACTGTTTTTGATCCAGGCCAGGATGCCCTTGTCCTTCTTGGCCACCTGGGCAGGCTGCTGGCTCATCTTCAGCCATCTGTCCCCCAGCATCTCCAGGTCCTTTTCTGCCAGGCACTTTCCATCCACTCCTCCCCAAGCCTGTAGCATTGCAGGGGGTTTTTGTGACCCAAGGGCACAACCCAGCACTTGACCTTGTTAAATCTCATTCCATTGACCTCAGCCCATCGATCCACCCTGTCCAGATCCCTCTCCAGAGCCTCCTGCCCTCGAGCAGATCGACACTCCCGCTCAGTCTGGTGTAGGCTGCAAACTTGCTGAGTGTGCCTCAATCCCCTCGACCAGATCGTCAATAAGGATATTAAACAAGACTGGCCCCAAAACTGAGCCCTGGGGAACACTACTAGTGACCAATTGCCAACTGGAATTAGCTCCATTCACCACAACTCTCTGGGCTCAACCAGCCAGCCAGCTTTTAACCCAGTGAAGAGTCCACCCATCCAAGCCATGAGCTGCCAAATTCTCCAGCAGAATGCTGTGGAAGACGATGTCACAGGCCTTACTGAAGTCCAGGTAGACACATCTGCAGCTTTTCCCTCATCCTCTAGGTGAATCACCTGGTCATAGAAAGAGATCAGGTTCGTTAAGCAGGACCTGCCCTTAATAAACACATGTAGTCTGGACCTGATCCTCTGGTTGTCTTCTATGTGCCGAGTGAGCACACCCAAGATGAACTGCTCCATAACCTTCCCTGGCACCGAGGTCAGTCTGACAGGCCTGTAGGTCCCTGGATCATCCTTCCAGCCCTTCCTGTAGATGGGCATCACATTGGTGAGCCTCCAGTCATCTCAGACCTCTTCTGTTAACCAGGACTGTTGATAAATGATGAAGAGTAGCTTGGTGAGCTCCTGCACCAGCTCACTCAGCACTCTTGGGTGGATCCTGTCTGGCCTCATGGACTTGTGAGTGTCCAGTTGGCTCAGCAGGTCATTAACTGATTTCTCCTGGCTTATGGGGGGATTGTTCTGCTCTCCATCTCTGTCTTCCAGTTCAGGGTGCTGAATACCCTGAGGAGAACTGATCTGACTATTGAAGACTGAGGCAAAGAAGGCATTCAGTACCTTAGCCTTCTCCTCATCCTTGGTGGTGATGTTCCCCTCTGCTTCCAGTAATGGGTGAGGTTCTCCTTGGCTCTCTTTTTGTTGTTAATGTCCTTGTAAAAACCTTTTTTATTAACCTTTACAACAGTGGCCAGATTGAGTTCTAGCTGGACTTTTGCCTTTCTGATGTTCTCTCTGCATGACCTAATTAGATCCCTGTACTCTTCTTGGGTTGCCTGCCCCTTCTTCCGAAGGTGGTAAACTCTCCTCTTTTGCCTAAGTCCCAGCAAAAGCTCCTGCTCAACCAGGCCACTCGTTTACCCCAACAGCTCATCTTATGGCACATGGGGACAGCTGCTCCTGTGCTCCTAAGACTTTCTTCTTAAAGAATGTCCAGCCTTCCTGGACCCTTTTCCCTTCAGGACTGTCTCACAAGGGACTTTTGCAACTAGAGTTCGGAACAGGCCAAAGTCAGCCCTCCAGAAGTCCATGGTAGTGGTTCTGCTGACCCCCCTCCTTACTTCACCAACAATTGAGAATTCTCTCATTTCACGGTTGCTAAGCCCAAGACGGCTTTGGACCACCACATCCCCCACCAGTCCTCTGTTAGTAACAAGCAGGTCTGGCGAGACACCTCCCTGGTGGGCATCTTGCTAGTTCTAGCTCCAGCTGTGAGGGCTCTGAGGCACTGTGCCAGAGCAGTGGTTTTTACAAGTCAGTGTTAAAGAGAAGCCTTGGCCCATGTGTCAGGGTGCAGGAAGGGGCGGGATAAAAGGAACAACAATCATGTGAGGCGGAGGGAGCCAAAATTATTTGGCTTTTCCTTTGGTACCTACTTCCCAGTTTCCAGACTCGGCTTAACCAGACCTTAAAAGACTCCTTAAGTGGAAAACATGACTGAGTGACATAGCTCCTGAAAAAACTGGCATACTGGTGAGGGCCTGAATGTTAAGGACACTTTACTGAAACTAATTAGCAAAGGCTATACAAAATGGGCAGTGGAAAAGCTATATCTCTCCTGCTTCCCTGCCTCTAGGGATTTATTGACTACTAATTCCTTTCAAAATCTAACCGAAGCCAACTGAGACACAGATGGCAGAAAGACAACATGGAAAGCCCCCCCTGCCAGAGGACCTCACTGTAGAAACTGTTTGCTCTGACCGGAGATTAAAAATTGTGAGAGAATGTTTGTGCATGGCCCCATGGACCATTTCAAACAGAGACCCACTTGGGCTGACTAATACTCCTCTATGCAAATTTTATACGCCTACGTCTTGCCATTCTGAGCTCATTTTCCAGACACAAATCACAGAATGGTAGGAGCTGGAAGGGACCTCTGGAGACTCCCCTGCTAAAGCAGGTTTGCCTAGAGCAGGTTGCACAAGATGACATCCAGGCAGGTTTTGAAACTCTCCAGAGAAGGAAACTCCACATCCTCTCTGGGCAGCACAGGCCAGGACTTCCATTGCTCTCAAAATGAAGTTTTTCCTCATTTTTAGGTGGAACTTCCTGTGTTCTGGCTTGTACCTGTTGGCCCTTGTCCTTTCACTGAGCACCACTGAAAAGTGTCTGAGCCCATCATCTTGACCTCTGCCCTTTAGCTATTGATCAGTATTGATTAGATCCCCTCTCAGTCTTCTCCAGGCTAAAGAGCCCCAGGGCTCTCAGCCTTTCCTCATCAGAGAGATGTTCCAGTCCCCTCAGCATCTTCACAGCCCTCTGCTAGACTGTCTCCAGTAGTTCCTTGTCTCACTTGATCTGGGGAGACCAGAACTGGACACAGTACTCCAGAAGCGGCCTTACTAGGGCAGTGTAGAGGGGAAGAACCTCCTTCAATCTGCTGGCCACACTCTTCTTCATGCACCCCAGAGGACCATTGGCTTTCCTGGCCACAAGGGCCCATTGCTGGCTCATGGTGAACTTACTGTCCACTAGGACTCCCAAGTCCTGCACAGAGCTGCTTTCCAGCAGGTCACCCCCTCACCTGTACTGATCCAGGAGGTTATTCCTCCCTAGATGGAGGACCCTACGCTTTCCCTTGTTGAACTTCATTAGGTTTCTCTCTGCCCAGCTCTCCAGCCTGTCCAGATCTCGCTGGATGGCAGCGCAGCTCTGGTGTATCAGCCACTCAAATGGGAAAATGGCTTTGGCCATCAGGGTGTAGGGTGGTTGTTAGAGTCTGTGGCATCATTCATCAGCCTTGGAGACATCTGCCTGAGAATGAAAGGAGCTCTGTGTTCTGGACTCTTCTCAGTATAGGGAGTAGATGTGTCTTGGTTTGAAAGACAGGAATCTGCCAAGGAAGGCAGGAGCCCCTCTTTAGAATGGAAAATACAACCCCCTCC
>WUAM01000256.1:430221-443761 GCA_024336885.1 Actenoides hombroni | reverse complement strand
TGGAGAGAAGGAGGCTGAGGGGAGACCTTCTGGCTCTGACAGCTCCTGACAGGAGGTTGGAGCCAGGGGGGGTTGGGATCTGCTCCCAAGGAACACGTGACAGGTCAAGAGGAACTGGCCTCAAGTTGCACCAGGGGAGATTTAGGTTGGATAGTAGGAAAAAATTTTTCACAGAAAGGATTATAAAGCCATGGACCAGGCTGCCCAGGGCAGTGGTGGAGTCATCTCCATGAGCAGGTAAGAACTCTTATATCTCAATTGTTTTGGGATAGTAGCATTCAAAAGAACATTTTTCTGTACACAGTCTCAATCCCTAGGTTGCGTCAGAGACTGACTCCTACAAAACTCTTCTTGATTCACTCTACTGCCAACAGAGTGTGAATATTTCCTATGCAGTGCAAACATGTTCCTGCAAGAAGACCATCCTTTGCTCTGACAGAGGGTAAAAAAGGGATGATCAGCTCAAATTAAATGTCAAATTCTAAAACATCCCACTCCAAAACCATCGGGCTGTGAACTTGGTACAGAGATGAAAAGAAAGCATGGCTGTGATTGCTTCCCAGAGGTCTAAGTCCATGAAACATTTAATTCTGGTTATTTGGCAGGTCCAGGTGCCACCGCATCCTGCATCGTGCAGGTGAGTCAGTGCCGAACAGCTGAACCATCCAAACCAGGGCTCTAGAGGTGCTCCCTGCTCCTTGTGGCTGCTCCACAGGTACTTCCCTAGGAGATAATTATCACTTAAATAGAGATTACTTCTTTCCTGTAAAGACACTTGTACTCCTTTTATTTTGGAGATTCTTCAATAATTATTTTAAAAATTATTTTAATCAGTAAAAAAACCCAAAGACTTTTGACCAGAAAAATTTTGGTTTTGCCTGAAGTGTGATTCCTGAACTATTGTGACGCCTCATAATCATCTTGTCTTTTGTTTTGGTCAGTAATGATTGTTTATAAATGCAATATTGCAGTGCATCAATAGCCATGGGGTGTCCAAAGGCCACATCTCGGTCTAGTTAGTGCTAGTAAGTAAAGACAAATGAGAGGTGCAGTTCTTGATGTGGAAGGGGAGGTCTCACTGCAGCAATAGGAGTTGAACAAGCAAAGGCTCAAGGCAAGAGATTGTGGTTCAAGGAGCTCTGCCACCCAGTCCACTCCAGCTGGAGACAGTCGTGGTTCACACCAGGTGAGCACTATGCATCATAGAATCATAGAATCATAGAATCATAGAATCATAGAATCATAGAATCATAGAATCATAGAATCATAGAATCATAGTGGGGCCCTGGCTGTGTCCCACCAGTACCCTCCATCTTGCACACCTAGCAGGGCCCCTTTTGCAGTCAGATGAAGCCCACCTTGTTGGTACCACATGTCCTGCCATGCTAATATCCCACCCACCTTTCCGCAGGGATTTCCTCCTAAAAGAGATGTCATTTAATCCTGCCTAAATATCTACAAGGGGTATCTTTGCCTTGGCTAGTCCCACACTACTCTTTGCTGTCAATGGAGATCTAGTCACTGGATATGGAGAACGAGTCCTACAGAAACAGCTGAGGTACAAGAAGTGTGAATCATATCCTAACTGTGCACGTTCCTCTCCCTGGCTATGAAGAATGCCCAAGGTGGCAGCTTGCCCTACAAGTGGTTATCTGCTATGGTCAGCTGAAGTTAGATGATGTGCCTGTCACTAGCCAAGGACAGGGAAACAGTTGTGGGACTAGCTGACATTGACCCCCAAGGCTGCATGAAAGATGCCTTCCCCTGGCTTTGCAGAAGCAACAGGTCCTGCCTGGCCCAGGGATGACAGGGAAGCACAGGAAGAAACTGGTTATACTGTGACAAAGCTGACCCATGTCTTGTAGGGTCTGTACTGGTAAGTCTGCCATGACTACCAGCACAGTGTAGTCTGGGCTTCAAGTTCCATGGGTGAGCTCATTTCACTTCAGACCTTTATAAGGATCAGAGTAAATCATTTAAGGTCCTTGTATAGTTACTGGTTAGAAACAGACCTAGTCGGTGATGTCAGGATGTCCTGGAAGTTCCCATTTTAAGCCAATCTAGATGAGTTACCAGTGGGTCCAAGCCCAAAGGATAAAATAGAAACTTCAATTACCTGCCTTAAATACGGAAAAAGTGAAGCGTAAGAGGATGTAGTAGACTCAAAAGTGTCAATGTGAGAGACTTTGGTTGCGAAAGATGTCAAGGCATAGGATTATTATGAACTAAAAGCAGACGTGCCTGGCATTTATATGGCCAGACACCACTTGGTGACAGGCAGGATCTATTGCTTTAGAGAACTGTGCTCCACCCAACTTAAAATTGCTCCCTGCTCTTAGAGTCCATCAGGAGTTATCTGAGAAGGAAAGTGGGATTTTTACCTCCTTATGGAACACAGCTACAAGTAGAAATGTGCAGCTGGTCGATGTGGAACTGCCCTTGTCTTATCCTGAGAGCTGCTGGTGACTTGGTGGGGAATTTGTACACTGAATATTCCTGAGAACTCCTTTATTCTTCCCCTGGAGTTGTGCAGTCTTCTTCCTACTCTTAAATGGAAAGATGGAGATGACTGCATCTGTTATATTAAAAATAAGCTTCTAATTATACAATGACAAATTTACAGAAATGTCGTATTTTAATCACTCTTCACTGTGCCAGAAAAAAATCCTTTTTTAAAAGGCAGTTCTAGCTGCATTTTTATGTCAGTGGGAGAAGTGCAAGCCAACGTTTTGTCAAATATGCTAAACATCACAAGGAGGGAGCTGCATATAACTGTAAGTGAGGATACTGTTTGAGGAAGGGCCTCTGTGGAGAAGGCCCTGGCATGAGAACAATGAAGGACAGCAATGCTTTTGGCAAGAACTACCAAGGGAAAAAACCACACAGAGCCATGTCCAGCACAGCCTTGTATTCGTCCCAGTGCAAACCCTTGGGACTTCATTTCAGATATAAATGGCCGATTCATTATAGTTTTCATGTTGTTTATGAATAGCAGAATTATGGAATATAGGTTGTGGGAAATTTATGAGGGCCATCTGATCCAACCAACCTCCCTAAAGCAGGACCAGCTTTGAAGTTGGATTAATTTTGAAATTAAATCAGGTTGATGAGGGCTTTGCATGTTGAATATCTCCAAGAATGGAGCCTCCACAACCTTAACTGGGCTCCTGTTCCAGTGTTTGACCCCTCCCTTACAGTGTGGAAGTATTAGGTGTTTAGAAACCTGTAAATGATCATTCACATCCCTCCTACAGCCTAACCAGGTAAGCTCCAGCCTACTGTCTGTTTTACAGGACTGAAGAGTTTGCAAGGCACTTGAAGTAGTTAATGGGATCAAAGTTGTTTTAAATCCTGTGAAAATCCCAATCAAACAAACGGCCCATTTTTCTCATGTTTTGTAGGTTTTTTCAGCACAAACCAGGTGGCATCCATCCAAAGTATCAGTGTGAGTTTTCTTGGGCAGAACACGTTAGCTTGCACTTCTTGCTGTGTTCCCTGGGATGCCCGATGCAGTCTTGAGTGCGTGTGCTCTGACTCACTTGCTGGAAGAGGCTGGGGGAGGTCTCAGAGCCAGCTGATTTGCAAACTGCTTTAGTTCTTTAATTTATCCTGTTTGCCTGTGAGCATGTTTGTATGCAAGATAAGGCATCTCCAATATGAGATCCAGCTTTATCACGGCTCTGCTGTGACAGAGAACATCCCAGATGACCAGATAAGTCAGATTCTGGTATGCTACCCTTATTGGCACCAAATGCTTTGCACCCAGGGTGAGAGGCCCATCTGACTACAGTATAGGAGCAGACAGACATTCTGTTGCTTAGGCAGATCCAGTCACTCTGAAGTCATGTTTGCAGACTCTGGGGTGCATAGGTCTATCCATGTGCAATGAATGAAAGCCCACAGTGGCTCCCACAGGATCTGGTTGACTGAACTTTCATGGGAGCAGAGCAGTCAGCTGGGAGTTGAAGCAGGCTTTGCCCCAGGTTCTCCTGGAGTCGGTGGTGTCAACCCATCTCCTGGGATAGTATGTCCTTTTGCGGGAGCCATGAGACCATGCCATATCCATGTTGGCCCAGCCGCAGGATTTGTCTGCACAAAGTCCAGAGCAATTCCCAGTTCACCAGACAGCAGGGATAGGTGGACAGCACCTGCCAAGGTTATCTGAGAAGATGAGGTGGCTGGTGGCAGTGTCACAGGATCTCCCCTGTCATGTGGCATCTCACTGTGTCTCCCTGCCTGCTGGCCATTGGTTCTGTTCCCTGCTCAGCATGGGGCTCACTTGTGCAATGGCTCATTTCACACTTGAACAGCTCAGCCTCTTTCTTCTGAATTCTTCGCACAGCTCCCAAACTCTGCAGCCTTTCACTGTCCTGTTTTCCTTCAACACTATGACTTACTTCTTCAGACTGTGCCACCGTGGATCACAAATATTCATCACAACTAGGGGAAACTGTAGGTGTTTTCTTCAGGTGTAGGGAGAAGAGGAGAGCACAAGATCAATTACAGAGGAACCCTTAAAACTGACCAGTCTGTGAACATGAGGCTTCTTCTGGTTGTTCAAAGAAGGCTTCACCTACTTCGCCTTGATCTGGAGGTCTATAGCAGGTAAACACTACAGTAGCACCCACATTGGTCTATGCACTAAACCTGACCTATAAGCTCTCAACTGGCTCCTGACCCATTCCCATGCAGAGCTCCCTGGATTCCTGTTGCTCTCTCACATAAAGGGCAAACCCCTCCTCGCCTTTCTGGCCTATCCTCCCTGGAGCTTCTATCCCTGCATTGTAGTACTCCATCCTGTGAGCCAACACACCATGGCTCTGCCATCCCAACAGGTCATAGCCCTGTAACTGCAGACACTCTTCTGATTCTGCCTCTTTGATCCCTGTGCTGTGTGCATTAGTGTAAAGGCATTTCGGAGAGGCACTGGGGCATGGCGATTCTCACAGACAGGCTTAAGAGCTTTATTTATAGACCCTGATTGGGTTTTTCTAAGTGTTCATCTCTTGCAGAACTAAGGCGTTTGGTTGACATTGATTCTTCTTGGGTCTGACTGAACTGATAAACATTTTCCCTCAGAAAGCTCCAGCTCAGTTTTGTGTATTCTGAATATCTTTGGTTAGAAAATGGATTCTTCAAGTCTAAACCTTGTCTTAAGCCCACACCCAGAAAATCAGCTCAGCTGTTTGGGAACTCTGTGAACTACATGTACTTGGGAGTGATGATGCAAGTATTTTAGCAAAGCAATGTGTTAAGAGACAAGGATAATGGGAAGATAAACAAGGTACTCTGTGATGAGTAGCTGCTCATCTTCCGAAAAATAGCTGTGGCACTTACAGGCTTTTTGTTGTTGTTGTTTGTCTTTTCATTATGGAACTATTTGGAGAAATAGCTGCTTCTCATGGGTGACAAGCTATGTGACTACCTGTACCGGACAGCTAGACCTTCTTGCTGCTCAGACCTTGTAGTGTAAAATTCCTAGTAGTCCTTTTGGATGCTGCAAAGACCCACTCTTTAGCTTGAATTTCCCAATGCAAGGGACCACATTCAGTCTTTCCTACCTCAGGAATGATTCTCAGCTCAAACCTGCTCTTCTTCTGGCGGGAGATTTGCATGCCAATACAAATTAGATTAGGGTGATCATTTACTTCAGCAATTTCAAAAGCCTGATTTGTCCTTTTATATTATTAGAGCTTTAAAACTCTCTCACCTTTATTTTGACTCCAAATATCACAAACTAAAATGCAAATAATTTGTCTTAAGCTCTTTTGATTAGTCTCAGGCTAATCTCTAGTCTCTCTCTGGAAAGATGTCACAAAACCAACCTTGGGCAGATGAACTTAAGTGTAGATAAATATAAGGAAATTCAACTAGAGAAAAATAATCTAGACCATACTTATAAGAGGCAGGAACAGATAGTTATCACTCAGGAAAGTGACGTGGGGAATGTTACTGACACCATCAATTTAGTGTGCTGTGGTGATTGAAAAAAATAGTAATTCTTGACCATCATCAGGTAGGACATTGAGAACAGGGCAGAGGACATCACCCTGCCCTCTCTAAAGCCTTGTTGCACCCACATTTCAATGCCTACACCTTGCAATTCAGGTCACTGCACACCAGCCAGGAACAGAGAAAGGCAAGAATGGTTTAGAGATGGGAGCAGTTACCTTTCAAGGAAAGGCTCAAAAAGCTGAGACTCCTCAGTTTGAAGAAGGAAATGCTGAGGAAGGAAGTGTGATCAAGATCCACAAAATCCTGAAGGCAGGGCATGTTCTGAAAGTGCTCCTGACCCAATCCTGCCATACCAGGGCTGAAAGCACTCAGAAACTCTTCGGAGGTGGGTGTAAGACGACTGAGAAGTTCTTTCTGCAGCAGGCTGTGAGCTGCCCTGGGTGGCTGTGGGAGCTGTGCTGGCTCGGAGAGGGGCTGCCCAGATCCCTGGGGAGCAGGTCAAGAGTGGGTGCTGGAGGACGAGGCGGGGATGTCTCCTCTGCGGGCCCACCCTTGTGGGTGCTGGAGGGGCGTGCGGGGGGGCGGAGAGTGGCCAGGCTCACGTGTTCCCTGCCACTGGCAGCATCTGCTGGGGCTGCTCTTGGAGACGGCACGCCGGGCTGGGCTAGATGGACCAGTAGGGTGTTTCCCTCTTATATTTTGGGCCTTCTTACTGGTCCCTTTCACTCATTTTCCACCTCTCCAGAAAGAGAACATACCATCTGCTCCCGTCATCAGGACTCTTGGTGTAGACTGCTCTTCTCTTTCAGGCCTCAGTCACAGGCTTACATCTGTTGGACCCTGCAGGTCTGAATCACCTACACAGTACAACAAAGGTGTCATTCCAGGAGCATTATAATTGGCAGCAATGCCAGTGCAGGCAACGCCATGCTCTTCCTTGATTGCACCATAAATCGAGGTTAAAAATAAACTCTAAAGAAATCCCTCCGTCCACCTTATTGCATGACTGTTCTGTACCAGCAGTTCAGAAACAGTCGTATAGTCATTTGTGTGAATGGCTGAAAGGCAACAGCTACTTAAAACTCCATGACCATTGAAGTGCTTATGAATTTAGGCTTTCAAAGGTATCTATTAAATATATTATTTAAATTTATAATTAAGGTGATCAAATTTTATATTTTTGTCCTGGTTTGAGCTAGATTTTCAGTGATTTTCAGGTCAGTGTCTTCTAAGTAACTGCACTTTCTGAAGTTAATGACAGATTTTCAGTGTCTGCTTCTAGCAGCAATAATGTCCAATGTTTGGAGATACTACCAAGGACTGGTGTGTGCAGACCAAGGTCACTGTTAAAATTGTGCACCATGTTGGGGATGCAGAAAGTAAAAGGCTGCACCTGAGGGGAGAAGCAGCCAGGACAGGGGACCCTGAACTGACCAATGAGCGATTCCATCATCCTATGTATGTCACATTCAGTGTAAAGCTGAGGGATCACCAGGGCCAAGCCTCTTCAATGGTCGGTGTCCAAGGAGGACTCTGTCCGTTCTGCCTTTGATCGCGATCTGTGTGTTCTGACTCTGGTACCAGAATCCAGCTCCTGAACCCAGCTCCTGCCTACCACTGAGTCCAGACTGGGATTTCCCCAGTGTCTGGTCCACATCATCAGTGGTGATGCTCATGTAATTGACATCAGGGTGTTGGGTTTGATATTGGTTTTGCATATATTTCTATAGATTCCATTTGACTATTACTATTTTCATTAAAGCTGTTTTCATTTCCTTTTCTAATCGCTAAGTCTCTCTCCCTTATTCCCTTTCTCTTCCTCTTTGGGGAGAGAGGGGGTTAATAGAGAGCATCTGCTATAGGTGGACAGCCCTGACCTTAAACCTTGGCAATTTAACACAGCAGTTCATCAGTCACATATCATATGCAGACTAAATCCTACGGCCACAAGACAAATTAGGAAAGTTTCCAGTGCATACATTTTATAAAGGAAAATATTCAACATTTGCTTAGAAAAAACTACTTTGTGTAAAAATGGCTCCAATGTCCAACACATGTAATTGAAGTGAAAGGGTTAAATAACCCCAGAATACAAAGCTGAACATTTATTATGGGTTGAGAAAAACACACCATGTTTACTCAAAAGTTTAAAATCTCCTTAAAATTTCTGCTTGACTTCTTTCTGGGTTGAATTTTCTATCAGATGTTTGGATTGCCCACTCAGTCAAAAATTTCCTTCTGTGTGTGAGGTTGAGGTTGAGTGACTCAGAGAGGGTTATGCAGGCTTAGATGTAAACATATTTTGGGGAATGACTGTGTTGTCTCCTCTCTCTTGTGGGATGCAGGCACTGTGGGGATCAGGCATCAGCATGAGTCTGGGTTGTCTAGGAGCAGGGATGACTGTAAAACAGCCTATATTTGTCACAGTGGGTATATGAGCACATACTGAAAAACAGTTGACACACATGACACATTTAGGTTTTCTATACATAGAGTGGATGAACTTTCCTATCTGTGCACAAATATAGATCCAAATTCTACATCACAGGACTCTCTTCTGCTAGAAAGCTGCTCTGCAAGACTCAACTGACACTCAGGAGTTATGCGTCAGGATTTCCACTCTTTTGGAAACCTTTGGCCTTATCTTGACGTTCTTGAATGTCATGGGATCCTTTAGCTTCTCTCACACAGACTAACCTGCTCTAGAGGGGCTCAGTGATCACACTCTGGGAGGGTGCAATGTGGCGACAGGCAGGCAGGTCATCTCAAAAGGAACTGAGCCAAGCTCTGCTGGCAGATGGGACTGAGATCCCTACCTTCTTAACCACTAATTTGCCCAGGCTGGAAATGCTGGGAAAACAAGATGAAGAGGGAATCGGTGACCATTTTTACCAGTTACATTGTGTTGCCTTCACCCAGCTCCAAGTATCAAACTGTCCCTGGTACCAGGGTCAAGATAGAAATGAGAAATTTTGCAGCAGGGAGATATGAACAGAGGTGTGTGGTTCATGCTCCTTCTGTGGATTAAAGAGCAACATAGCTCAATATACCCCAGCATACAGTTCTGTAGGGAGAGGAGCACTTTGGAGAGAAAGAGAAGTTCTTAGCACAGAAACCCTCTTGGGATCTCTAGATGTAGCTGTGTGCAGCCCATGGGAATAAGTTGTATATTCCTCGTTACAGATCCTCTCACTTTCAAGGCTCAGCCTGAAGGCACATGGGTTGATCTGGTATGGCTGGGGCAACACTGCTGTAAATAGATTCTTGCACCTTTCTTTGAAACATCTGCTCCTAGACAGGAGAGGAATGCAGATATTCTAGTTTCAGCATCACAGAAATCCAGAAATGTTTCTTTTGGGACCAACAGATATGAAATATCTTATTTGCCTTCTGCAGGAGAGGTGGGGAGGGAAGGATACACGGGTGGAGGTGGGGAGGTGTCTTATTTGCCCATTTTTGTTGACACAGTTTGCTTTCCACTGAGATTGATGTTTAATTAAAAGTATCACTTGGAGACCAAAAAAATGGTGAAAAAGACATCATTCTGAAAATGTAAAAAATACATGCTTCTGTTTCAAAATGTCAGAAAAACTCACTTGTCATGCTGAGGCTTTGTTCCAAGGAATCATTTATCTCTCAGGAGCTGTAAAAATTTGCTGCTTAATTTTCCAAGTGTCCAGTCCAAGTCCTGATGCAAGGGACAAACTCAAAGTGCCATGCTGGGAAAGACCCTGCTATGCATCTCATGCTACTGACCAGAACAGGGAGCCTTGAAGCACCTCTACACACAGAACAGGAGAGAACAAGATTTGCTCTGTGTCATCCATGAAGGCCAAGAAAATAAAGGGCCAAAAGCACAAGAGGCCTGTACCTGTAGAGATCTACCTCCCCAGTCACAAGAAGGCCAGCACAAGAGATGTTTCACGGATGAGCTCAGGAAGGCAGGACAAGTAGCATCTGCACAGCCACCAGTGCAGGGAAGGGTATCTCCTCTGCCTGGCTGGAGGGGCAGCCCCAAGACTCCAGATCATCTCCAGCTCTCTCAGGTTATAATCTTTCTAATATAGCCAAGAAATAGATGCTATTTCCCAGCCCCCCCACACCACCCCACCAACACAGCACTACTACCCAGGACATTGGCTGTACTGGTTCCGATTCTCCTGTTGCTGAGAGATATGGTTTTCTTACATTAGAGACTGATGTGACAAAACTCAGCTTGAGATCTTTTTGAGAAGGAGGATCTTTATTTTGTTTAGCTTTTCTAAGTTGACTCTCCATAGACTCACTCTCAGGTGCCAAGACATGTCCCTGGAGCTGGTCTGGACAAGATCGCTTGTCCTGAGCTGAAGTACAAGTGACACTATTACATCCTCACTCTGTGTCTCCTTTCTCCTTGGTGGGCAACAGTGACCTAAGTTTTGGGCAATTCTTCCACACCCTTTAAGAGTAAACAGTTATTGTGCTGACTTCACTCTCCATATATCACAGTCAAAGCTGCTGCCCTTTCTTTGTGCTGCCTCATTCTGAGTATCTTACAGCAGCCACTTGTCTTCCAGTCAGCATAACAAGGAGATGAAAGGTGTATATGATGTGTGGTACCTTGTTGTCATCCTGCTGTTGTTGGATATGATCTGTTGAAGACATCTGCATCTTGTTTTGACACAGATGACAATTTTCCAGGGCTAAGCACTTTGATTGCTTTGTTATCAGTATGCTTAGCCCTTGCCTTGGGTTTTTTAGGGTGCTTTCACACACAGACATTCCCATTAATTTGGATGAAGCTCAATATTTCTATTACAAGTCTCTAACCCAGGATGTATTTCACAGCTGCCCAGTCTCAACTTTTTTCATTGTCTTGCTAGTCTGTTTACACTTTGCTCATCACCAAAGAGCAAAAGACAGTTAACCAAATTGGGAAGGGCTGTGACTGGTGTTGCCAGTAGGTCTTCACAGGAGTTTTGCTGTTTGATTCAAAGCAGCTTTTACCTTTCGCATTTGCATTTATCACGTGTCTCTAATAGATGATGACAGGTGACTGTCAAGTACTTATTTCTGGAGCAACTATTTATTCATTCCATCAAGTTTTGCTTTCCTGTAAGTGAAGAACAAGACTGTCATCTGTCTGCTGTGTTCCTGTGTCCCTTCTGTTTACAGACGCCTTTTTTAAAGCTTCAGCATGTAGTCTATGTTTCATAGCTCAAAAAATAAAAAGTGAGTCAAGGTAATCCCACTCTGATCCTCATTCCCTTTATTGACCATGTAGGAAACACATGGAGAGCACTTTCAGATGTGAGTTAAAACCACTGTAAAGGTACAAGTACTAATCTGTTGTCCCTGGCTTTGCAGTTTCCCTCAGTGGGAACTTGGGGACTTTGCTGAGGAAATCACTGACACCAAATCTGTTGCCCCAGAGCAATTCTTAAGGTCAAGCAAAGAAAATCACAAAACCGCCACTGGTGCTGGAAAAACAGTAAAGGAAAGGCTTTCTGGGGCATGTTTCTATAGTTTTGTTAAATGGTTGCAGTACCCCTTTCCTTGGCTCTAACTCAGCAGTTGGTGTGCAGTGGAGGAAGGTTGTAGAAGGGCAGACAGAGCTGGTCACCTTCACTCAGCTGATGACAGTTGTTTAGGGTACCTGAGATGGAGACACTGGTAGGGCATACATCATCTCCTCTTTGAGTACTATCTGTAGCTGTTGTTGAACTGTTCATATTTATGTTATAGATGCTTTGGGCATCTACAGCTTGAAGCCCGTTTGCATGCAGTGATGGCTGGAGACACAATTAATATGCTATACTGTCTGCCTTCAAAAGAACCCAAAGGGTTACAGATGAAGAAGCAAATCCCAGGTGATTTCAGCATTTCTGCAGAGCTGCCAGCTGGTAAAACTGCTAGGGCAACTCTGTAAGACTAGAAATGTGTTTTCTTGGCACAGTAAGGAAAAAGAGCTGAAGAAGGCAGGAGCAGAAGAGGGTCGTATGAAATGAAGAACTAGATGGAGGGAATAACCGCAGTTCTGGAGGCTGGGATCCTTGAGTGCTTCTACCCAAAACAGCTTAGGGAGCTGTTATCAGCTAATTCTGATGGGTTTTCTTTGGACCTTGATGAGACTGACCAAGCACTTGAACCTGGTTGTGGTTATTATGGGGATGACATCCAAGCTGCTGCCAAAGCAGAAATTGGTGCTACCTTCCTTTGCAAAGCACTTTTCTTCTGATACACAGGGCTCAGTGAAAAACAAGGTAAAACTGCCTCCATCACCAAACAGTCATATATGAATATGGTAGCAAAGACACCCTCCTACTCCTCTTTGCATGCAAATCTTTCTATACATATCCCCACTAGTCATCTCAGAAAATAGGATGGTAGGAAGCCTGGCGATGTCCCTGATGGACCTGTGACTTTCTTGGGACTTTACAACCATATTCAGAGGAGCTCTCAAATGTCTTCAGTACATGATATCATGGATTTTCTAGGGAAAGAATTTTGATAATAATAGTTACAGTTAACTATGTACTTTTAAATTTAGGCTGAAGATTGTAGAATTAAAAATCACCATTGGATATGTGAAAGGCTTCCTCTGTTATTTGAATGAGTGCGAACATAGACGAACTGACTTGTCAAGAGGTCCCAATTGGAAAAAGTCCCAAGCAAAGTGTTACAACTGGTTCCTTCCAGCTCCTTTCATCCTATACTATGCCATAATCCCATGATCTATTAAAATTCCTTTATAGTTTGTGGACTAAGCTGACAGATGTTTTTCTAGCATTTCAAATGCAATCCTGAATTTTCAGTAGCCAAGTACTCATTAAAGCCTGCTCAATTAGTGCTTTTGGTGGGTGTTTACATCAGCAAAACAGGAACATTGAAACCTTGCAAGGAGAAAATGGAAGAGGGCACAGAACACAACACATGAGCGCTCAAATGAGAATGTACTGTTTTCACATAAAGTAGCACTCAGAAGTGGTCTTACAGAGCGTTTTCCACCCAAACGAACCGGAGGCACCCAGTCAGAATTTCTGGAGCTCGTATTATTCATCCTTGAAGCACTCATTAAGGCAGTCCTGTACCTTGGACAAAGATTGTGATGTGATGCTTCAGACAGGCCAGCAGGAACCTCGTGACACCACCACAGATGCTGCCTCTTTCTGTGCATTGACACAGGTCTTGCTCTGCTCCAGCCACGAGACAAGGCTTACAGCTCTGCCAGTTCAGCTGCCTGCCCTGGCTCCCCAGGGATCAGAAGGGCAGCAGTGCTGAGGGGGGAAGCAGCAGGGTGGAGGGGGAACAGCACAGCTCCACTTTGTGAAACCCTCTCTATAGCTTTCAGGATTGTCTGGAGTGATGTAGCTGCTGGAACATTTCCTGATATAAGTTTAAGAGCATGTCCAAAGAACCATGTCAAGGTAGGCTACAGGGAGAGAAGGTTCCTGCTTCTCACTGGGAGTTTGAGAGGTGAATAACATCTTGAATCCTGAACCTCTATGCTTCTAAGCCTTAGCCCATCCTTCATAGAATCATAGAATCATAGAATCATAGAATCATAGAATCATAGAATCATAGAATCATAGAATCATAGAATCAT
>WUAM01000256.1:400510-430121 GCA_024336885.1 Actenoides hombroni | reverse complement strand
ACACAACTTGAGCTCCTGATCCCTTTACCAGCTGTCCCAAGGCCCTGAAATCTCTTTTAATTGATTGTGAGCCTCTTTTTGCTATGTCATCACTTCCCACCTGAAAGACCAGAAGTGGGTAATAGTCTGAGGGATTCACAAGGAAGGGAACTTTACTTGCAACATCCTTCACACGGGCACCAGGGAGACAGCAGACCTCCCTGTGAAGCGGGTTCGGCCTGCATATTGGGCCCTCTACTCCCCTCAGTAGGGAATCACCTATAACAATGACCCTTCGATTTCTCTTATTAGGGTCAGTTTTGATGGTTGGCTGAGGGAGAGCTGATCTTGCTGGTTCAACTGGTTTTTGTGAGCTCTCAACCTTGCTCTTAACTGGTTCCTCTTGCAGAGCCCCATACCTGTTTAGCAAGGGCACTGTAAGTGATGTGCTTATTAAAGGAACACACTTGCTCTTTTTGTTCCGTTTATTTCATTTATTGGAGACCTGCTGCCATTGTCCCTGCTCAAGGACACAAAGATTGCATTGCTAATTATTTCCTCCTGAAATGCTACATTACTAATAATAAGCATTGTCAGGAAAAGGAGAAACTAATTGAACCAGTCAGAAGAAGAGTTCACCTGTCAGAAGAAGAGGACAGAGTGTGGAAATGGTGTTCTTACCATTAATATGATTCCTAGTATCATTGTACCTGATGAATAATTGTCAATAACTAGTACATGTGCAAATGCCATCGTCCCTGATGACACGAGGGGTTCAAATGCATTTTCTGCTGTGTCTTTCTTGGTTTCATCAAGCAGATAAATTTGACCTGAGGGCATGTGTGACAGTCTTCCACAGCTTGCTGCTATGTCCTGCTGCATTTCAGCTGGCAGGTCACGCTGAGCTCTAGTGCACGTCAGCATTACAACCTAGAGCAGTGCATACCTGCAGCATGGACCAACCAGTGCAGTATGGTTCGGCACAACAAAACGAGCATCCGTCCGACTTTGGTCTGTCTTCCTCAACACTGGGGTCATGGTCACAACACATACCACTATGGTGGCTGACTATTCTCTGTTCAATACAGGGAGCCAGCCAAAGTAAAGGAAAGGCCCTTGGCACAAGCTGCACTGCTTAAATTTACATTTGCTTTGATGGAAAGTCATAAATCTCTCACTCAGGTCCCTTGATAAACCCCTCACTCACGTCACAAGTAGGAGCATAAGGCTTCCAAGAGCCATTCAATCTCCACACAGTTGACTTGCTCAGCCAGCTTTGTGGCCCATAGTCCTGGCTTGCCTCTTACATCATTCTTAGTACATCATTACAGCTTGAAGGGGTAGATGTAATAACATTCTCAAGAATGTAAAAAAATAAAATGTTATTCTTCTACTGCTTGGATCTCTCTCCCAGCAGCATCTTGTCATAGGTCCCATAAAATTTATGCTGGGAGATAGGAAGGGCTCACAAAGAAGGTGCAAAAACTTGCTGATGGTGCAGAGTAACTGATGGCAATCCTAGGGAGGCATGCTGAGAAACACTGCCAGAGCACATCACAACACAGGCTGACAGGTGATAAAAACAGCAGCTGAATTTAATTGTCCATGGATGCAGAAGTGACAATTCTGAAGATCTGCAATAGAGAGAAATTGTCTACTCACACACAGTTTGTGGAGGCAGTTTTTGGGGGGGAAAAAAAAAAAAAAAAAAAAAAAAAAAGCTTTGTGCTCAGCTACAGCTCAAAAACAAATTATGGAATTGCTAGTAGAAGGACAGAGAACAAAACACAAATGGTGACACACATGTCACTACCTCCTGTCTGCACACACCTTCAGTGCTGGATGGAGTTCTGGCACTTCTATTTTAAATGGGTACAAGGTCTTTGAAAGGAAGGTAAACAGATACAGAATAGCTTTGCAGTGGGAAAAGACTAAACAGACCAGGAGCCATCAGGTTGGAAGAATGGATAGAAGACCATGAATGCAGAGAAGACCAATGGGAAACACTGATCTTCTTCCAATTCAAAGACTAGAGGCCTTCCAGTAAAGTTACTTGGTAATGGGCTTAAAACCAACAACAAGGGATATTTTGTCAGTTTAATTGTAAAACTCACCACCACAGGAAAAAAAAAAAAAAGTTAAATTTCAAAGGCAAAGAAATCCAGTAGGTGTAAATAAATTCTGTAGCTGAACTTGGTCCCTTTTCCGGGTGACTGACAAAGCTCCTTTGCTGGTCAAGGAGCCAGAGACAGGTCTCAGTGAAGAGCTTTGCGCTTACACTCAGGGTGCTGCAAGCTGACAAATTCAGACAAATAACGTCCTGTGGCCAGACAAAGGACACTCCCAGGAGGAAATGCTGAAAATAAGCAGAGTCTCGCTGGTACTTACCCTGTGCCCATGTCCCTCTGCCCACCCTGGGTCACAAATTACGGTCCAGGTGTGGCAAGAAAGATAAGATGAATTCATGGTTAAGCATGACTCCAGTCCACAGGTCTCTGAGAAAGCCCCTGCACAAGGAGTCTGTCTGGATAACAAGGTTACAAAACCTTCTCCCCAAAGACTCTGTTGCACTGACAGCCAGTGAACAACTCCACACTAACTATGGGTCCTCAACCATGCTTGGTTTTGCCTTTGAACGTATCTGTTCGGGAGAGAGCGAGTCAAGCTGACAACAAAGGACATTTGCTGACTTTGCTGCCAAGTGAAAGTAAATCTTCATCATGGCTTTCTAGTCTTGAAGTCTGTGAATTACAGAGACCTCAATTAGAGTTAGATCTTAGGGCTCAAGCTCTCAAGGTGGGTTTTTTTTCAGAAATGCATAATTGATTTTCCATGTCCTGCTGTGCTGTATAGGTGAGGAGCAAAGTGTTGGCTGAAGGATGGGCAATGTTAGAAAGGTAATTACAACAGGGCAGTCTTGGCAAGTCACTTCAAGCTGTTCTAAAGACAAACTATCTATCAGCTAGTCATAATGCATTATCTCCTTCCAGTGTGACCACAGAACAAGTACTTAACATTGTACAAAATGAACAGGCAGCATCACAGAGAGTGTATTAGGAGCAGATACTAGAGGATTTTAGTTCATCTGGCAGTATCACCAACACAGGCTCTTACCTTTTTTATGGAGTCAAGGCTGAAACACTGGGCACTTCCCTCTCCTTAAAAGCCATCTTGCTGGCAATCTGTAAGCAAACAGGATTCAATAAACCTATCTTATTCTTCTACATACAGGAATGGACTAGTTGCTTCCTCCCACAGGAAATGAAAGAGAACATTTCGAGACAGGAAGATGAAGGCAACACTATGAGCAAGATTGAAGACGAGATGAAACCACGAATGTCCTGTGCAGCAGTGCCAGCAAGAAGAACAATGTTGTGCAGCAATGAGGAAACAGCAGCCACTGCTTAGTCCCTCATGTGCTTCAAAAGAACCACCACAGCCCTGGCAATAATGGTGCCCCAAGAGGGGAGAAAGCAGGAGCTAGATCATGGTTCTTCTTTTGGGTATATCAGATGGGTAAGCAGAGAAAGGTTGAGCTGTCTAATGGACAAAGATGACTTAAAACTCATGAGTTTGAGCTTGTGGGTTGTAGATGTATACTAGCTTAATCTAGAAATCAAATGCCCTGCCATGAGATCAGTGAATGCCCAGAACTGCCTCATCACAGGATAGACAGGAATAAAGAATACAGCTTGATCAAGGGTCTGAGGAAGAGGAGGATGCAACACTCATCTGAGAGCTCTGAGACTAAATGGTCCTGGAGATCGCTTCCAACACTGCTTCTTTTGATGAGAACTATAACAAACCAGATTTGAAAACTGCCCTCAGAAGATCCATCCAAACACCACCACCAGAAATTTCTTTGAAATTTCTTTCAAAATTTCTTTCCTATTTCCTCTCTACTGTCCTAGATACCTAGATATCTGTATGTTTCAATTACTAGAATTGGGCAACAATTTCTTATGTTCAAATTGTGTTAAAAATATTTGAGAAAACTGACAAGCAATTTTACCAGTAGCCCTACTAAAGCCTCAATTTCTTTTACTGCAGTTCTAGTATATTTAAACACTACCCTTTTTTCCTACATCTCTTGTTTGATGCAAATCATCAGGAAAAAAAAATGATTTGCCCTATCTGAGCGCATAGCACTCAATATGTGCCCAGTGATCTGCAGCTTTAGATACCTGTAGGACCCACAGATCAAAAAATGAGCCAAAATTTCTCTTTAACTTATTGGCTGCCCAGGGATCCAGAATCAAATGAAGTGTTATTTCATGGACTGGGAACAAAACGTATAATAAAGGGGGTTTTTTGCTTACAAAGGATTTATTTTTTTGTGGTTTGGTTTGGTTTGGTTTGGTTTGGTTTGGTTTTTCTGGTGGTGTCATGAAAGCACCTGCAAAACAGACAGCAGCAGCTGTCCCCAAATGGAGATTTATTTCAACCAAATTAAACTGGCATTCATTCTGACAAAATTAAATTAGAAGTTTGGATGTAGGGAGCATACCTACTACACAACTAGTTCCTAAACTTCAACAAATATTTGAAGTGAGGTTTAATGGCTGAGGAGCCAAACTGCTCTGGCACACCCTGTTGTTGTCAGCTGCTGTTGAGGTGGCTGCCCCTGCCACGGGTGGTACAAGGGCAGCGAGAACCTAAAGATAACCTCCAGAGTGCTGATGGCTACACGAGGCATCAAGAACTGTCTAGCGGGAAGTGAGTTCATTTGCTCCTATTAAAAATACTAGGGATTCCTGCTATCTCTGCAGACGACTTGCTTAGGTGTCTAAATGCAGATAGTGTTTCATTACAGCTTAGAATATGATTGCTGACACGTTTGAAAGAAGCAACGTGAAAAAAGTGATTTGCAGAGGTTTATCTTCTTGACACAGACACCTGCCTTTGGAGCTAACAGCTTGGCAGCAGCAGGAGATTTCTGTTTCCAGCATCCACAATGGGCACTTCATCAGATGTCACAGCTTATGCCTGCCTGCTTGCCTGCAGGCTTTGGAGAAGATGTTGCTTTCTGAGGGTCAGCGTGCCAGGAGCTGAGGGTGACCCCAGCACAGGCCATCCCCTCACCAACAGGGTGAAGTCTCACAGAGTCTGAACACAGCGGGCAGAGCTGGCTACTGGTAACGGGTTCCTTTGTGACCAACATGGCAAGTGGTGAACAATGTCCAAGGTCCATCCCTGGAATCCAGTCATGAACAAAAGGAGATGGAACCAGAGGCAGGGCTGGAAACAAGACTACAACTTGTAGCTGTTTCTCCTGCTGACCACCCAGGAGTTGGATGCTTCAAGCAGGGCTAACTTGAAAAAAAGAGCAGGTCAGTAAGGACCCAGACAAATTTTGTAAACCTCTTTTGATGGAGCCTCTGCAACTTCTTCAGGCCTCTGCACTTGTGCATGGCCACTCCAAATAAAGTCTCTTTTGGGTTCTGTTCATTCAGGCTTTCTGCAACTTTTTTTCTGCAGCTTGTGCCTGTTGCCTCTTGGCTAGAGTAGTCACTGTGTGAAAATACTATCTGGAGAGGCAAAGAGCTGTGGGAAGCTTGAGTAGATCAGAGGGGATGAAACCTCCTCCCAGAGCCACCGCTTAGCATGATACAAAACTTTTACTGACTGAACTTCCTGGCTTTTCACCAAGGTGTGGGATGCCAGAGTTCTTCCAGGAAAAGGTTAGGAGAACTTACTGCCAAGAAAAATATTTTCCTATATTGCTGTGGAATATATTCAAGCTATAGAGAACCACTTGGAATAAACAGTATTGTGCAAAGCAGGTAGAGCACAGAACATTTTAGACAAGGATCAGTGTGTAGGATTACATAAGGTATATCCAGCTTTAAAGTGGGAGAAGAAAATAAAGAAGAAAAATAAAGTTGCTAGTGCAGGTAACTTGAATTTTCCAACAATATTTTGTTTACAGCTCAGATTTGGCAATTGAGTTTGGAAGCTTGAATTTAGATAAGAAAACCTCTACAAAACTTGCTCCCTGCTTGTGGTCTTCCTTGCTTTCTCTGAACAAGATGCCAAACTCATACCCACAGCAAAGATTCAAAGTAACTGCATGTAAGTACTTAGATGTATGACCTAATTTCCTATAATATGGAACAGCCATAATTCCAGACCATCCATGGCAAGTGAGCTTGCTCAGTCCTACCTTCTTAGCATTCTGAAGGTACTGGCCTTCAATGTTTATGAAATACTCTGAGATCCCTGGCTGAATTTTGCTATGAGGAGAGTACTAAAACTTCTAGAGCAAAGGGTCCAAGTGAATTTGAAAACTGTTTTTCCATTCCTTCCTCATGGTAGTTCACCAGCTTCAGGGTGGATTTTTAGTGCTTACAGTGCTAAATTACTTTTAACATTTAGATGCCCTGTACCAGCACACAATCCTGTAGGTTGCATCACTCTACTTACATGCCCAATGCCAGTCACACGTGACTTTGCTGAACCCCTGCAGTGATGCAAATGCAGCACTTTTTTTCATGTTATGGTCTTGACAGAACCACAAATAAGACTTTCCTCCTGTCCTACATGATCTGACAGATTTTGAATTAAAAAATAAGGACTGCCAACTCCACAATGTGTGGCACGTGCCCTTTCATTCCTGTGAGCCTACTGTCCCTGTGAAGCCTGTCCTGTGCTCTGGAGCCCAACAGATCAGATTCAGAGAGAATAAACACTCCAGAATATCAGCGGGTAAAGCCTGGCACGGGGGAATTATGCTTTTGCTTAGTGCTCTGTGGGAAGCAACAGCTCAAGCAGGAGGGAGAAGACAGTGGCGTAGAGCCCAGCAGAAGCTGGCACAGCTACGCTGACCATCTCGCACAAGCTACTAAAACTTTTGACTCTCTTTTGACTCCTGAATCTGCCAAGCAGAAGAAGTGCACGTACTGATGGGATCACCATGGTGCAACAAAAGCAGACACCCTGAGAAGAGGCCTTCGTATTTGAGAAGCTGTCATCAAACTCTGCTAAGGTGGGCCAGAATGGAAAGCACTGTGTGCTTTGGTATGGGGCTGAAGCTTTATGTGCCTAATAAAGAGTATTTTGCATTCTACAGACTGCTGAGCAACCTGTATCTCTTTGCAACCTACTGATGCTGCATAAACACAGAACTTCAGTGTTCCCAGACAAATGTCTGATTTACAAAGCAAGGTTAAAGCAAAGCTCATCTTGAATACACCAGTATCAAAAAGACAGTCGACCTCTCTTCAGTGAGAAAGCGATATGTTTTATCTCCTTCCCCAGAAGGTACTTACTGAGGTACACTCACAGAAGGATGTCCTTCAAGAACGCCCAGATTGTAAGAGTAGCTGACCACCAAGCACTGGGAGCTCAGGAAAATTTCTGTAGCAGAAGATAGAAGGAAAATTTCTGTTTCAAATTTCTATTTCAACACTATGGAAATCCCTTCTGCCAGGAGATGCCCCTGTCTTTTCTGAGATGGAAAAAATTGCCATCCTCTCATGAAGAAATGGAAACCACAGCCTGTCCTGAAGACCTGGGCTATTAAGCATTTGTAGGAACTCAGCACATCATTGTTTTTTAATTAGTTATAAATATTTCAAAAGCAAACACTTTATTTCAGGTCAACTGGAGTATTTTTTGGACTGCCCAAAGAGTCCATTTTGCTGTTCCACATTTTTATCATCATGTGAGATTAACTTCTTTGTTGACTTTCTGCCACCCCAAATTTTCCAACTTTACCAAAGGAAATATGAACAGACTAAAGCATTCTGTTGAGCTCTAATTTCAATAGTGATCTAAATCTGTATTTTTAAATAATTTGAAACACTGAGCAGTGTTCCCAACACAGAGTATGTTACTGCATTGTTTCTCCTGGCAGTCAAGACATCTCAAGGAACATTGCCCTCCTGTAGACTTTTAGGACCTTTTTTTTTTTGGCTTGCTTTTGGAATTCCAGTAAGCCCAGCTAGCTTATAGAGCTCTGGTGGAAAACATGTCAAGAAAGACAGGAAAAGAAAACTGGAGCCCTCAAATGGAGCCAAGCAGTCTTTCTGTAAGGTTCATTCATTAAATACTAAACCCAGTGTTCTGAGTACAAGGAGTCCAAAATGCTTCGCAGAGGTGGGCGAGTCTCATGATGTGCTGTGAAGAGAGCTCATCTCCTGTTCTCCCTGCTGAGAAAACAGAGAGGCATTTGGAGCCAAATTGAGAGCATACTGCGGCGCTGGTGCCAGGAGACATCTTAGATGAGTCAAGGCTCCCTTCTGGCTCTCTGAGCACTACTGTGGAATTATCAGGAATGTGGTATTGGTGCCTCTGGAGATACAACACCTGGTGGCTTGTTCTTTCTGCCCCCTGCCTTTGGTTAAGATAAGCAAGAGAGTACCCTCCCTTAGAGAACTCTCTAACTATCAAAGTCTTCTAAATATGTCGGAAGACAGAACATTTCACCCACATCTTAGTGCAAGGACCTTCTTTCCCCTATTAAGGTTCTGCTTCTCCTGCTTCACCTTGTGGCCTTTGTGTTGGGTTTTGCCACCCCAGTAACAACAGGAGTAAACCCCTGACAGCATCATCCCAGGCAGGATCCAACCGAACACTCAGCTCAGGGAGGCACTAGATGTTTGCAGAGGATCAGTAAAGATGAAGAATTATGAACTTGGAGGTGCTAATGGAGATGAGGGATCTGGGTTGAGTTGGGGTTCTCAGTGTCTGCTGAGGTGGTATAGGCCCTAGGGATGGGGAGGGGCTAAGGACCTCATACCAAGTGGCCCTAGTACGCGCAGCCGTGATGCCCTTGGAGTCTGCCCCATGTTCCAAAACCACAAGCCAAGGGATGGTATGGTGAGGGGACAACCCATGGTGGGGCAGGGGCGGGTAGGTCATCAAAGGGAGATCAAACTCCTGAGTGTGGATGCAGGAGGAAGAAGAGCGGTGGTGGTAGGAAAGAGGGGAGAGAGCTCAGGAACATCTGACCACCAAGGTTTTCCAGGTATGTGAAAAATATGAAGACAATTCCCTGGGAACCTCTTCTTCACTGTCTCTTGACCAGGAATCTCTGTCCAAATGAGAAGCAAGGAGAAAGGGCTGTGGCACGTGGCTATGTTGTGGTTTGAGCCCACCCAGCTGGCAACAAAGCACCACCCAGCTGCTTACTCACTCCTACCTGCCATGGTGGGACAGGGGAAAGTACAACAAAAGTGCTGAAGTTCAAGACAAAGGACAGGGAGGGCTTGCTCACCAGTTATGGTCACAGGCAAAAGACAAACTCCACAAAACCAATCTAATTTAAACAAAAGCACCAACAAATCACCAACTAAATCAGAGTAGGGCAATCATAAATACAACCCAATCTTAAATATACCATTCCCCTACCCTTCCCTTCTTCCTGGGCCCAGTTTTGCTACCTCCTCCAACCCAGCAGTGCAGGTGGGTGGGTGTTGTGGTCAGTCACAGTCTGTCCCATGTTAGCTCTGCCCACTTCTTCCTCAGGGGGAAAACTCCTCACAGTCCCACCCCTGCAGCAATGTGGCATCCCTCCCACTGGAAATAATCCTCCACAACCTTCTCCAGCTACCATGGGTCCCTTCCACCCGCAGCATGGGGTCCTCCCAGCAGTGGACTGCTCCAGCATGGGCTTCCCTCGGAGTCACAGACTTCTCTGGGATCTGTCCCCTGCTCCGGTACGCACAGGGTCCTGCACAGGCTGCAGACAGGAATCTTCTCCAGGGTTGATCTCCAAGGGCTGCAAGGGGCCAATCTGCTGCAAGGGCCAAAGGAGGGGAATGGCTGCCCCACTCCTCCTCGCTGATCCACGTGTCTGCGTGGTTGTCTCTGCCACAGCTCACTCCTCTCCAAAACAAATTGCTCCCAAAACAAAAGATTTGCCCAACAGGGGAAACTCTTCAACATTCAATGGCAGAGGTGCTGACTGGCTCAGCCTGGGCCAGAGGCAGGCCCAGCTCAGAGCTGGGGGAGCTTCTCGAAGCTCCTTGCAGGAGCCACACCAGTAGCCCCCTCCCACTACCAAAACTCCACTGGACACAAACCCGACACAGCCACAGCCACAGCTGTGGCTGGAGATTGACTTGGCCAAGAGGGATGGCTAAGGGAAACTGACTTCTGAGAAGGCATTTCCCTCCCCTGCCTCTTGGGTGTCCAGGGCAGAACTGGCACTTTGCAAGGAAAGAGCAACTTGTGGAGGTCAGAAGGGGTGAAATGTCAGAGGGATTGACAGATGTGTGATGTAAATTAAAAAGGGGGGAAACTGCTCCTCCGGCTCTGCCATCGGTGACAGAAGGGTTATGGGGGCTGACGAGAAAGAACAGGTAATTGCACTCAGGGGAAAGGAGGGATGAGATCAGAGGAAAAGGAACTGCATGAGAGGCTGGGGTGGTGTAATCATAGAGAATCTTGAGTTGGAAGGGACACATAAGGAGCAATGTATCTCCCCTTTTAAGATGCAAATAATAAGCCTCATCTGTAGGGTGGAGGAGAGAGAAAGGGAAGAGAAAAACAGGGATAGCAAAGGCAGAGAGCAGATGGAGGGGGCCCTGCTTTCCCTTCCCCTCTCTGAAGCCTTTTTCTATGCAGTTGGGTGAAAGTCAGGGACATCCCAACTGTCCTGGCAGGCAGATGGACTGCTCTGCTCCACAGTGTTGACAGGGCAGCTGTGACTCCTTAGGTCCCACCACATCCTTCCCAGTACAGGCCCTGGAAGACAGCCTCAAGTGGGGGTATCAGCAGAGGAGACAATGATCAAGATAACAAGAGTGGTTCCTGCAGTAACAGTCATGAAAATGGTGTTGATACACTGTTGAGTCATCTCCCTCTGGACATTGGTGGTGGATGCTCCTGTTGCAGCCCCAGCCCCCAGAGACAGCAGGTAACAGGCAGTGCTGTCCCCTCCCCTGTGCTCCCAGTTCATGCAGAAATCACAGCAGGCCCCAGTAACTTCAGAAGAAAGCCCAAAATGAAGGCATCTCTACTCCTTCCCATACCAGGTCCCATCTGCTGCCCATCTGCTGACAGCTGCATTTGACCGAAAGAGCATCTTAAGGGAGTTAACCTTTGGCTGAACCTGACACATCCACTATTTGTTTTTATGGCAAATATCACCTGTATGGACTTCACTAAAATTCTTGTTAAAGTAGAAAATAAATAATCAAGCTGGAAAAGATGGGGGAATGCAGAGTGGGTGAGGAACTTACCCATGGGAATTCAACAAAGGTAGAAGTGGAGGTGACAGGCTGGAGGTACATGCTTAGTGTAGTTGTTCACTTGTGCATGTGGGGAACCATCTCCTTTGACACACTCCTCTGAGGTATTTCCCCCCAGTGTCTGCCAGTGGACAGACTGCAAAGGGGTTCTGCTGGGTGAGACTTGCCCAAGGTCGGAATCGGAAGGCTTGGAAGAGATGGAATCCAAACTCAGTATGGAGTGGGCCAAGTAGAGGTACTGCCTGAGAGCTAAGTGGGATTCTCAGGAACTTCTGGACTTTGATGGTCTCTGCCTTAGCTAGCTAGTCATTGGCTTTTCAGTAGACTAGATGCATTTGAGAAATGTCTTCCTCCTAAAGGAGACTATCTGAAATACAAGCAAAACTCTACCTTGAAAAGACATCAAAATAGATCTTGAGTCACATAGGTCTGTACAGGACATGCAATAGAAAATTATGCATGTTGTGCTGCAGGAGAAGAATGGAGTTAAGGTGTGAGCACAGTCAGATGAGCTGGATTGCTCCCTCTTCTGTTCCCATTAGCATATACCTCCTGCCCATCTGTTAACATCTTACTGTGTCTCATTCAGTCGCATCCTTTTCCAATCCATACTCCTTCTGCAGCGTAGAGGATGTGTTGCCTTCAGAAAACACTAAATGCCTCTACTAACCCTCATTTCTTTTAAAGTCAAAGCGACTGTGCTATTCAAAGCCAGCACTGATGAAGAATCCTCCTTTCATCAGAAAGCCTTTTTAAACTGTCTCCTTTACCACAGTTTGGACACCAAATGCCATATGGGTAGGTGTCCTGGCTAGCCTTTTTCAGTCTTGCACTGAGTACATCTCCATAAGGCCCATTTGGACGCAGAACTATCAAGGAGGTTCACCGGGCTAGATGAATAGTCACTGAAGCTTCATCTTTGAGTGGTGCATCTCACAGAGCTTCACCTCTGCTCCACAGAGGGTCAAAAACACAAAGTGTGTATGAAAAATCTTGTTACTCTGATTCAGGATTTCTGGCACCTGCCAAACTAAATTATGCTCCTTCCTATGCTTTGTTTTCACTCTTGCTGTTATCACCTGCCATCATGGCAGAATGGAATGACTGATACCATATATATCCAAATTCTATTTGGATTTAATAAAGAACCAGTCATACAGCTGGATTTCCCATGCTTAAGGCATTTGGACCTCATAATAGAATCACAGAAAGACTTAATCTGGCAGGGATTTCTGGAGGTCACCTCTGTGATCTGTCATCTCCCTGTGATTACACAACCTTCTACCCCAAGCAGGGCTAACTTCAAATCTAGGGCAGATCTAGCAGGGTTTTCTCCAGTCTCTATGAGCTCTGGGCATCTCCTCCAGTGGTTGATGGCCTCTTGGTTAACAATTTTTCTTCTGATGTGCAGTCACCATTCCCCTCATTGCAGTGTGAGCTGCCTCTTGTCCTTCTGCTGTTCACCTGTGAGAAGAGTTCCAGCTTCATTATGTCCCCCCTTTCACACAGTTGAAGGCAGAAGTTTGATCATCCCTAACACCTTCTGTTCACTGGGCTGAAGAAGCCCAGTTCCTTCAGCCTCTTGTACACCATGCACACCCTGTTCTTGATCATTTTACTGGCCCTCTGTTAGATTTTCCAGTTTATCAGACCTCCTTTCCCTGGGGAGCCCCAAGGTGGGCAGAATGCTGAGATGTAACTCAGGAGTTGAATCACTTCCCTAGACTTCTGGCTGTTTTCTTCCTAATACAACTCAGTATGTAGTTGGCTATATTTGCCACATGAACACACTTTTGACTCCTGTTGAACTTGTTGTCCACCAGGTCTTTTTAAGGAGCTGCTCCCCAGGTAGTTGTCCCCTACATGTCCTGGTTGCATGGGGTTATTCCATCCCAGGAGCAGAAGCAGGCATTTGACAGATCCCTGTTGACATCTTCCTACAGATCATTGAGATATCTCTAAATGGCAGCTGTCCTCAGGACTGACTGCAGCATTTTGGAACCATTCCTGAACTACTGGCATGGCTTTTCAGATTTACGATCATACTGACACAGCAGCAAGGCTTGCTTCACGAATCCAACTTATGCCCAAGTGAGCATAGAGAATGTCATCATCTCCAAAAACAGTGGAGTCAGTCATCTGCTGTGATGAACAAGGTCATGTCCCTGAGGTGGCTACAAGAATCAATGCAACTGCATGAAGTCAGCAGGGCTCACTGCAGCAGGAGTTTCTTTCTTGGCTGTGTTTTAACAACATGTGACAGTAAAGCAGGGGATATCGGCAATATCTTTCTGACCAGGCTCTCCCAGAGTGACAGCAGATGAAGTAGAGACAGTCTGACCTTGAGGAATGTCTGTGATCATCCCTTTTTTGCTACAGGAAAAGCATTGAACAGTGTCCAAAGAGGACTTGGTCTTCACCAAATCTCAGAATGGATGAAGCCCACAGAGGCAGGACTATGCTTGTTGTAGGTAAGAAGGCAGTTGCAGTAGGTAAGAAGGCTCTTGCTGTAGGTAAGAAGGCTCTTGCTGGATCAGAGCAAAGCCCAGCTCCCCAGGGTACCTGCCAGTGGATTCCTGCACTGCATTCAGGAAGGTGGGTCTCCGAAAATGAGATCTGCCTTTTTTGTTCCCAATGTGGGGACAGGATTCTGCAGAAGGTGCTGGAGTACAGACATGGCACTGGAGCGTGCTGGGCTGTACTGGGGTACTAGGTCTGCAGAGGTGATCCTCAGGCACCAAAGCCCTGTGGAAGCTGTGATCCAGAAAGATGGAGATGCCATCTGTATATGCTGTGAAAGGCACCCACGTTGCGTCAGAGTGCTGCGTGGAGCTGACCACAGCCACAGCAGGGGCCAGCACTACATCTTCTCCCTGGTCAAGGCTGGACAGGGAGCATTTGGGATGTGAAGAGGTGCAAGGAAGGTGTGCTTTGGTAAGAAATCCTGGTGAGATGGGGTGGTGACATGCCTGCTATGGGAATAGGAGGGTGCCCGACCCAGTGTGTAGCACTGGGCAGGGGGAATCCACTGAAGAAAAGAGCAAAAAACACACTTAAGCCCTCAGCGTCAAGGAAGGTCTCCTCCTAGCACTCATTTCTTCTATCCCCATTCTCTTATTTAATATATAAATATTATCCCTACCAATCCATGAAAAATGAGTGTCCCAGGGCGTGGTCCCAGCAGTAGGCATCCACTTGCCTCCATGAGCATCCAGTCCTTGGCCAGAAGGGAACAGGCCCTAGAGGAGAACAAGCCCGTAACTCCTCATGTCTTGGTTCAGGCAAGTCCTCCAGCTTATCACCTTGGTTTTGCTAGTTTTCAGACACTTGGCTTTTTTGTGGTAAAGGTAAAATAGGACTAACCTAGATATGAATGTGAGAAAGCCGGATGCAGAGGTGCTGTTTAGCCTTCTGTTATTGCCTTCTGGGATTTCACTTCTCTGTATTTCAGAGAGGATTTATAAGATGAAATTAAACCCAACAGCAACCCACTGTGGGAGCCCTGCAACCTGACTTTGTAGTGCCATGTCATCACTAAAAAGTGTGGAGTTTTAATGGCACCTGGCTGGTCTGGGAGAAACTCAGGGTACTGTTACCGTGTTATAAATAGTGATAAAACTGCCTTTCCCTATAAATCTCTCTTCTAACACCTTTACATACTTCCCAATTATTAATGAAATGCAGAGGGGAAGAATTAAATGTTCACACTACTCTGTTTCAAAAGAAAACCTAGAAGGACTAGAAAAATCAATTCTTTTTTCTGCTTGTTCTTTCATTAGAAATTCTGGCCCTGCTTACACACCTTTTCTCAGAAGACACTTCGCTCAGCTGGAGAACTGGTCAGATTGTAGGAGATTTCATGCAAATGAATCACATAAATAACCTCTCCAGATATTTCTTGTGTGTAAGTTTTAAACATAATGAATTGGATCTCGTTTTCAAATAAGGAAAATTTTCTTCAGTATTGTGCTCTTACAGCTTCTGAACTGCTGCTTCAATCCATCAGTGCTGAAAAATCTATACTTAATTTTGCATAACCTGAGATTTCCCTGAGCCACCAGAGAGACAACAGCTACTTAGCAACGGTGCCCAGAAGGGCACATTTTAAGCCCTCCTCCCTTAAAGCACTGTGATTACTGCCCAGAGACCCTGCTTGGTCCATTCAAGTGTGATTTAAGGGCAATGGCAGCACCTAAGCCCAGGAAAACCCACAGGAATTTGTCCCCACACTGGTTACATCTGAGAGTGGAGATTCTTACCATGGCATGAGCCTCCTGTTTCAGCCTGAAGATTACTACCACTGGGAAAGAATCAAGGATGTAAAAACACATTTTGTCAGACTAGCTGTATTCTGTCCCGAGTTTTATTATCCGGATGGGTGATGTAAACTGTTTGTGCTTCAAAGTGACAAACTCAATTATCTCGAGAGGCCTTGAGATGCCCTGTAGTGTCAGAGATGATGGGCAGTGCTGATGTTGCTGCATGCCTCACCAACTTCCACAGGCTGACTTGTCCAAGGACAACCCACACCATGGTTCAGACTTCTCTGGGAAGAATTGATAAGCTTGGTTGTGGCATTTGTCCTTTGCAGCACTGATGACAGGAGCAAGAAGTGAGATGTCATCTTCCTGCTCAGTTCATGGCCATGAAGTCAAGACAGGCTGTTGGTGTTGGGGAGCTAGTGGGGGATCACACTTAGTCTCAGGCAGCAAGAGGTGAGATGCTAAGGTGGATGCAGCCTCTGGGTGGAGGAGAAAGGGCAGCACAAGGCAGCCTGCATCGGGGAGGAAACCCTCTGACCCTCACTGTCCCTTCATCTCATCACTGTCCATGCCAGAGGATCTGAGAAGCCCTGGTCAGGGTCGATGTGAGCAACTGTCT
Source organism: Actenoides hombroni (assembly GCA_024336885.1). NCBI lineage: Eukaryota > Metazoa > Chordata > Aves > Coraciiformes > Alcedinidae > Actenoides > Actenoides hombroni. Next base: position 414,066 of record WUAM01000256.1, on the reverse strand, counting down.
CCAGCTATTCTTGCACATCTCCAGTGCTTGTGCTCAGCCCCCTTGATCTGCAGAGACCTGCAGGGAGTTGTACCTTGTCATACACCTTTCTACTGCCCCAAGCCTGCACTTCCTAACCTTGTCCTCAGATTTTTTTTTTCATTCAATTTCCCTGCCCCAAACTACCAAAACTTGGCCTCCCTGCACTTGTGTCCCCATCCATTCCTTTCCCTGCCAGGATCCTTTGGGGTTTTTTTTTCCTATCAAGGTGCCAACATAGTCGCTGCACCTCAGAAACACTCTGAATTTCCTTCAGTCAGCTGTCTAGGGGCCATGTGAGCTGGAAGTTGCAGGCTGGCCCATCAGGTAGCTCCAGCAACACACCCACCACGACCGTGCAACTGATTCTGTGCAAAGACTGTCCTGTTGGGCTCCAAGCAGCCCTTCAGAAGTATCTGCTAGAACTGAATCATGCATGTCATGAGAGCATCCTTTGACATCTGCCATTGCACAGGCACCTGCCACAACCTCCCAGCAGGTAACTCAGGTCTGCTCCCTTTCTCTTGTTGAGTTCTCTGCGGTCTTGAGGGGCTGAATAGAGTAAGCACGGCCATAACAACTGGCATGATGGTAACTGCAGTAACAGGTCTGTGCACGGCCATGGTGGGGACAGTCTCCTCCCCAGAGCTCAGCCAGGGACCTGGCCACGGCAGATGCAGCCAGTTCCTGCATGGCTGGAGTCCAGGGCTTAACCTTGCAGAGAGAGGGAGCTGGTGCAGCAGTGGCATGAGATTCCTGCCACCTCCTAGGTGCTAGGGGTGTGAGTAATACGCTGAAGTGTTTTCTGTAACATGCAGCATGGTCAGCATGTGGCAGGAGCCAAACAAACCCCTGCTAGGTGTAGTAAATTAACCAGATTCTTCCTTCTCCTCCAGTAAAGATGGTACCATCCTCACTACCAGACAATAACAGACATTCACCTCTCAGCTCGTGGTGCTAGTCTCTGGCTAAAAGCAGCCTCATCCCCTCCACTGTTGGTTATGTACCCTTCCCAGTCTGCAATGCAGTATTTTTTTTTCCAGAAGAGTTGCTTGATTTTGGTTTGGGTTTTTTTTCTCCTCAGGGTCATAAGCACTGCTGTGGAGGATGTCTGGAGGAGTGCAAGTGCAGGCAGCGAGGCTGCAACACCCAATGGACTTCAAGATAATTGCATGATAACCTCCAGCCAAAGCCAGCTCAAGGCTTCTCAGCAGTCCAGGCAAAATCCACTTTTGTGTCTCTGGGAGAGTTGTATGGAAAGAGGTGAGCAGGGGGGGGTCACACCTAGGCTGCTGATTCAACCAAAACCTGGCAGGGGAAGGAGGACTGTGGGCGAGCTGAGGAGGCCTGCATGGGCTCAAGAAGGGGCTTCTCCATTCAGCAGTCGCACACACACGCCTCCAGGTTCAGCTTCCTGCTCACCCCCCACTGCCAACCCACCTTCTGGGGAGAATAAATGACAGGGCTGCAAGGATCAAAGAACTTGTCCTGCAACCATGATCTCAGGATATTAGTAACCTGATCAATCTAAGCCAAGAGAAATGATACAATTCTACTGCTTCTAATTAAAGATTAACAGACTGTGCTGTGAATTTCTGCTTAGCAAAGAGTAGAGCAAATATCATCTATCAGACTTTTTTGTACTGTGCTCCTCATGTTCTGAAGGACTCATACTTTAAATGAGTAAATTGCCATCCCTGGAGCACGGTTTCTAGTGTAACTGCTTTGCTGTTTAACCATGCTGCCCTCAGCCAGCCAACCCGTGCAAGAGCGCAGGGGAGCAGTGCCCCCCTGCCCGCCAAGGGTCTCTGTTAGGTACACGCAAGTTAAGATGTCTGTCGGGACTGGGACAGTAGGGGGTTGATAAAGGTCTAATAAGGGTGGCCAAAGCCCTGATGGCAACCAGAGAGCTGTGTCATTTGCTGCAGTGATGTGCATGCCACAGTCAGCAGGTTTCCTGATGCCACCGCTGAGTCTGGCTATGCCGTGGCCAGGCAGAGAGGAGCAACAGACTTCAAGGACAATTCAGTCTGACAAACAGGAGCTCTACATGCAACACAGGGTGATGTCAAACCCTGATTCACCATGGTCCTGAGTCTTCCCTATCTGCAAAGCAATTTCACTTGGACCACAGACCTCTCCCCACTATTGCAAAACAGCCCCCACCAGTCACAATGTTGGACAGAAAGGTGATTGTCCCTTTAACCTGCAAGCTATCTTCCATGCTGCCAAGCACCAGGGATACATCTCTAATCCCAAATTCCCTGTTATCCCTCTCTATCCTACCACTTTCCTCCACATCCAGTTGACAGGCACTAGGACTTTCACACTCCTGTGATCAAAGGAAACTAACTTAGGATCACATTCCCAGAGTTGTGCTCAGTTTCCTGGAAAAATCCCAGAAGCAAAGAGACCTGTATGTGAGGAGCAGGAGAAACCAACACTGGTCTTCATGTAGGATTTCATCCTATATTGGCAAAAAAAGTAACAGAAAAAGAAGTAAGAAAGTTTGGGTTAAACCTCACTTAACACAGCTGCAGTGAGATCAACTGTAGTTAGTGTCATCAAGAGAACAAGGATAAGCTCATAGCATCATGAGCACCACAGCCTTGCAGGGGTACCACATGTCCTGGCTGTCTGAGAGGACAGGACTGATGTGGTGCCTGGAAGGTGGTGGGTGCCACTGCTGGGTGCTGGGCACTGCCTCCCTCTGGGTCTGGGCTGGTCAGGAGATCAGTGTGGACCCACCCTCTGAGTTTTCTTTTTTGATGGTTTTCAGGGAAAAATAAAATATCTTTGACTTAAATACACCTTAAGCTACCTGTGAGTTCAACCCAAACCTGTGAGCACTGCACCTGAGCTGAGCTGGGTTACCAAAGCAGGAGGAACATCCCTGAGCACTTCTCCCAGTCACATGCACCAGCTTCATCCAGATCCCTGCCCTCTCTGCCCACAAGATCTGATGCGTCCCTCAGGCGTCATTTGTGATGTGCCAACCTTTTCTGTGCTGCCTTGCTTTGCCTGTATGTGACAGGCATCAAAAGAAGGGCTCCATGGTTCACCCCACTTTGCTCACAAGTGATCCTGGCTGCAGTCTGTTCTAGGAGCTGCGACCCACCATCCCCACCTCTGATGGCCACACTTGGATATCCCTGCTCCTGAGAGCACATGACCCCTTGGAGGACTAGACTGTGAGAGAGAGTCAACTTTTCACCTTTTTTTCTGGGGTATTTAGTTTATATATCTACTGTCTTTACTACTCAGACTGTGTTCTTGGTTGCCCACCGCACAGTCCGCCACAGCCATGGATCCCGCTCAGGAGAAGCAGATGTTCCTGGGCAGAGACTGTTCTGGCCTCTTTGGGATGCCGAGTCAAGAGGAGGTGTGCAGGGTCTAGAAGTGTCTCTTTCTCTACCATAGATTCACCCATGTCTTTCACCCCAGAGATTTTTTCACCTTCCCATCTCCCAGATGTGCTCTCTTGTGTTCTGCCCTCACGGTGGTTACAGCTGCCTTGGTCACAGTTTCTCTCTAGGAAGAAAAGGTAGAGAAGCACAATAATGTCTACCCTCAACAAGAGATAGGTCCTTGGACTCCAGTGCTCATATATCACCTAGGTAGGAGTGGTTCAGTATTTGATGCCTGGTCTTCCCCCCATCAGTGTCCCCTCCCTCACCTACAAGCCCTTGGATTGGCCATGCAAGCTCCACTGACCTTCTCAACTTCTCCACTGCCAATCTGCAGACTATAATCTGGAGTGTGCAGGGACTGAGCAATCAGTCCATGCTTTGCAGGCTTAGATTCAATGTGAGGACACCAAAGACGGTGTTGTTTGTGAAGCAGACCCTGGGGCAAGCCCACCACTAGATCTGCAGCCTGTGGGACTCAAAGACCCCCCCAGCACAGCCCGAGTGAAGGACTTGAGGAGGTGAGCACTGAAAGTGGAGCAGTGCCCTTTACACTTCAGATGTACGCTGGACAAACTGACAGAACTTAATCCACCCAGAGCTTTACTGAGCTCTCTTCATCATCTCTCCACCCCCTCTCCAAGATCACCATTTTTCATTGATCTTTCGAGGTCCCTTTCTAATCTTTTGAGGTCCCTTCCAGCCCCTGACATTCTGTGATTCTGTGATTCATTGTAAATGCTGCATTCAGGACCCAAAGTGGAAGCATCTGTTCCTATTTCAGAAGTGGTCAGATGCCAGACAGCACCTGAGGCAGTTGAACTTCACAGCATGAAATCATTCAAGTGGAAAAGCAGAGTGACCTCCTTTAGCAGCCCAACTGCTGAATGTTTTATTTGTTCCCTCTGGGGGTGCCTGGAGTACTGAGAGCACCATTATGTGTGAGCCTACCCCTGCCTGGAACAGGTGGCCTTCTTATTTCCAGTTATACTTGAGCATCATCCCAGTGCCTCTGCACTCTGAGACTTTCCCAAACACGCCCAAGAAATTACGGACAGCAAGAGAAAAAGGACCTCTTCCCTAGGAACAGATCCTTCCTTGAGGAGTCAGATGGGTCTGAAGACCTTACTGCAACTCATGCCCACATTTGTTAATTCTGTATTTGCCTTGCTCCCTTCTCTCAGGATGTTAAACTCCACCACCTTAGTGTTGCTGTTGTGAAGGCTGATGTCCACCTTCACACCCCCAACCAGCTCGTCCTCTTTCTGAGTAACAGATCTGGCAGGGTATCTCCTGGTTCAGTGATTATCAGCACAAAGAGATTTTCTCCTGGATTGCTTGCACCCAGCCCTGCTGCCACCAGGGTGGTTGAGGTTCCTGATGAGCACCACGACCTAGAATTGTGAGGCTTTTTCCAATCAAAAGGTTTCCTTTGCTTCCTCTCCTTGGTCAGGCAATGGTTATCTGCATCAGCCCATCCTCTGAGCCTTACCAGCAAGCTCTTGGCTGGCCCCGTGCCCGTCCCTGGGCGCAGCCTGTGCTCTCCAGCCACCACTTTGCACAGAGCGGGCACTCCCTCCTCCTGTCTCTCCTCTGCTGCCCTGCATGTGGCAGTTCCTGGGCTTTAGATCAGCACTGAAAACTGTGGATGAAACCCCATAAAAATCCTAAACAACACAGACATATTCACTGGAAAGGTCATGGTGCTTTCTAACAGAAATAACGTTGCCTTCATCAATTATTTAACTCAATGTCTTCCCTCATAAGAAAGCAAGTCATTTTGAAGGTTTGGTTGAAAAATTATGAAATAATCTTACTTTTAATGCAGAAATAAATGAACAATGATTACTTATAAGAAAAAAAAAAGCATGAAAGTACTAGTAATCCCTATAAAACAATAGCACCTGAGTAACATGGAGAGGAAGAGGGCTGGAGGATATGTCACAGATGAGAAAGCAATCAGGAACTAGTGCATAATTCAAACCTTTTAAAAATTAACTTCCATGCTATCCATATGTTGCATTATTTAACCTGGTGTGGTTACAATACACTTTGAGTTATTCAAGTTGTCAGTTCTGAACCAACTTCCTATGGCTCTAGAGATATCTAGGATGGAGAGACATTGTGGAAAAAAATCCAGTTAAAGCTCCTGTTTGAGAGACCAGAACGTGAGAGTTGGAGTATCCTCTGGGTAAGAAGTAAGTTCACACAACACAGCCTTGTCTCTGCAGTCTGGCAATAACAAGCCTTGGGTACCACTTGCAGAAGCGAGCCTGGTACTGCAGGGTGCATCCAGGGATGGTCCTACCTGGGCTGATGCACAGCTGGCAGGAAACAGCCTGAGATCACTTAGACAACTTATTTCTCAGCTGCCCAAGGAGCTTCGCTAGCCTGGGTTAGCTGAGCCCTCCATTCTCCTTCTCACCAGCCCTATGAGACCATGTCTTACCGAAACAGGCAGGTCACAGAATCCCAGCAGTGCTATAGTGGAAACCCCTGTAAGTCTCCATTCCAGCCTCCCACGTGTAGCAGGACCATCCCCCAAAGTAGATTAGATTGGCTGTGGTTTTGTCTGTCAAGCTCTTGATAGAGGATGGACATGCTCCACCTCTCTGGTGACCTGGCCCAGGGCTGCACTCTCCTGAGGAAGAAGCTTCCACTTCTCACTGCATGTCCAGGCATTATGTTCTGCTGTGTGCTGGGCAGTAGACCGCTGATCAAAGAGAAGATCATGATCCACTTGCTCTCCAAGGCAATCTTCCCCAACACACAGGCTATTTTGGAAGACCTACATCTCAGATGTTGCCTTCACCTCCTCCATCAGCTACAAGAGGAGGCAGCAGAGACTGGCCTCACAGGTCATGCTCCAGGTACCACCGAGAGCTTGTAAGCCCTTAGCTTGTGTATTACCCCACATAACCGTGTCTATGTGCTTCACTGGGTGCCAAGGGGAGAAGGAGGAGTTGGTTTGGTTTGCATCCACCAGTTTCTTCTGATGTCCCTAGCTCTTATTCTCAAAGAGGTAACAGGAGATCTGAGCCCTCCAATCCACCTGGGATTATCTTTCACACACTCCTCAGGCACCTTCCTTGCAGTTCAAGCTGTCCCTATCTACTCAGTTCTCTTCTACAAGTTGTTCCATGACTTCTGCTGCCTTGGCTGCCCTTTTCTGAAGTCCTCCCAGGGCTAGTTCAACTTCTAGAAGCAGACGGGTCAGCGGCAGACAGCATCACTATAGAGACTAAGGATTTATACAAATGTCTCTGGTATTCTTTTTAAGTGTTTTTCTAATAGTTTCTAATATTTGACTCTAATTCAGACCCCACTGCTGTCTGGGTAAAATCAGGATAATTTTTTTTTTCACTGACAGCTTCTCACTTCCAGTAGTTTTCTAGCCTTGCAGAATAGTCATGATGACCTTCATAAGAAGAGATATAAACCTCACACTGTGTTATCTTCAAACAGGCTTCAGCCTTCTGCAAGTATTTTACCCTTTGGCTTGTTCTTTTGTCACATTTTTAACAGGATTTTTCATCTTGATTTTTTCATCAAACACTACTGCTGCCAGCTTTTGTTATATTACTGCCCCTGCACAAATAGCACGTTAAAGACAAGTGAATTGAGTCCTGTGCACTAGCTGGGCCATCTCAAAAGTCACTTCTCTTTGTGGGTCCCCCACTTTCTGCTCCACAATGCAGTTGTGCATGGTAGCCCCAAATCCAGCTTCAACATCACACCCAGTCCCTACTGGGGTCATCAAAGTTTCCCTTGCTACCCCTTTTACTGCTTTCAGCCTTCCCCATGTCCCTCTGTGTCCCGAGCCAGTTCTAACACTGCTCCTTTAGCTTTCAGGCCTGTGACATCATTTCTAAATGGTCCCATGGTACTCGCTGAGCCACTTCAATAACTAACGTGGCTCCACCACTTCCTCAACACGTGGTACCACTCCCACACTGACGCTGGAGATCTCTGTTGTACGCTGTGCATCCCGGCATCAGAGGGACGTCCTCACACCAGGTTTCTGCTGTAATGTGCTTTTTAGTGTCCTCCTTTAAAACTAGGCTGTCAGCTTTTTCCTTCTGGCATCTGCAAGAAAGAATGAGACGCTTGCAGACCTACTGGACATTAAATATGAAGCATCACAGCTGCTGCAATGCCAGATTCTGCCTCACCTGGCTGCCTGCATCCCCCCGGCTACCCCATGGGCACCTGCTCCTAAATTAATGAACTTTTACAAAACCCCAACAGCTGCCTTTGAACTACAACTGCATAAACTCTGTCCTCGGCTTTCTGGTCCCTCACACTTACTTCTGTGTGAAGCAGATCTGACAACTTCTGCAGCATCAGCAGCAGATTTCTTCTCTGCAGCCATCCCTTCACTCCTCCAGTGCAGGAACCTGTAGCTAATGCTGCTGCCCCAGTGCCTGTATCTCCCTTTCTCTGCCAGCTCTCCAGTGCAACAATTGGTGTGAGTCAGCACAGCAACATCAGACACACCAGGGTGACTTCCAAGCACCTGCCTGGGATGAGCATTAGCGGTGTAAATGCCTTGGTAATAGATGATAGGAGTCCTGCTGCCCACCCAGACTGGCAGAACAAAGCCAATCCCAAGCCCCGTGTGCCAGGCAGAGGGCATGGGCCACTGTCAGCCCCAGCTCCCTGGCTGTGCTGACAGCCCTGCAACTGCCTGCGTCTTAGAGGGGGCTGCTTGTGTGTTATTCACCCCAGTCCTGCCCACACGATCCCGGCCCTCCCTTGTGTCCTTATCCTGCTTGTAGTTCATGTGGATCTGAGTGTAACTTCTGTAGGCAGCCCCTTTCTCTGGATGCAGCAGAACCCCCTGCTACACTGATGCCTGACTTCAGGGCACCTCCCCGCCCAGCCCAGCCCTGGAAGGTCTCCACAGTAGAAGCTCACTCACTTTCCTCCCATCACACCCCTGCATGCACCAGAGCTGAGAATTCCCGTGGCCCTGGTGGAATCACCAGGGTGCAGAGCACGGGGCTCTCCAAACCCAACCATAACTGACCAGCTGGGACACAGCCCTCGGGGACAGTTCTCTGCAGAGAGCTGTGAGCCCCATGTCCCCACCCTGGTAAGAGACAGACTCCTGCTTAAACCAGAAAGTCAGCCCAGAGTCCTCTGAACACAATGGCCAGAGCAATGACCGAGGAGAAACACCAAGCTCTCCTTGGCACAGGACTAGGGAGAGGTGAGAAGATGACCCAAGCTGTCCAAGAAGGAGTTTCCCTTGCCCGAGAATGCTCCCCAGGGCACACTGCAGCTACAGGACAGGGAATGATGTCTTCATGTTTTATCTGCAGCTGATTCTGCTGATTCTTGCTTCCCACATCAATTCCCAGCCCTTTTCTTCAGGTTGCCAACCTTCATCTCAAGATGAGCACATGGCAGTGCAACGGCTGCAAGGGAAAGGCTTCCTCAGCTCTTCTGTGTGACTCAGGTACCCCCTTCAGCACAGTCACCATTTGCTCCCAGTGCACATACTGCTCAGACAGAGCCTTCCTTATGCTGCTGCTGATTTAAGCAACATCCACCACCCAAACCTCCCTCTGGGCTACTCAGCAGGCTTCCGAGAGTGTCCACAAACAGCAGGAAGAGGCAGAGGTGCCTGTAAGCAGATGGCTGTAGCAGGAACCTTGTGGGCAATGTTGGTTTACGATCATTTTCAGAAAGGACTCTTTGGAAGGCATCACATCCCAGACTGAGGGCAGTGCAAAATCTCCCCAAAAAGGGACCACTCGCTCACAGTTGTATTTGTCCCACTGCTATTCCTGTAAACCTCAAAATCATCAAATTTCTCTCTCTCTGTTATGCAGGCTCCTCTGTACCACTCTCCTCAGGATGCTACACCGCAGCATTTTATCAGCATATCAGGACTACACAGAAAATAGTTTAGAAGTTCCACCTCAGCATGAGGAAAACTTCACTGTGAGGGTGACAGAGCCTGGCCCAGGCTGCCCAGAGAGGTTGTGGAGTCTCCTCCTCTGGAGACTTTCCAACCCCCCTGGGTCTGTTCCTGTGTGACCTGCCCTGGGTGACCCTGCTCTGGCAGGGGGGTTTGGACTTGATGATCTCCAGAGGTCCCTTCCAACCACTACCACTCTGTGATTCTAAGGCTACATTGCATCAGAAACTTCCCCTACAACCCACTTTGGACTTTAATTCACCTCAAACCATCCTGGATGGAGCAAACAGAAGAGACAAAGCATGAACGTGAACAATGCCTGTATTTTATTTTACAGCTTTCCTGTACAATAAAAAAAAATAAATGAAAATCTGATACTAAAAAGCAAAAATGCAGGTGGTTGTGCCTGCAATGAACACTGACCAGCCATCTGCAACCACGCTGTGCTCTGTCTCACCACAGATCTTTATTTACTATGAACCTTCAGAAATGAGTAACTGAGAGCAAAACTCTGCAGCTAGTTGCTCTGTCACAGAATGGTAGGGACTGGAAGGGACCTTGAAATATCATTGAGTCCAACCCCCCTGCCAGAGCAGGATCCCCTAGAGCAGGTCACACAGGAACGGACCCAGGAGGGTTTGGAATCTCTCCAGAGAAGGAGACTCCACAACCTCCCTGGGCAGCCTGGGCCAGGCTCTGTCACCCTCATTGTGAAGAAGTTTTTTCTCATATTTACGTGGAACCTCCTCTGTTCCAGCTTCTACCCATTGCCCCTTGTCCTATCATTGGACACCACTGAGCAGAGCCTGGCTCCATCCTCCTGACACTCACCCTTTACATATTTATCTCCCCAGGGAGCCCAGCAGCAAGCCCTGCACCACTGCCCGGGGATCAACACCCGCAACCACAACCCCCCGGGACACAGGCACACGGGATGCCCGAGTCACACAGGGGGGCAATTTCCCATTTAAATCATTAACCCCAAAGTATTTTAATGTACTTGAGAGGCCTCAGGATTTCTAATCTGGTTTGAAACACTTCCCCCCCCCTCCTCCCTGGAGGAAGCTCCTGTTTTTATGGAGGGACATACAGAGAATGTATGGAGGGACATATGGAGAACCCCTAAACTGCAGATGGGAAGCAAAGGCTGAAGGGTCCTGGCCAAGAGAGCCATGGCACGGGGATTACAGGCTTTGACCTCATTAATGTTTATAGTACATAAAGGGTGATTGTCAGGAGGCTGGAGCCAGGCTCTGCTCTGTTATGTCCAGTGACAGGACAAGGGGCAACGGGTAGAAGCTGGAGCATAAGAGGTTCCACAGAAACATCAGGAAAAACTTTTCCACTGTGAGTGTGACAGAGCCTGGCCCAGGCTGCCCAGAGAGGTTGTGGAGTCTCCTTCTCTGGAGAGATTCCAAACCCACCTGGGTCTGTTCCTGTGTGACCTGCTCTAGGGGATCCTGCTCTGGTAGGGGGGTTGGACTAGGTGATCTTTCGAGGTCCCTTCCAACCCCTAACGTTCTGTGATTCTGTTTTCACCGAATTTCACTATGAAGACCTTCTCCCTTGAAGGCACTGCAGGTTTTGGTGTAGGAGGGATCTGGGTGGAAGAACTTAAAACGTGGGTGGCAATTACAGCAGCCACGCCAGACAGATAATAAGACAGATCATCATAGCAGACAGTACTCAGAGAGAGGAGCTGCCACGCAGCTCTGGTATCACAAAGGGGATAATGGGAGTTCACTGAAGTTCAAGACCAGGAGGCATCCTTCAGCTTCTAACCAGGCCAGGCAGACCACCACATACCACGAGCACACAGACACCTCTCTGCACATGCATTTACTCTGCTGCCAGCATTTGGGTGTTACCAATTATTAGCTTCCAGATAATTCTGGAGGTTACTCCAACAATGACCTTTTTACACCGAGTGAAATAAATAACAACAAACCTGCCCAGCGCGTAGCTAACTTGAAGCTATTTAAGAGTTACAGGAAGAATGATCTAGGACTAAGCCCAAGCAGGGCCACAGAAGGAAAGGTACTTCACACCGATTACACCCCGTGCACCTCCACAAGGCCGTGGGCTATTCACCTCAGTGCAGAGGGAAAAGAAGTGGCTCACATCCAGTTTAGCTTCTTTATGATGAATCAAGATGAAAATGTTATTCCTCAATAAGCCTAACCTCTTTCCTTCCCTTGGGGCCCACTACCCAGCACCAGCCAAAGAAACCACCAACAACCCAGATCCAGTACCAATCCCTTTCTCCACTGTTGCCTCTGTCTCTCAGGATATAACGTGTATCGATCGCACGTGGCTGCAACCTCTGCAAGCACAAAGGGTAAGACAACCCATAGACAGGAGGTGGTGATTCTGCCTGTGAACTACCTAGACTTTGAAAGAGGCCACCAGCTGAGGATGGGCAGGCACCTGGAGGATCTCCTCCCCCTGCTCTTAGCTTTTTGCAGCTCGGTGCAGGGGAGGAGGAACAGCATCCCGGTGAAGTGCCGTGGAGAGCACGCACAGTCCCAGGGCGGGCGTGTGAGGGGCTGCACAGAGCAAACCCCCAACACCTCACTGCAGCCCCTGCCCCTCCACCTCAGCTAAAAGGCAGGATGGACCCAGCCTGCGCCTCGCTCCGGCAGCGTGGCAGTGCTCATCCGTCCCCTGGGGACAGCCCTCCCTGCTTGGCACGCCACTCCGGTGGGAACCCCAGATTAATTCACTAACACACGTAACAAGACTTTTTAAGTATCTTTTCCACAGTGCGGAGTTCCCTCCCTGCAATCCTTCCTCGGTTCCACGCTTCAGCTACATCCAACATTTTCTTGCCCACAAATGAATTGCCCAGCTAGGAGAAAACAAATGACAATAAAACCAGAAACCATTTGCAAGAGAAAAAGCAAAAACCTTTGTGAACAATGTACAACCCCTAACTGCTAAGCTTGAAAATGAGGAAGGATCAGAGACTGTGACAGCAAATCACAGCAGCACATCCTCCTCGTGTGGAGAGCAAGAGAGGACAGCATTTAAGGACTGAAGATAGCAACAAACCCCTCCTTTCTCTCCCTTTGCACACTGCTGGCCCTGTGACCCTTATCCAGACACAAAAGTTGGTGGAGAGAGGAAAAGAAACACCCAACTTATCCCACCCAGCAGCCATTCCCAAGCACCAAGCTGCTGTCTGCATGGCATCCCTTGTCTAGCTTTGGGCTCTCACCACCAGCACCAGGGTCTTGAACAGCAAGTGACGGCTGGGTTTCCCGTGTCAGCCACAACTTCATCCTTGGTTTTGTTACCCAGATCTTCAAGCCCTTCAGTCTGGTTCTTATCCTCACACCACATTATGGTCAGAGAACTTGGTCACATACCACACTTCCTTCTACCATCCCTAGTTCTGCCCTTTAAAGTGAATGCAGAACTTCCCTCACATTTTTTCTCCATTCTTCAATTCAAAAATCTCATTAATAACCTCGTTAAGTGCCAGCAGAACTCAATCTCTCCTCTACACCATGATTTATTTCCAAAATGTTGCTCCTTGCTGTGGTCCAGCTCTCCCCTTCAAACCTCTCCCTCCTCCTGTAGACACCAGATGCACTTGAAGAAGCTGCTGGACAGGTCTCCCATTGCCTTTGACTATAAAGTTTCTATATGAAATTGTCATTTCATGACAGTCACTATAATGACTATAACCTTACACAAGCACCATGACTCCGTTTTCCCCCTTGCAAAGCCCCAGGCAGGACTTCGTGTAACACCAGGGTAGGACAGCACCTTCTGCTCCCAAATTTCTATTTTCTGTCATTTGAGGTTAAAGAGTCGTTTTCAAATGTACATGTGGACTCCAATTCACAGGCCTTGAAACTTCCTACGAGGGCACTTCAAGAGGCTACTTTTCCAGTTTCTCCTTTCTTGTCCATCTGCAGAGTTCCTAGCCTGTATGAGGACAAGCTGAAGAGCTTCCACTCCACTACTGCTTAAGCACCGAGCCCAGCATGTCCACTTGCATCCCTGTGTTTAGTGTGGAGCACTGGACACCATCAGGCAGCAGCTCACATCCACAGCCTCCTCCATCCATCATACAGAATCACAGAATGGTAGGGGTTGGAAGGGACCAAGCCCCCTGCCAGAGCAGGGCAAAACTAGAGCAGATCACTCAGAAATGCATCCAGACAGGGCTGGAAAGTCTACAGAGCAGGAGACTCCAC
>WUAM01000256.1:376068-388281 GCA_024336885.1 Actenoides hombroni | reverse complement strand
GCGGGGGTGGGTGGGTGTCGCGAGGCGCGGGGCGGGTGGGGGTGGGGGGGGGGGGGGGGGGGGGGGGGGGGGGGGGGGCAAATGTTACTTTTTTAACAAACAAGCAACTCTATCAGACTTTCTTCTCCCTACCCAAGTAAAGCTGCTCCTTTGTCCCCAGTTAACATATTTAGAAAAATCTAAGAACACAGAAGACAGAGAGTACATCACCTGACTACATCAGATTTATTTTAATGCAACTGTGATGTTACTGCAAGTTGGTCTTGGCCTGCCCATGGAAAACTCTGCTGGAAACCTTCACTGCGATTCAGGATTTCCAGATACTTCAGATGTTATTTTTGCTTCCAAAATCTGAGATGACTTCACTGGCCTAACCTGCACATCTTGAAAGTGAAAGCACTCTAATAAGATCTGTGGGTTTTGTGATGGGCACACTGTTGGGAAATTAAGAGGACTCATTCCAGAAGCAGAGAGTCCAAACATGCTCTTCAGATACATCATAGGGAGATCCCAGTCAAACAGCAAGACCCTCCAGTGTGCTGACTACTGGCTGATTTCATAACCCAGAGGCAGCCAGAACACAGTCCTTCAGTAAGATCCCATAATACACCAGTGATGCCACATCTTCACATCTTTCCAGTCTTTGAGTGGAATTCCCCCACCCAACCACAGGGATCTGTAACACTTGTTTCACTCCCCACCCTCAACTGGCAGCATTATCTGCTGGATATTCATCCCACTGGGATCACTTGAGCTTTCTATCCTTTTGCATAGGTAACGTGGTAAGGACCACAAGATCGTTTTATTTTTTTAATTCGGAGAAAAACCTACAAAACAAAGAACTTGCCAGCTGTTGTCCTCAGCTGGGGAACTGTCCCTTATTACCCTCTTTCACTTTAAGCTGGATATGTGAAATCATTTTATCTATCTCACTGTCTTGGCTTTCCTACTCAATGCCTGGCAACCTCTTTATTGCACCCTTGACAAACCTACTCGTTCTGGCAAGGAGCGCCCACTGGCCTAGCATGAAAACATGGCCAACGTGCAACATCAAGGAGATGTAACCAACATGCTCCCAGTTTGTAAAAATCAGACTAACAGAAGCATTTCCCATTCCAGAAGCCACACTGTAATCGATGGCATCCACCACACTTAACCCTTCACAGTGAGAAGAAATAGGTTGTACGAGTCAGAGATGCTCACAGAAAGCAGGATTCTGGTCCTTCCACGGCTAGTGTTCTCAATCTGAATCCAAGACAGAAGAAACAAGAAGTGTTACTGTTATCTTAGGTGAGTACCTCAATGCAGACAACAGCACTAGCAGAAGAAATACCTGCATTAGAAAGTTCTGCTGCTTGCACTGACAAACATCTGCAGAACTACATCGCCAGACACTGATCGATACAGGATGAGAGGAATCACTGTGTGGAAGAATTTCCTTCTCACTCTGATGGTCAGGTGAAGAGTCCTGGATGACAAAGTAGAGGAAAAAATGAAAACTAAGACCATTTTCTAAACTTGGCTGTTGAAATTTCTTTAGATAAACAGGTGTCTGACTACATCAAGTCTGGCTGACCCTCCTCAATCTGAGCAGCAGGAGGGAAGGATTTGTGCAACTACGTGGAATGATCCAGAATTGATATATTGTACTAAACCAAGGGTATTAGGAGAACATGGTTCTTTTAGCATCTTTAGTAAGCCTGTTCTTGTACATTACACCTTTTTAGGCACACTATTTTCAGTTCCTTTTCCTGGTACACTGGACACAGCAAATGTGCAGCTCTCCAAGTTAACTCACTCAAAGTGGTTAATCAACACATATGTATGGTGTTAGGAAGGGTAGGGCACATATGGACCGCAGAGTTCTTATTCTAGTGCTTAATGTATACATCTATGATGTGAACCTTTAAATAATAAAATGCAAAGGCATGGAAACAGGGAGAAACAAACCTCTCCAGGTAAAAGAATGGCTCTGTGTGTGCGATATTAGTAAACAGTGCTTCTCACTGCAGTCGCTTTGAAAGGAGCTAGGTGGTTAAATAAGATGAATAACGTGGGGTTCCACACATGGTAACGTGAAATACAGTTTTACTCACTTCTGAAACTATTGTTGTGTCTGTATTCTAATAGACAGGGATTCTTAATCACTGTATGTTGAATGGTTCAATGCACGCTTCTTTCATAGCCATCCTTCCAGTGACAACACCAAAATGCCACGCCAACAGACCTGGCATATGCTGCAATTAACCATGTTACTACCTTGGCTACGTAGGGACCGTGCTTAATTCACAAATCAAGTTTCTTGAGAGCTACTCTAAGTCCACTTCATGACAGACAGAAATGCATCAGAAGGAAGAAAGTGTGACAAGAGGAGGCTGTGAGCCAAGGTAAGCCTCTGTCCTCCTCTGGGAGATCTCTTGGAGCTCCCCACCCATGGCTCTCTGAGCACGCTGTGGGCACCTTCCCATGCCCACCAGTATGGAGCTGGAGTATGACATTAAGCCAGAAGGGCTGGACACCATTCTCATTTTGTATATTTAAGTATTATATATATTAAGGATCGGAAAGCGTCCCGCTGCTAGTGAGAAAAGAACACATCAGTTTTGTTCAGGAGGACCTTGTGTGCACTCAAACAGGAAGTGTTTGTTTCAGCCACCTTGAACATGTTACATGCTGCTGAGACAAACTACACCCTTGGCTGCTAAGAGACCTTAGGAGAAAGTATGAGCTCCCATTAATGAAGGAGATGACTGGTTATACTGGTCTAATGGTACAACTTCCCTTTTACTCCTGTTTTTCTAAAGGTTAGTCTTTCTCTAGAAGTATGGAGTACAAAGCTTTCCCAGCTAACTCCCCTCAACTCTCTCACATGGTCAGCACTGAAAAAGCCACCAATACAACAGAAAAATCTTTATGCTGAAAAGATCACATACATCCACACGCACACACACACTTTCAGTTGTACTTGCCAGTTCAAACAAGATAAGCCTACCAAAAAATAAACAATTAGTCTGTCAAAAAAACCTCTACCTTGCAGGAAAAGCCTTCATGGAAAGCTAGGTTACCACACTTCAGTCCCCAGCACTCCGAATTATGCCTTTTATATCATTAAAGAACAGAAAACACTGAATTAATGTAAAAAGTTCAAGTATGTGAAAATTAGGAGCGTTCAAGGACGGTGATTCCCACCACAGAACTGGACTCTAAACCCTCCCTGCTAGACTCTAAACTTTGTTGTAGTGGAAAAGCACCAACTTTAAATTAATTTCTTAAATTCGAACTTCCTTTTAAAATCCATTACTGCTATTTGTTGGAAGGGGTGGTGGAGCTAATCACAGCAACTCAGAGCTGGACAAATGCATCGTTCTTCTGCCAGGTGCCAGTCCCACGGCACGCAGAGCACCTCCAGCTCCTAAGCACCTGCATGTGTACCTCTCGTTTCAGCACTTCTCCTGACACAGCAAGGCATTTGACGTTCTTCAGCTGCTTCTATTTGAAACCTTGGCTCAGTTGCTAAAAGGGTTTTTGAAACTATTTCCAATGAAAGAGGAAAGATGACCTACATGGGCAGAACTGCCTCCCGCATCTGAGCAGCCTCACGCAGCGTGGAGGGGCAGCGCTCACTGCACGCATCCTGCTCTGGTCCAGGGAAAGAGGTTTTAATTGGTGAGCTTTAGGTTTCCCCATGCTATGCTGCACAGCTTTTGAAACACACTCGTAAGGTTGAAGAAATCTATCTGACATGAGAGAAAAGGCTAAAAAATGTGCAACCAAGAGGCAGACAAGCAACAAATAAAAGGGGTGGGGAAAAAAAAAAAAAAGCACATTTATTTCCTCTGGACTGCCATTAGAGATATTACACAGGCAGAAACATGTCATATATTGAAGTTTTACAAGGAACATTAAAGAAAATGTATGTTTCAATGCTTTGCAGACGTGAGGAATCATGAATGTTTATTTGCATAAAAGGGGCAAATTAAATGCAAAATGAGCTAGTAAGCCCATGCCTGCAACTTGGGCAACAGCTACAAATGCTGACAAAATTAGTAACTCAAGGTCTCACACTTGATGTAGATAACGTAAGAACAGCAAAGAAATTCAAAGAATCCTATAGTATTTTGACCTTTATGTACCACAAAACTCATCTGAAAAAGAGAAAGGTCAATTAAAAAACAAACAAACAAACCAAAAACAACCCGAAACCAACCTCAAACCTTGCAACTGGAATGTTGCATCTGTAACTCACTGGCTATACACATCCAAGATACTGCAGGTAACACTTTTTTCTTCTCTCTCCCTCTCTCAGCAAAGAAAGACAAGCAGAGGTGTACATCCAATCCAAGAAGGGACAGTAAAGAAAGAGTAGAAAGAGAAGCTGTGAGTACTGTACTTAGGGCTTTGAGCATTTCTCAAGGAAGGTTAAAATCCACGTCTCTACCAGTATCAATTGCTTTGTACAGTATCAGAGCAGCGAGACCTGCGAGCAGCAAATACACTTCATTTTCATGAGGGGTAACAGCACTGCTGCTTTGAAACAGAATCAAAAGTAGCTGAGCAATTTTGCTCCCAAGCATGTTCACTGTAAAACACAGCTAAGGGCTCCCTCTTCAACCCAGAATTTATTAATCACCTACGCGTTCAGCTCTGCACCACTCTACCAAAAAGCCGACAGACTGCTTGCTGAAGAAGTGATAAATTAGCATCCTGTAAAGGTACAGCAATTCCAAAAAATCAAAGCTAAAGAAGTCTGACACAAAAGCGACGGCATAAAAACTGACGAGCTACTAGCAGGATTTCTGTTGTAAACCCCTAAATATCTGAAAGAATATGGCTGGGTCACAAAACCAAGTATTTGACAGAAATGCTTAAGAACCTTTCGTTAAAGTTGCGCGCACAAAAAGAATTTACATTGAATCCAGAACTGCTGGAAGACAAAGCAAATAAAGGCAGCTGCTCAACTACCTGGAGTAAGCATGACAGCACTTACTGACGAAGCTACTGCTCAGAGATCTGGAGTAAGCACCATCGTGCTCACATTGCCTAAGGACCCTATTAGGATGTGTACTATGCCAGTTTTTGACCCACCTGAAAACTCCTTGCAATCCCAAGGTATGCTAATTATAATTATAATTTTAGAAGTTGGAAGAATTCCAGTTCATTCAGTCCTGTTTTCCGAAAGCACTAAAATTCCCAGTACCCACTTTTGGGTACTGACCATACGACTGGAAAAATAATCTGTGCACAGACACCATATAAATTAACTAACCTGGACTATGTTCCTTTAGTTTTTAATGTAAATACTTAAAATAAAGCTTATTTATACTGGAAAAAGCCTTTTTCCCCACCCACACAAACTTTTTATAAGAGAATATTTTTAAAGACTCTCTTGTTACAGCTCTACCAATAAACTTAACCAGCTCTTTACCGAGTGCTTTAAGAAAAATAATTTTTTATAAGCAAGAATAGAAGTTATTTAAGTAGTTCTAAAAACACAACTAATTTGCCTCTTGCCTCTCTGAAGATTCCCCCAGTTAGTTTAACCTAACTTTTCTAGCTAGCTCGTTGGTATCAAAAATGTCTATACACTCCAGCATTCCAAGCCACTGCTCCCTTTTGCTCCAACAGTTTCAAAAGCATTTCTGGTGGAAGCTTAGAAGCTTTTCAGAAGTTGAAAAACTAATCTTATCTTCTCTACCACAAGGTAGAGCTTAACTAGCAGCCAGAGAACAGGCTACCCTGTCAGTGAGCAAGATGCTTTGACCTCCTCAACACAACTTCCACAACAAAGCAAAAAGCCAAGTTGCAGGCAAGTAGAGCAGGATAAAAACTAGCTTCAAGACTACGAATTCTTTAGTTTGATGCAGTTCACCACAGACATGCTATCAGTCAGAACATGTACACCCCTTTAAAGGCTGCAGAGCTGAAGCATGCACTAAAACCTGTCAGCAGCCAAAAGCTCTGTTTTGTCAAAAAAACACCCAGAAGAAACTCCTTACATTTCCAAAGTAAAAACTCAGCATCTTGAGGCATCACATGCAAAAATTAATCATAGAAGCATAGAATGTTTTGGATTGGACAGAACCTTTAAAGGGCATCTAGTCCAACACCTCTAATCTATATATTTATCTATGGATTAGCACATTATAAAGATGTTAAAGCCTCTTCTGTACAATTAATCCACTAACATAGAGCAGTTCAGTTTAGTTGAGCTTTGGAAGGAAATGTGTGTGCAGTTCCCAGAAGGCTTAGCAGCCAGTTCAGACATCTCACAAGGTTGTTCTTACTTGATGCACAATACCTAGAACCTGCCTAAAGACTTCCACAGAAAGAGTTTGTTCTGCATTTAACAATGCAATTTTATTTATTTACCAGAGTAATTTATTTATTCGTACTGAACAAAACAAATCTGCCTTCAGTGCTTCCCAGCCTTCAGAGCAGCCGTTTGCAGTGCACTTCCCCCAGAACAAGCTCACAGAAGAACTCTGCAACAGAGACCTGGTGAGAAGAACTATTCAATGTGCACATCATCAGAAGACAGACAGAAGTATGTTTTTCTTCTAAAAGCAGGATCCCTGTTGATAATGGGGGGGACAGGCTCTGACTCCCTCAGCTAGATGGCCTTTCTACCTCTCCTCTTTCCAATACCTTCAAGAGAAAAAAAAAAAAAAACAGAATGTATTTGTTCCTACCCCTCCAGCTGGAAACAACTTAAGTAGCTGAGTGCACAGTTAACAGCCAGCAAACCAGCAGAAACAAAGAAAATAGGAAACATGGGGAAGACTAGAATGCATATTTCATGCCCTAAGAACAGCTACTACCACTGGTTGTTCAAGGGGGAAATAAAGTGATAAAATATTAACTACCAGGCTTGATATGCTGCCTTATAGGCAAAACCATTTATCCTCAGTTCTGGGCCTTACTAAGTGCAGGTGCCAATGACCGGTACCTGAATGAGCAGTAACACCAATAAATTTTGTCAAGCTGCTCATCAACAGTGCATGAGATTGTCTCCAGCTCCTTGCAGCCTCCTCCCCCTGTTCAAAGGGGAATGCTCCACGCTGGGTAACTGCCCTCACCCACCACGTTCACCGAGATGGACTGGGTGTTGCGATCAGCAGCATTTCAACGTAACTGCGTATTAAAAATTCTCGCAGATAAGTTGCATGTTGGCTCCAGTCTGTGCCTGGTACAGAACAGAAACCACTTGGCAGACTTGAATAAAAAGAAAGCTCACTGCAATGGTTCTTCCAAGCTGCTATGATCTCACAGATACAAGATATTAACAACAATTCCTCTCCTCTCACCTCAGCGTTGCTGAGCATCTTGTTGCCAGCACTGAACAGAACAAAAAGGAGGAAAGAACTCACTCAGAACAGGTGGAAAAATCTGTAATTGCAATTGATTTTGACTGAAAATGCACAAGCATGAGTTCAAGATCTCAGATAAAACAGACACGAAACTTAGTGTTCTTATCCTTTCTGGTGTTTGTTCTATAGGTACGACCAGCAAAGCGTTACACTCATTCACCCGCCTCACTGGTTCAATCTATTGAATTTTAAAACCTGCTTGAAGCAGGGTTGGACACAGCACCTCGGAACACACTTCAAAGGATTCGTTCAGAAAGTAACCTGCATCCAGGAACTGGTTAAAAAAATGAGTCTAAGAGGCAAAAAAGATTGCCTGTGCAATCTGTATTCCGTTCTCCCGAGCACACGCATTATGATACTGCCTTCAATTATGTACTTGAACTATTTTTAATCACAGGGCTTTTAGCCCATGCAACATTCCACTTTTTTTCTGTAGAAGTTAAAAGCAGCACAGGAGAGAATTTAAGAGAAAAGAGCATCCACTGCTAAGACAGCTGAAAGCTCTCCAGAGTTACATCACCTTCCCCATCACAAAATTAACGCTTACACCACATCCTCCCTCTCCGGTTCGAGTCGAGTCTGCACTTGCTGCATGCCCCATGTGAAATGTCTGGAAGTACATCAGACTAGTGCCATGTAAACAGCTGCTGATGCAATGGGTGCCCATTCCTTGAAATTAAAATGGAAATACAACCACCTCTCACAGAGGCTGCTGTGAAGATTTAAAAAAAGAAAGTAGTAATTGTGTATCCTGCACTTACATAAGCTCTGCAGAAAGCTCTAGGGAAGATCAATAAGCAAGACTGCATGCTCACTGGTGCTAAGGATGGAAAAGTCAGGCTGTACTTGAAGCAAGAAGGGCAGAATTGAAGTTTGCTCTGCTCTTTTTTTTTTTTTTTTGCTTGCATTTAATGCAATTTGACAGATTACAATCACAGAAATACATTTTAAATTTATAAAGTTCACAGATAAGACTGATGTTTCTGGTTTATGAAAGGAGGATCACCCATCACCTACTTCCAGTTATCTCCAAATTCCCCGGGTGAAAGCCAATCCACTCAGTTGTTCGGGTTTTTTTCTTGTAACAACCTTGCCACCTGCTTTATTTCCAAGAAAGGCCACAGAAGTATGTTCAACAAGTCCCACTATACTACTTCAGTAACACCATATGACCATGCAAACCGGAGAACCCAGAGTTAAGAGAGCCATTTCTGTTCAAGATCTTTCAAGGGAAACAGCACTGCTGACTGTGTGATCAAAACTGTTCTCCAGTCGAGGTCTGCCAAGTACAGCTCATCTGGAATTAAAAGAAATGCTTCATATCTGAAAAATCCTTACAAAACACCTCTACTCACCAGTTACATTTCTTCTGTAGTTGGTGTCAGAACTGGTACAGTTCCACAATAACGACTGAACCTAGAATGTTCCTACAGCCTAGCAAGCTCTTTCCAACTTCTCTGCTGCTTTCAAAGTACTGCATAAATGTACAGTGGGGGAGAGAAAGGTCTTGACACTTCTGGCTGACGCAATGTGCAAGATGAGCAGGTGCCATGAAGGATTCGTGTCCAAGTATTTCCAGTTCGATTTGCAAATCCATTCTTTAGTTTTTGCTATTTGTTACTGGTTTGCTATTTTGTTATTTGTCTAGAATCAACACATCGTGCCCTCCACAAAAAAAAGATGATTACTAAAATCCAGTGGTTTTGTAACAGTTACACTACAACTGTCTCTTCTTTTAATGACAATTCTCTCTCAATTAATAACTTCTAAGCATTATCACGTTGAATAAATGATCCAAACTCATGATATGCCAGTTTTGTTTGCTAATTTCAAGACAAAATTTTATTATTTTACAGAGATCTACTTGGACACATTTCTTAACAGCATTGTTAGACTTTGAAGAAGTGTGCTCTAAGTTCTTTTCTTTTTCATGCTTGGGGGAAAAAAAGGAAACAAAACAAAACAAACCACAAAACCAACAAAAAAATCATACCTGGTTTTAATTAAATTTAAAAAAATGTAACTGTTCAAAAATCTTTTGTGCTTCCAGCAACCCTAAAATAGCACCCAGTTCTCCTTTGAAGAGCAAGTCGTCTTTATTTCCCAAGTGATTTGAGTTGTAAGAACCCACGCCACTCTCCTCTTGGACATGGAGGGATTTAAATTTAACCTTTACCTGCAGCGCTTCCAATCTCTTCATGGTAATGGCAGCTTTTCAACAAAACTCCAATGATCAGGTCTGTGGAACTCAACTCCTCCCGCCTCCCACCACAGCCCTTTAATCTTACCGAAGGAAATTAGAAAGAAAGTTGTCTTACCGAGAACTCCAAGGTTACTGTCCCTTGCGAACCCCACCTAGCAAGTCGACATCATGACATGTCAGGTCAGCCTCAACCACGCTTCCCTGATAGTCAGGTAAAAGGAAGGAGTTAAAATACAAAATTGATACTTGCAGATTTCTGGACATCAGAAAATGTGATGCAATACATTCTGAACTGTCTTGCAGAGCTTCTGGTAACCTCTAAGTAGTTAAAACATTTCTTCAGAAGGATTCTCCTGTTCTAAAATTTCAAGAGTTCCCGATCGATAACCAAATACTGCAGATCCACCTTGACTACTTTGTTTGAATGAGAACAGCTTATTATTGCCTTTCAACATGAATGTTTCTTTTTTTTTTTCCCCCTACTCTACACATTTTAACCAACTAATATGCTCACCATAGCCACTCTGGGTTTCAAAAGATATTTTAAGCCAATAGACTACAGCAGCTTCATTCAAATTCTAAGTTAACAGAAGCTCTCACTTTTTTTTTCCTCCCCCTTCTTTATTCAGAAAAAACAGGTAACACAACTTGGTACACTCTTTCTATAAGGCTCTGATCTACTTAAGTAGATCATGCAAATGACAGAATTCTCTGTGGCAAGCCTTCACTGTACAAGCAATAGTTAATCACACAAGTACTCCAGCTCAAGACCTGCATGACCCAAGATTACTGATGCCAGATTTGCAGGATAGAGACCTTGCTGTTCTACGTATGGGCCACCAGCATCTTGGGGTAACAATTCAGTCTTGCTGAAAACACATACATCTGCATTAAGGTCTACAGGTCTAGGTGCCAAACACATTTCACTATGAGGCTTAAGACTTTTAGCTCAGTACTTCACATTTAGTTTTCTGCTAACCATGTAAGAAGAGTGCCTTCTGTATTTTTTTTCTTCTGTATTTTTCAAAAATACAGAAATGGGCTTCATGTTCAAATGCAGAGGGGACAAAAAGTGATCAGGTTTTTATGGAATCACCAAAATCATGCGGTGATCTGTTTATTTTGAGAAGGTTTAAACAATGCAGTTGTCATTCTTGAATAATTAGGCTATAGAAGCTGAATCCTAAAAATAAACAATTGCTACCAAAAAAATCAAACCTTTAATGCTTTGAAAAAATGCATACTATATTTAATGAATTTGCCAACTTAAAAGCTGAGATTAGTACACTGGTTTTGTTAATAGTGTAAATCTGTAACAACAATAGCTGTAAAAATCTTTTGCTCAAGTTTTGGAATTGCTCAGAATCCGGCAACCTATTTATTTTTAAGTCAAGCATCTTATCAATATAGACATTTAAGCAACTGCTATAAATGAGTGATCAAATGATTATTAATATCCCATTTCATGGCTCCTCCTTCAATGCCAGCAGGACACTTATAGAAGCTTAATATTGGTTTGCAAGTTGAAATCCATTTTCAACATACTCTGTAAGAGGGTTTCTGCTAAGTTATACTGAAGAAACGATCAGAAGAGATGCACAAGAGTAAATTTAAATTTATTTTTTGTTTTGACTATAACTCCAAATTGTGCTGAAGCTAATGCAAAATTCTTCCTTTGAGTATCTGTCATCAGGCATGGTAGATTTTTCCACTGTGCTGCCGTATCTTTATTCAATAACTATTTTCAGTAATTTTGTTAAGTTCTTGAAGATCAGCATACATCACTACTCAAGGGAGTTGTAGTACACGTTATCTTTAAGGATTCAGTAAAGCACTGCTGCAAATTTAAATCGTGAATTAGAGTATCCATAAATCATGTAAATCAAAGAACTTGGTATATTTTGTAAATATAAACTTTTACTGATTTTAATTTTCAGTTATAAAAAAACGTATAGCTCACTTTTCATTCAATAAAAATATTAACAGAAATGGTGATCTGGGCAGAAATAAATACAAGATGCAGCTTTACAATTCTCGAGGAAGACAATTTTGACATTTTTGTTCCTTAACTGTTTTGTAAACATTATTATAAGTGTTTCATTTCCCCCCCCCCATCCCCCAAAAGCATGCACTGGCACTTCACCTCTCCTGGGCTGACACTTGAAATGTGCAGTATGTGAGTATTATTTTTCTTCCAGGATGGAGAGTACTTTATTCCAATTCAGCTGCCTTTACAAAGATTACTGAACAGCGTATACTTATTGGGAGTACAGGGTTCTGCTCAACACCACAGAAGCTATATAATTACTATCAAGTCATACTAATAGAATAGAAAGCCCTTATAGTAAAAAAATAAAATAAAATAAATAAATAAATTACAAGGCAGATCCCTACCACAAGCGAAAGCCTGAAATGTATACCCTGGCAATAACCCCTCTGACTTGACTGCTCAAGTAAGGAACAGAGAGGACAAGGTTTGGCCCCATTAACTTTATGAAGTTAAAAACAAAACAAACCCAAAAAACTCCCCCCATAAGACACGCCCCACCCATCCCCCCCCCCCCACAAAAAAACCAAAAACAAAAAAAAACAAAAAAAAAAAAGGAAAAAAAAAAGAAAAAAACAAAAAAGAAACACAAAAAA
>WUAM01000256.1:360390-375968 GCA_024336885.1 Actenoides hombroni | reverse complement strand
CCCCTCACCCCCCAAAAAAAAACCCCAAAAAAACCAAAACCACAAACAAGCAGGGGAAAAAAAAAAAAACCAAAAAAAACACACACACAAAAAAAGCAAAAAACAACAAAACAAAAGGGGAAAAAAGAAACCCAAATACCAGGCCCTAACATACTAAACACTAATTTTGAAAAGCATTTCAGATTATTTATGACGAATTCTATTAATCTGAAAGGGAGAGACTGACACAGGGACAAGCTCATTTTTGAGAACCCCATGTACATTCTCACTTCAATTCAGGTCAAAATTCCAACCACATACCAAACTCCAAATCAGATACCAGCCCCACAACAGTACAGTGTGGGAAGGCTCATCTTTCTGGTTACATTCTGGCATAATACACTTGAGAGACACCAGACAGGAATAGAAGACAAAGGGAGGAGTATGACCACTGAAGTTTAACTTCCTCAGTCTGTGTTTAGAATGCTGTAAATCAAATACCAACAATGTATTTGATTTGGATATTTGTGGTCCTGCAATAGTTTTCTTTAGAGAAAGTTTAAATCCGTTTGTTTCTCTCTTTGCTTGAGAAGCAAATGCTCTTCATTGGGGTACAGAATGGCTCAGATGCAACAGAAGAGTAATGTCATGACTTGCCAGTTAAAATTAATAGCTGGTAATGTCCAAGATAAGGGTCAAAGCAACACATAATACCCCAAGAATGTAGCTAGTAATGCCCCAAAAGATATTAACATTTGTTGGTTTGCTTTTGTTTTTGTTTTTTTTTTTTTAATGGCCTTTATTACAAGGCATGAGAATTCTAAGGCAAATTGTTCATCATGGCAGAACATCAAATTAAAATGTCAAGACAGAAATAATCAGAATATGGAGAGTATGTTTGTGTTATCTGTAGCAGGATGTTAGTTTACTGTGCCACAGTACCTAATTCATAATTCTCATTCCTAGCCAAACATTATCTCAACTTAGACTACGATGCTTGAGATCAAAAGTGTTTCCCTATGTGTTCATACACTGAATAATATGGCTGGACCATAACAGAACAGCTCTGGAGGGACTCCACGGGACAGAATAAAAAGGAATAAAATTAACACCATTGTAGGCTCTGCTTCCTTCTCCACATTACATTAGAAGATTGTATTTAAACTAATTTCTGTGAATGTTTGGATACATTTCAACACTTTTTAAAGAAAAAAAAAGTTTCATATTTAGGTGCTGGTAAGTTACTGAGCAGCAATTAAACAAAGAGTGCCCTTGGGGCTATCTGTAATTTCTCCTAGTTTTCAGTCTGATGTCCACAGTGCTACATGTTGGAAAGCACAAGAAATTTTGCAGAAATTTGATCACTCACATAGGCAGTTATACTTTGAAAACAATGTTTTTCGCAAGAATTACCAATGAAATAATGTTTTAGGACACAATTGAATTTGAAATAGGTAATGTTTTGAATAGATTTTTGAGTTTTATTGAAATCTTACATGAACAAGAAATTGGAAATACAATCACATCAAGGAACAAATTGCCACGGCTTTGACGTTTTTAAGCCAAACAAATTTTGTAGGGCAGATTTTCAAAAAGGTGTGAAGTTATAACAATTTAAAAACACAGTTAACCTACTTCTAGGAATGCAAAACATACAATCATGTTATTTTCAATACAAGAAAACTTAATTTGTTGTAATTTCTTAAAACTACTAAGACAAAGCACTAGCTTTTACTTTTATGTACAGCATACTCCTATGTAGTCTATCCCAAATCCAAAAAAAAAAAAAAGGGGGGAAAAAAAAGGGGGGAAAAAAATAAAAAAGGAAACTGTCCAAAACCAGAGGTTCTGCAAAATCATGATTGAACAGTGTGCCATTCCTGCTTTTAAACTGCTAAAATGAAGCCTAAAATGATAAAAGCATTGAAACCCCATGTGGAGTTCAGGAATTCTGCAAGCCCAGTAATGTCCAAGTGCGTTTATGAAAAAAGAAAACTAAGAGACTCGAGTATATACACGATAGAGTGATTCTTCAGCCCAATACAAATGGCAGCCAATCGCTACTGAAGGATGAAACATTAAGCCAATTTTGTTTTGAAGGATGTAGAGCTATAGCCAATTCTATGTTTCCAATATTCTCAATCCCTCCTCACTTGTCTACTTCCACTGTTGCCCATAAGTATCCTGATAAAATTCCTGGTTGTCATTATTGTAACCATAGTTACCGGCATAGTCACCACCTTGCTGGAGCGGCTGTTGAGCGATGGGTTGGGAGCCCCAGTTCTGCTGGTTGTTGGTCTGACGGCGCTTGGAATCGGGTTGGTTGTACCCATCTGCCTTTCTCTTGCCTCCTACGTTGCCCCCACGGTTGCCCCTGGCTCCACGAGCACCACGTCCTCTCTGCTGCTGCGCAGGACCCCCTCTCCCACCCCTGGCTCCTCTTGGCGGTCCCATGGGTGCCCCCCTCTGTGAATAGCCAGCTCTACCTCTTGGTGGTGGTGCTCCCCGCCCCCTAGGTGGTGGAGGGGCACCTCTCCCACCCCTTCCTCCTCCTCCTCTTCCTCTTATAGCATAGCCATCATCATAGCCGTAATAGGGATCTTCATAGCCACCACGGTAGTCATGATAGTCATAACCATAATAATCATCATAATAATCTTCATAGCCATAGTAATCTGGGGGATAGCCATATCCACCTCTCCCTCCACGGCCTCTGCCTCTAATAGGAGGTGGCATGCGAGGTGGAGGGTAGTAATAATAGTCTTCATACCTATTAAGAAAAAGAAACATGCAATTATTTATCTTCAAAAGCCTCTCAAAATAAAGTCCAAGTTTCCCCTTGTTGATTAACAGTACAAAGCATGGAGAAAAGTCATTCAGGCTCTAAGCTAGCTCGTGTTTTACAGCAGAACTTCATTCTGCAGCATGACAGTAGTGCAAGAACGAACACTCACGCAGTACTTCTGGAGGCCTGTCTGGCAGCCTGACGTTCTTTCCTTTTCTTATCCGGTGGTTTTGCTAACACTATTTCAATTTCTTCCCCTTCTATCTCTTTTCCATTCATTTCATTCATAGCCTGTACAAAAATTAAAAGAGAAACATTTCCATTCAAAAGGAAACTCAAACTTACTGAAAGAAACCAGATTGTTAGGCTGCTCCAGGCTGAGCTATGCCACGTGCACCATTTCTCTGCTACATCAACACATTACGAATCATTCTTTCAAGTCCCACTTTATTCACCAGTTACAGTGAAGAAGCATTAAAAAAAAAAATAAAATAGTATTTTCTCTTTATATCATAAGGTAAAAGAATGTGATTAAAACATAGTGAGCATTATTTTAAAAAGAATAAAAAAGCAGGCAAAAAACCCCTGGCATAACACCATCGCTCTTTATGGTCCTATATCCTCTAGAAATGTTTCAGAAACACACTGACTCAAGTTCTGATTACTCAGACTGACACAAACCCTCACTGTACCTGTCACACAGAGAAAGAGCAGTTAGATTTTGGTTTCTGAGCTAGTTGAGCGTGCTAGCCAAGTGCTAACATTCTGTGATCCTGTGAAATCAAGTAGTACTGAGGACAAATGCTTAAAGGGGAAAGAAAAAAAAAAAAACCAT
This sequence comes from Actenoides hombroni, assembly GCA_024336885.1. Taxonomy (NCBI): domain Eukaryota; kingdom Metazoa; phylum Chordata; class Aves; order Coraciiformes; family Alcedinidae; genus Actenoides; species Actenoides hombroni. Next base: position 372,369 of record WUAM01000256.1, on the reverse strand, counting down.
AAAAAAAATGGAAAGGCAGTGATCTCATCGAGTGAAGCAAGAATCCTAGAGAAAAGGAAGGTGTAATCTGCAACTGACAAATGCACACACAAAGAGAATTTAATGTATATACACAAAATACCCTTAGGACCACACCCCCACCCACCCCTCCCCAGTTCTTCACCCAGAGTTAACTGCTTTGCATCTAACATAGCTGGCTATCAATATCTGCGCTAACAGCCATTACCTGGCTGTCCAGCTACACACCTCAAAAACATCAGCCAGCACGATGATTTCTTTCAAAGAAGGTGTGGAGTAAGTAGACACTAGAATCAAGGAGCCAATTCCATGCATTAATACCATAATGCTTTCATTAAAAGCCAAACAACGCACTCACACACAAAAATATCTCACAAAACTCCTAAGCCAATTTAGTGGCCATAAATCAGTCACGTGGGGCAGATGTGGTGGCATTCCAGCTTCTTTGAGAGAAGATGACAATTGGAGAAACTCTGCTGTACTGCATTTGATCTATCTTCTCATCTGCTACAGGTTTTCATTTGCTCAAATTTAACAAAGCATTTACAATTAAGGTCTACTGGGAAGGGACTGGAAAGTGTTTAAAGACCCTACAATGTCAGGAGCTGTTGACTTCACCTGTCAATCTCTTGAACATGGTCTAAACCCATCCAAATGGACTTCAACTTGTTAAATAGGGGTGCCATTCATCCTAAAGCCAAACTCAGGAGTATTCTAAAGAGTATTTTCAAGAGTCTTCTACACTATTTTGGTGTGTAGGCAAATTGTAAGTGGTTATAAAATGATTTATAATGTTGAGTAAAGAGCCTTTGAACCATCTGTGTAGCCACATAGATCAAATACAGTATACTTGCTCATGACTCCCAGGAGCAAAACACTTCCTCCTCTCCTTGTTCCCCCCATAAACTATGGATTTAAAAAATACAGAAGGAGTAATATCCATAGAATTCAAACCACTGAAGTACAAACAGCAGAGATTGATGACCTTCTCAAAGATGTCTTCCTTTGCAAGCACACAAGAATGACCTCCAATGTTTCAGAAGTCATTTAGAAGAAACCTTCTAGGGATCACAGAGTCAAAACTAGGCAGTGCATTGAGTTGCTAGTGCTGTTACTCTCCCTTTCACAAGACAATTACAAATTGCAAGGCAATTCAAAAATCAGTACTTTTGTCACTCCAGAACTACACACAGCCTTTAAACAGAGGTGTTAGAGAGAACTGATAGCTGCTGTCAGGGTTTCCTCAGAAAAACACAGGTTGATCCACCCCCCCACCCAGACTCTCCTGCATTGCTCTATACCTCTTCTCCAGTCTACTTGTCAGCTTGCTACAGTTTTGACCTTTGCAAGTTCCATATCCTCCTAGCTATTGAAAACACAGGAACAGAATGATTAGTGTTAAAATTCTCAATCTTATTAAACAAGCTCTACAAATGTCTTCTCCAGATACCTACCGCAATGAAATTTCTTAAAACCATTTGTACAACAAACTTCACACCAATCCACATCAATGTGGCTAGGAAAGAATAACCAACCTACCTTCACTGCTGCACCTCTGTCCTCAAAATGAACAAAAGCATAATCCTTCAACTTCTTTACTCTTTCCAGCTTTCCAAATTCAGAAAAGGATTTCTCAAGAATTTCTTCTGTCACAGTAGTGGCCAAGTTTCTTACAAATAAAACTTTCACCTGGTGAAAAAGTAAGAATGAATGAGAGTTGTAGTCTTTAGAAGTCAAATCTCAAAGGGAACTAACAAACTAGTAAGAATTTTTTCCCTTCTCTACATTAAGAAATGTAGAGTAACCTTATGAATTCAATACCCGTTTCAAAAATAAGTAATTTTTAAAAAAACAGCTTTGTAGTTACCTCTATGAAGTTTCTACAACTTCTCTCCTTCCACAGTTCCCTTCCATGACCATAATATTGAAGAATATCCAACTTTGATTTTTCTGCTTCTGGGATGCTACAAATCCCAGTAAAATTTTAGTAATAGATCTCAAGAGAGTTATCCCAAAAGACAGGTATGAAGAGCACGCCGTCCCTCCGCTGAACGTCACCTTCATTCCACTCCAGAAAACAGCTTTACAAAATACCCACACCTCGGATTCACCACCAGCAGAAGCAGATAATGAGCAGAGTGATGCATATGGGGTTATCCTCCCGGACAGGCACATCACCAGGAGGTTACACCAGCATGTTCCCAACACCTTACAGTGGTGACTAATTTGCAGCGCTCGGACCATGTGGTTTCCACGGCTTCCTAACTGCTTTTAGTGCCTCACTACTTGCATTGCTCAGTTGGAACAAATCTTTGTCACCACGGCATAAAGAAATCCCTCCCGAAGTACAAGATGGTCCAGTTGAGCTTTCGCTTACCTTTGCCATGACTTCTGGGTCAGGTTCCTCTACCGGATCAGCCCACTCCACTGTCACAACATTTCCCCAGACTTTTACTTTCCCACTCATCAAGCGGCGGCGAGCTTGTGCTGCTGACTTGTGATCCTCATATTCCAAGAAGCAGAATCCTCGATTCTTCTTTTTATCATCAGGTTGATGATACAGGATTACATCCACCAAACCCTCTGAAAAATAATTCTTTAGTACTCAGCTTCAAAAGAAAAAGGAAAAAAAGATATCTAGAGCCTACTCTAAAACGTCAGCACTTGTTTTTTGTAATACACAGCATTTGAATTTAACACCTGATAAGGGAAGGGAGCACAAGAAAAGCAAATAGATGACAGATATCCATCCACTTTACCCAGAAACACACCACCTAGCAGAGGAAATTCTCCAGAAGAAGCTTACCTCATAATTAGGCCCTGCAAAACATTAACAGCTCGCACAGTGTAAGTTTTCTGTGGTTTGTTTTACCATTTTTACATTTTTGAAAAGCAGTCAGCATTAAGAGGTGTCATCTCCCCTCCCTCCAGGGGAAGCTGGAATTTATTCCACATTTCTCCAAAAAAGAGGAGATGTAATTAAATGAATATTCACCTTCTCTTGTCACCACTTTCCCAAAGTGCTTTTAAATGGCAATTCTAAAAAAGAAGCAGTAGGTTAAACCTCTCCTACAGGAACAAGAACAGGCAATCAGGACCTCAATCTCTTATTTCAAGCAGAAGCATCCTTCCAGGGATGAGCTGACTCCTCTTCTTCCTACCTGATGCATATACTAGGGAACAACACTGAAGAACTGGGGCAGAGACTGAAACTGGGAAGAATTGGGACCAATTGGTATTTTGGGATCAGTGTGAAAACCTTGTTAAGGTGGTCTTACCTGTGACTTTACTGAACTCTTCCAATATGTTTTCCTTAGTCTTGTTCTTTGGAATTGACCCCACAAATAACCTGTTATTTGCCACAGAGATGCATACTCCAAGATGCTTCCCAGGACGGATTTCATAGTTATCACACTGAGAAAATAAAAAGCCATTATCTACTTTACCCACAACAACGTGGATTAAAAAAGATCCCTCAAATCATAAAAATCAGCTATTAACTTCATGAGCTACTGCTTTTGCACATAGCATGCTGAATTCACATTACAAGAGGATGACTAGAACTGCAGCATCTGAGTCAGCATCCACTTGGATGAGCACTGCCAAGCTCAGGTTCTCCACAGGAACTTCAGCAGTTCTTCTCAACAGCAAGCTGCAGAAACACGCAGGGACACGGAACAACAGGGAACATACAAACTGCCTGGGGTAAATTCATCCACCTGCTTTTATCTCTGACTGGAAAGATCTTCCTAGACAACTGGTGACTGCTTCCTGTGCTGGGACTCAATGTCAGTCACTGCTGCTGTTATTAATAAGCAAATACATAGCAGTATAGATACTATACATTCTGCCACTTTGATAGCTTTTAAACACTGAACATATTTCCTGTGAGATACTCAGAAGTTTAAATCAGTGTGTGACCACCACCTCCTACCCCCACAGTACAGGTATTTTGGACCCTGTAAATGTTAGGACTGCAAATTTCACTGTTTAGATTTAAAGCCCCCTGTTAAAAGAAGGAATTAGCCCACTGATTTATGCCTGTGCCCACAGTTGGATTACTCTCAACACCAACACTCCTGATAGGTCTTTAAAGGTACAAGAGTTCAACATTTAAACCACACCACCCCTCATCCCACCCCCAAAACAAACCACCTCAGACAAACAAAATCCAAATAAGAATTAAAAAGAGAGAGAGAGAGAGAGAGAGAGAGAGAGAGAGTGTAACTCAAGGTGTAATCCATCTTTATTTCAGGTAGGATTTTCAAACAACCAAAGAGGATAGGTGTTTGATGATCAGTCAGCTTCTGAAAATCTCATCCCATTCTATCAAGTCAAATTTTCAGCCATTTTTACCCTAGCCAAGACACAACCATACAGATGGCTGAGCAATGCTTTCAGTAACCTTCTTCATATTCAGGAAGAACTAGAACAATGTTAAGGTACCACAGGCTCTCAAACAAGATCACTTTAAGGAAGACAAAAACATTTCAGAATTTTGCTTCACACACAGCAATGATTCGTAACACAATAAAACTGTGTTCCAGTGCCATGAACTTAAAACTGGAAAAGCAGATGCAGGTTATTTTACCTTACAAATCCATATTATCTACAACCAATCCCACTGCCACTAGTAGCTGCAAACACAATCAGAAGGCCCATCTGGTGCAGACATCCAAACCCTCAAAATTGCCAGTTTATGTCCTGAAAGAACCTCCCTTTGCTACCAAGGTTTAGTGGCATCCAAAATTTAGCATGTGTCTGCCCTGTTTTCCTTTTCTATTAGTCTGTGAAAGTGTTTCACCTAAATACAAGCCTGGTCCCTTTACTGGACAATGGCAGGGGGAAGGGGATCCAGATACAGGACTTAAGGAATATATTCACACAAGCTCACTTGTTTGGTGTAATGCCCAGGAGGCCAGGCTTCCAGTGGCACATTGCCCCCTACCTCTCCTGGTGCTTCAGCACCTTCCATTTCATCTCCCTCAATCAATAAAAAATTAAAGTAACAATTCTGATGACCAAGTTGCAGGTTAAAAAAAAAAAAAAAAAAAGAAAAAGAAAAAGTTTTAAAACAATTCTTCCTTCCTAAGTGACAGTAACTCACATCCACTGTCTTCAAACAGTGAAACCCAGAAGCAATCAATTCAAATAACATGTTTTGGATGTTACCTGAAGGAGATGTACAAGTAGGTAACAAGTTCAACTATTAAATACAGGAAAATATTTGAGGGAACAGAGACTGGAAGATTTGAAGGCACCAGCTCCTTTGGAAACTTTTCTAATGCACCAGCAGCACTCTGAAGTCTCTCTAGGTTTCCCCCCTGAGCCTTGCAGCTTGTGAGATACGCGCTGCTCTGCCTGACTCTTCCTCCTCTCAGGCAGGGGCAAGGCCTGGTCAGACTGCTGCCTCTTTGGAATTCACCAGGGACTGCTCTGGGTGCTTTGCCCAACCATTTAGATGCAGGCCAAGTCAGGTCTCCATGTAGTGAGCTGACTGCATGGCTGCTGCTGAAAAAAATGAAAGGCCACTGTGAACCATAAAGAGCACCAAGTTAGAGACCTCCTCCACAGCAGCAGCAGCACAAAGTATTTCTAATTAGCTCAAAGAATGCATTTTTCCAGTTGTAATCAAGTAAGCTCTTACTGCAATCACCCAAGGCTGCAGCAGACTATAGCAGGTTATGGTCCCCAAAACCAGAACGTGATTTGTAAATACCACATCAAATCAGGAGGCAATGTTTAAGAAAGTAAAATTTTGAGTCTGTCAGTGGATACTTTAATGAAACACTTCAAAGGCTTCATTCTCTACGAGATTACCAACATGCTTGCTGTTTACATCATCTTGTCCAATCCGAAAATAAATAATAGTTACTCACCAGTTTGACTGCTTCCTGTGCTGCATCTTTGCTACAGAAGGTAATGAAAGCATAACCTCTGTTTTGCCCAGACAGAGGATCCATCATGAGGCGCAGGTCCCAGATGGGGCCAGCTTTCTCAAAGAGTGGCACCAACTCATCTTCATACAGGTCCCGGGGAATCTTACCAACAAAAACCTAAAATGGAAGAGGACACTTCAAAGATTTTTCAGAAATCCAAACTTTTTTTTAATACTTCAAAGTTCCTGGGAGAGGAAGTGCCCTTCGGCACAAACCATCACAGCAGAAACACTGCAGCACTACATCACTACAGCCTTCCCTGCAGCCCCACTGCTAGTACTGGGGTTTGACATATGGAAAAGATGGGTTTGTTATTTATATTGAGGTTGTAACTTTTAACCACTGAAGAGGTTAAGTGGTTCTTACCTGATAATAATTTTGGCAATGAAACCCAAAGATCTCGCAGACTATCTAGTAAGGTATCTTATACTAAAGCCAAGACAGAATAAAAATCCTACAATTCTGAAGTTGCCCAATGCAGGTCTTCCCCTGTTATACATACTGTAATCTTAATCCTAGCCTGTATTTGCTTCATCTTCCAGCAGCAGAATGTTTTAATATTTGTCTGAGAAAATCTGGAGGCCTTAAGGTTTTGTACCTTACGTTGAGTTGTGACTACAAACTTTGGTAAAGCTTTGTTGAGGAGTTTGATCTCTTCAGCTGAGGTGTCCCTAGAAAGCTTCCCTGCCAACCCCCAACTGTTTACTCACTGCAGCTCTCCTCTGAATTCTCAAAGTCTTTCAATTGCTAATACAAACAAAACATTCCAAACATCCATTAAGATCAAATTCCATTTATTTTAACTTTGAATATTTTGTGTAGTAAAAACAAGCTAAAAGGAGTCAACCTTTTCCATCTCAGGAGGCCCTGCCATAGCCATATCTGGTACTGAAGGCTTAGCAGACACTTTAAAACTAAAGACGCTCAGAATGCCTATGTAAGCACTGATATAAACAAACCCATAAAGAGAGCTTGATGACTAATTTGAAACACATTTTCCTCCAAAGGAAAGCTAGAACCTTTAGATGTCTCTCCAACAAGCTTTCAAATCCTTACAGACAGGTATCTCCATTGTCACTGCATCTAGAACATCCAATTCCAAAACCCACATGCTGTTTTTAAAAGACAAAACAACCTGATGCCATCATGGAAAGACACAAGACAAAAACACCAACGTTCTCCTAGGACAGTGAAACTGTCAGCTGAACTCTCCACAAACTGTAACTGGTTTTACATCAGACAAATGTAAAGAGTCCACATTACATTCTTTGTTTCAGATGCTACCACTTCAAGCAGAAACTGAAGGTGACACAACGAAACAGAAGATTTGAAAGAAAAAGCCCTAATCCAAAAAACAAGGACAGTCTGCTTTTCCAGCTATTTAGCATACATTTACCCTTCTGAAAGCTTGTTTCCTCCTTTCTTTCCAGTCTCTTCAGCTCACTTTACAAACTTTAGACCACTGACAACTCCACAAGACTGCTACTACAGCTCAGTTCAGGTAATACACTCTAGGAGCTAGTATGAGAAACAGAATTAAGCATTTAATTTGAATACATGCATATCTGACCTGTACTACAGATTAACTGTCATTTGTAACAGGACTAAATAATTTTGTGGGAGTAATTCACATTTAAGTGAATTTGCTCTGAGCCTGTAAACTTAATACATTAATGAACCTCAAGATCAATACTAGACATGACAAACACCAGGTGAACACAGAACAGTCAGAAGAAACATCTGCAATAACTTTTTTTAGGTATGTTGATAAGCTTGAATAAAGTTGCTGAAGTACCAAAGAATGTAAATATCACATGTCTTATTTTTCCACTTCCACAAGAAGAATACTGCAGGAAAACTCTGGAAACTGGCATTATCAGTGAAACAACACAAGAGGTCTTGTCTAAGTAGGAGGTAAGTGCATCACTTCTGGGCCTTTGCTGTAGCCACTGACTATTAAACTTACTTTTTCTAGTTTTGCTTCCTAAAGGACGTGTACAAAGTACTCCATTTTACTTCTTCCTTATTACTTTTTTAGATGATTAATTATGAGAAGTCTTAACTAGAAAAAAAAAAAACAGTTTCAGTTTCCTGAACAACTTCACAGAGCATTATTGAGGTGTACAATCCACTTCTGCACTCTAGATGTGTCCTTCAGCTATTTCAACAACTGAGCCTCTCCTGTGGTCACAGCAAGCAGAGTACTGCAGCACTGCGAGAGCTTCTTCAAAACCTCTCCTTCCAACAGTGCTCTGCACGTGCTTTTCAGTCAGTTTTTCCCAAAAACCAGATTTAAGTGCTAGTTAACGTAGACTGCACGATTGCTTCACCTCATCCAAATACACAATCTTCATCAAAAAAATTTTTAAAAGTGGGAAAAAATTCTGTCCCAGTGTGAAAACCTCTGACTCCCAGTTCTTCCAGTACAAAAACATTCCACTTGTGTATTAAACCCAGCACAACCTTTGTCTAGTTCAACTCCTGCTGAGTTTATTATACCGTTGCTCCTTAAGTTAAGAGTTATTACAGTATCTGATTCTTCCCACTCAATTTATTACGAACAAAAGCTGTTTAAATTGCCCCACCATCTCCAGTAATCCAGCATTTTCCAGATTACAAGTCAGCCTGGCAGCCCTTCTCTGACTTTTTGTTACAAATTCTGACCACGCAGGCAGAGAGAAGCAGATGCTGTATCAACTTCCCATTCACAAAGCTACATTTTGCACTTCTGATAACATTCCACGATGCTATTTATCAGATACTTACCCACACATTTCAGCTCTGAAAAGGACATGCAGCAATTCCTCCACTTTACACAGTCTAAACTGTTACACAGATAGCTAAACTTGCACATCATCTTAGCACGTTATGGATAAATAACCTATTTCCAGAACGTTCAAGTTTTTATTTCACATCACTGCAAAACACCAAAATAAAAGTCTCTCAAAACTTTAGGAGTAGAACTTACTTCATCTGGAGATACTACAGGAAAACTGAAATCCATACAGCAATCAGGACAGACTCAAGTCAACTCCTTTCTTCATGCTAATTGCACTGTGCTCATTCTGAAAAGTGCTTTCCCCTGTACCTAACACACTGGGGTAGAGTTGGTGTTTTAGTTACCAGTGAAGCCTCCTGTTCTTCAAATCACATCTTAAATGTTCATATCCACTTACACCAAAGGGTGAAGGATGGAGAAGTACCACATCAGTCCCCTCCTTAATTTCTGTTGCAATATGAGCCTCAACAAGCCATATGCACATCAGATTTATGATTTTTTTTTACCTTCCTCTAGAGGAAAAAAATAGTTTAATTTTTTTTACATATATATACACACACACACATATATATATAAAAATAATGATCCCTCAGTTTTCCTGAATCACTAAAAGCTCCTCTATCAGCAGACTGAAGATCAAGAGTGAAAAATATGTATTTTAACCTGTTTGGCAAATACAGCTTGATCTCATTAGATACTGCCCCCAAATGCAGACACTACAGATAGAATGTTGGATTTGCCATCCAGCATTATCCCACTGAAACACTGAATCCTTGACTCGGTTTCATTAAAAGCTTCATCATTCCTGACTAGTATTGGACTTATGACTAAAAAGTTCCTTATATTCAAACTCCTCCTTGTTGCAACTGAAATTAATGAAATATGATTTATATTTGCTTTCCTTGTCTTGTCTGCACTTAATTTCCAAAGTTCCTGAAACTGTTATGCAACTGTTACTACTGTGCTCCAATGCTGCTCAACAACTGCCTTATTTTAAGCTACAATAGGACAACTTAAAGTAGTTTAAAATGAGAAAAAAAAAAAAAGGAACTTCAGGTTTTCAGCATCTCTACTTCAGTGAATGAGAGACTATAATTCAGATAGAGCAAGCACACCTAAACAGAGCTTGAGAAGTTACACAAACCAGTAGCTATTATCTTTCAGTTCAAGGATCCATTCTAATGTTTTCCTATGACCAAGGAACTTCTATGAATATTCCCTTTAGAAATAACTTACTGTGACACTTCTAAGCATCCTCTTGACAGCATAAACTAAAGCTTCAGCATCTCAAAAGATGGAAAACTAATCTATAAACTCAAAGACATTCCAGAAGTTGACCTCTTTCTTAAATCTTAGCTGGTCCTTTACAGAACAATCTCCAAAAGAACTCCTGTATCAAGGACTAGTCACAGCAGTGTGACTAAGAGCATTCAAAGTGTTTAGAAAGAACTACAACACAATCTGCTGGGGACCAAAACCTTGCAAAATAGTAAGCAAGGAAATACACAGCTCAAATACTTTCGTAAACAAACAAGTTTGCTCATAGTCTGCCAGCAAGATACACAGGTTCAATCATCACCTTCAATATCCAAAGACACTTACTGACTAGAATTTATTCTTCAGAAGGAAAAAAAATAAATCTTTAAAGTTCAAGATGGTCAGAAGAGTTAAAGAGAACAACTGGTATAACAGAAGGTAAGAAAAGATTTTAGAAGTTTTAAGAAAAAGAAGGAGCACTGTGCAAGCCCCTTGATAATAAGCAGCTATCCCTGTGTGCAGATACAAATGACAAAGTCAGCGTAAGGACAGAAGGAAACATCCAAACAATTGCTTCCATTCTCATCCAATAAACACTCCCATAAACCTCTCCCAGTATCAACATCAACTGACCTCACTATAAGCCAAAATGTTTTACAGTGGAGTAGCAAGACCTTAAATAAAACCAATGCTCAAGTTTGATATCAAATTCTACTGCAATTATTTTCCCCTCCAAGCTCTTGTACAGCTCTAACTACCTGGTCTTTATTAAAGAATAACATTCCAAAAAGGTCCAGCTGCTCTTAAAAGTCCATCCACTTGAAAAAAATACATTGGACAGCTTCACCCACACAGTCCTTTCAGCAGAGTGTTCACTGGGAGAACTTGTTCAACATACTGAAGACCTGTAACATTATCATCAGTACTGCAGTTTTACTGCCCCATGTTCAAGTACATAGTGAAAGACAGTTAAGCTGCATTTTTAAAAAGACAAATTATAGTTGGTGTACAAATACTTACAGCAGAAAGATCTCATACATCCTGAGGGGGAAATTTCTGCCTAGTATTTATCTTCTTGAAACCAGTAACAGTACTTAGGTATCCTTAAGAAACAGAATTTTGCTGTTACTGACATCAGTGACAGCTCTGACAACAACGTATCTGAGCTGGCACAAGCTATGAGAGCTTCAGTATTATTTAAGCAAGTTCCAAAAACAAAAGGTTCACTGGAACAATCCAAAGGGACACATCTTGTGGGTTGGTTTTTTTTTCATATTTTTACCCACAATATTAGAAAAGAGGCATTTACACTCCTAAATAACCAGAGCTGTTAGGACAAAAGCGAAGTGGCTCTCACAAGCTTAAGGAAAAAAAAAACCAACAAAAACCAAACCCAAACAAAAAACCCCACCACAAACCAAAAACCAACCCCACCCACCTCATTCTCAGCCAAACAAGTGCCACAGCAATGTCCAGTCACTTGTATTTAAACATGCTCTGCCTCCTCTACTAAATAAGATTGTGTTTGGCTCATTACTAGGCACTGGAGCTCAACAGCAAGAGCTTAAGACTAAATTTAACAGAGCATACACAGGTTTCAGCAAGGTGTTCAAGCAGCTCAGCCAGTCAAGCCAAGCTGCATGTCTAATCCTACAGAATGCCAGCAATAAGTTAATTTGGTAGAGGTATGGTTTCTATAGCTAGCTGGCTGGGTTTTGTAACAGCCACTAACGCTGATTCTGTGGCAGAAGCATTTATGTTCTGAAGGGAGTTTCCACAAGTTACCACTCCAGCAAGCCTCGGGAAACTTAGAAGTATAAAAGCATGCTCCTAACAGCATAAAAGCACAGCCACCTTTATCACGCAACTGTAGGGGCTGGAAGGGCCCTCTGGGGATCAGCTGGTGCCACCCCCCTGCTCCATCCAGCAGGGTCACCCAGAGCAGGGGGCCCAGCAGCACAGTGTCCAGCCGGGTTGGGAATCTCT
>WUAM01000256.1:318433-341518 GCA_024336885.1 Actenoides hombroni | reverse complement strand
AGGAAAGGAAAGGAAAGGAAAGGAAAGGAAAGGAAAGGAAAGGAAAGGAAAGGAAAGGAAAGGAAAGGAAAGGATTTAATCTTTATACGACTGGCATAAAACCTATTTAAAGGCCTGATCTAATCTGTCATCTCTGTCTTTGAGGTATTTTATGTTTTGACTCCAACTGATCTTGAGAGGGTGCCTACATATGTAATAGCGCAACAGGAATAATAGGGCTCAGTCCTACAGAGTTTGATCACAAGACTCAGAGGAGACACCATGAGGACATGACCATTCTGAAAAAAAATGGTAACATTTCAGCAGACTAAATATGGTGCTGACAAATACTGTGTGAGGTGCAGCAAAGGGGATAATTACACCTGCCCGTGAACCTGACCAGCTTCTGAATTCCCAGCATGAACTTGGGCAAAAGGCCTTGGTGTGAATATTGAGAATGCAGCCAGCTGTGATGAAGACACTGGGAAGGAAAATCTGACAACTCAGCTGTGCACCCTGGAGCTGGGTTTGGTGAATATTTTGGGAGGGGAACCTCCATGCATCAGAGAGCTGCTGGCAACACATCTCCTGGCCATCATCTCCTCTCCACGCAGACAAATACATTTTCTTGGCCATCCGGAAGCTACTTCAGAGTTGCTGGCTACACCTGAGCTTGCAAATGAATAGTGTCATGGGCCAGTTCCTCAAGGAGACAAGTTTCAAGGATGACTCAAAGATTTCCTCGATCAAAATACTGCCAGCAACAAGCACCTTCTCTCTTGCTTGTCCAGTGTCTACCAGATCAGGCACATGTAAGGAGATACCTTGCCGGATCAGGTGGAGATGACAATGCCAAAGGAATTATAGTGGTCTAAAAAGTCCTGCAACAAGGGGAGTGGATCAAGCAGGAGGACCCCAGGAGACCTGATGAAGACATGCCAGCCAGTGTCCCTGCTCCTCCACATCAAGGCAAGGACAGACCACCCGAATATCCACCCAGCTCCTGAGGACAGGGCAGGTCATTTGGACACAACCATCTTGGGGCTTGTGAGCCCGTGAGGGGGTGAAACAGGTTTTGTTTAAAGATGCAGTCTCCTTCTGCAGATGGTGAGTTCTGCTCAGCACCTTCAGCTTTTGCTGAGGTCCCAATGAGATGACACTTTGGGCACCCATGGAATGTGCCTTAAGGCTGAAGCATTCCTACTGCAAATGTGTAGCATTCACCAAGCTGTTTATGTTAACAAAAATCCCCCAAATGGACAGTATTTTATGTTAGTATTTCTAAAATGAAATGCTTCAATACTCCAATTTGAAATGACACCATATGAAATCCTTCTGCTGGCAAACGAAATATTTTCTTTAATATATATATATTTATTTTCCTATATACTAGAAACAAATGAAACATTGTTTCTCAGTGTCTTTCAAATCCCAGTGGAAAAAAAAAAAAGAATCAGTTCCTCACCCAGCTCCACGAGAACACAGAACAGTAACTGATTTACTGACCCTGACCTTGGCAGGGCTATAAACTCCCTTTTTAGTTAAGCCAGGCTATGATTTGGGGCAGAGCCTCATCGAACATGGCAGTTTATCAATTTCTGGTAGCAAAAACTATTTTTATTCTGAACACCTATAGATAGATCTGACAGTCCCATAAATGCCTATAACAAGATAAAATAAAAATATTTCATTTTGATAATTCCTAAAAGACCCTTTTTCTCTTTGGAGAGATTCCCAAATTCATAAGTACTATTTATAAAATAGAAAAACTCAGTCAAAATGTGGGAGGTGTCAACTTAAACATCATTCCTGATTGCTTTAGAACAGGGATTTGGAGTAACGACAGCTGTCTCTGGAGGATGTAGTACCTGAGGAGAGCAAGCGTGTGCTGGGCAATTGTGCCCCCAGCTCTCCCACCAGGCACTCACTTGGCAGAGGGGGAATCAGAAGCCTAAATAATTTTTAATTGTTTTTTGACAGTGAGGGAGGAACAGAGGATGGAGGAGGGCTGAGCACCTTCCTGAGACCCCTGGAGCTGCGAGGTGCTTCTGAAAGCCTGGGGTGAGAGGATGAATTTACAGTGCAAGAGGATTCTCCAATGTGCCAGCTGTGCTGTTGCTGTGCTGCAAAGAGGATCCCCCTGTTCAGTCCAGGTCTTCATGTGCAAATTTCCTTTTCTTTTCTTATAAATGGGATCTAAAAGGCCTCTTTTGGTGTATAATTTGGAGCAAGTGCTCTGTTCTGCTTGAACTCTAGTTCCTGCCATCCAGCCCAGATCATAGCAGTCATGTAGTGTCCCAGGTCTTTGACCTTTTTACTCCTCAACCACTGAACAGTCACTGAGTTGACTGCAGGGTCTGTGGCTTGCATCAAGGAGGTATCATCACCATGCGAGGTACAGACCTGGGCATACACAGGGGGGGATCCTGCTGCTATCCCCAGGTCAGACAGTTTATCCTAGGGCCACAGACTGGAGCTCCTCAGTTATCCCAACACTGGCTCTTTTCTCAATGTTACCTTGTGCTGGTTCCTGGCCATGAGGCTGGAGGTGCTCAGACCCTCACTATATTTTTGGGAATATTGTGATTTTTAGAGTAAGTAGTGAAAGGTATGAGAGGAACAAGGGCATATGTATGGGAAGCCTTCAAGGTTTCCATCCATGTTGGCCATCTCCATTCAAGCCCAAATCTTTGTGGACTCTTTCTTCTTTGAATATTGGAAAGAGAGAAGGTGGCCAGAAATTACATCTGTGGTCCTGCCAAGACCTGGGTGATGGATTTCAGTTGTAGACACATTTTAACCTAAAATATTCAAAGTTCCCCCCTGAAATAATGCCTACATAAAGCACAGATAAAGGAAGAGATGATGTTGAGAGTGGTGATGATGTGATTAGGCTGTGCAAGTCTAATCATAGAAGCCAAAGGGGCAAATGAAGCTTGAACAACTTTTAAGTCAGCATCTCTGCATTTTTACCTGCTTGACTTCGCAGCTTTGCTGTTCTCATCACAAAGTTAATTTTTTTATTTGGACTCTGAAGTATAGATGTAAGGCATGTAGGTCTCAAGGAAAGATTCAGTGTGTGAAGGTGAGAATTTGTAAAGGTGCCCACAGATCCCAGCAATGATCCTGCCATGGGAGACGTTCCAGTTACCATGTCCCCAGATTCCCTCTGGCAAGACCTCCTTGGAAACCCTACCATTGAAGTTACCTCTGACTTGCAAGGTGACTTATTAAGGGCATCAGCAAACTCCTTACACAGCCTCGAGGGAAAACACAAGCAGCATTTCACTTCCTTGCACCTGGAAATCCTGCCAGTGTTCAGCAAACCTGCAGTTCAGCAGGACTGGATTTGATGTTGTTTTCGGGAGGGGCAGCCTGGGGGCACCTCTACATGATGGAAGCTTGTAGCTCTCTCTTTAATTGGAGGTGAATTTAATTTCAGTAATGAGCCTGGCACATTCCAGTTCCTGATTAGATTTGCACAGTGATTAACCCAGCAGATATTCACTTGGCAAACTGCCCAGTCCATTCCAGTTGCAGTGGACTGAAACCACTTCTGCTGTTACTCTCACACTGGGAAGCAAGGTTATCTGAAGGTCACTGTGGCATGGGAGATGTAGCTGGGCTCAAATGTATGCTGATGTTCGAAAATTTTGCTTTGGATGGACCTTTCTTTCCAGCTTCTCCTGCTGGATCCCACTTACATGGAGAAGACCCTGTGGGTCTCACTGTGCAACTTCTGGTGCACCATGAGATAGAAGTATCTTCTTGGAGAAGATGTTTCCCAAAGAGATAGCTGGGCTTGCCTGAGCCCCTGGGGATTCTGAGCACCTCTCGGAAAGTGCTGCCGAGCTCTTCCATCCCTGTGTTCTTAAGACGTGCAAGAAGCTTCTCGTTGTATTCTCTGCTCAAGTAACTGTGTTGTTGTCTGAAAATAGCCCAAACTGTTGGTGCCTCCAGGTGCATCCATACCTCTGTACTGATCTGAGCTGTCCATGGAGGAGAGCTGCATGGGTCAAAGGGGCATGATGTGCCTGAGTTAAACCAGCACATCTTGCATGCAAAGAATCTCATCCCCTGGACTGTCAGGAAAATGTCCTCTACTGTCACTAAATTCACTCTCAGAAGAAAAATAAACCAACGGCTACCCTAAGATGAAAATTCATCTCTGAGCTGGTTTGAGCTACCCAGAGGTTCCCACGTGTCTGCTGAGGAACTCCCACACGCAGCCCCAGAGCAGGACACACTGATCATTGGTGCCCTCTCTACAGGCACTACTCCTGTGCCTCTCAGACAGTAGACCCAGCTCAGTCCCACCTCATCTGGGGAGGTGGGACCATGTCATAGTGCAAACTGAGAGGCACACACACAAAACACCAAAGGATTTCCTCTGTTGTAATTCCATTTACTGGTTACTGGATGTCTCCATTACAATTATTACCATGACAAAGGGTGAAAATTATCATAAACAGGCTCCAAATCAATTACAAAAATCCATAGTTGTCTCAGGAGAGACACGGGGTGATGTTTGCTCACTCCACCCTCCCCTCCCCATGGCTTATAACTTTCCTAGGCTCAGAAAAGACATTTTTTCCTTCCCTCAGGGACTGTCCAAAATGGAAATAAGACAGGATCAAGAGATTAGCATGTTCATAATTTGCCACTGCTGAGTTATTATAATATGGCCCAGATGCCTGGGAAGGTGTTTAATGTAAGCCAGAATGATTGACATCTCTCCATACAGGATCTGAAGGCTGTCAGATCTCAGGTTATTGAGTGTCCCACTTACAGACAAATATATACACCAGTTAAGTAGAGCACAGATCTCCAGTTCACCCTGCCTGAGCTCAGATCGTTCTCCTGGAGCTGCTTTCAGATGAGCTCGGAGCTGCTTTCAGATGAGCTCCGAGCTGCTGATGACACCAGCAGAGGATATTGGCAATTCCTAAAACCAGTAATAGCCCAAAAGCTACAATTTCCTGTTGTGCAGACAAAGTTTACTTTGGAAATAGGCACCAAGAGAAGCAAATCTCAGTAACTCCTGTTAATCCATAACCTTGGGCTGCAGGAACAGCATGAGGACTTTACCTCTTAGAAGGACTTCTTGGCACATCATCTGAGTTCTTTGGGCTGGGGCAGCAGGGCTGACAGCAGGCACAGGTCACGCCAGGCTGCCTCCATCTCCCCTGACATTCAGGCGTGACCTGCTGGCTGAGGTTTGCTTTCATTGGAGGTTACCCTTGGAGTTGATCGCCTGTGATTTCTACCACAATGAGCTGCTCCAGAGGACTCAGAAGAGCAGCATCATGTTGAGGTGGCACAGCAGGAGGGGACTGTAGCACCCACTGACCCAGGAATGCCAGAGGGGACCAGAAGGGAATAGCAAGACCACAGCCCCACTGGGAGATTCTTTGGTGCACCAAGGTTGTGATGCTTTGGGAATATTTCTACAGCAGCAAAATATTCTGCACTTGGGCATAGAAACATCTATGTTCAGATTAACTTGCTTTCCTCAGAGTGTCTTATTTTGCCCTAGAAGCAGTCCTGCATTACAAAGGCCACACTCTGTGAATTATGTTGTCATAGGGATGCTTTTGCCTGCCCCAGAAAAGCTTTTCTGGGAGCACCTGCATGGCAGGGGCAGTGAATTCAAACAGCCACTCCGGTGGAAAACCTCTGTTCCTTTTGAATCCAAACAGATATTTGGGAAAGAGACGTCAGAACAGATTTGAGAACCATATCATGAGACTGAGCTCAGACATGATAAATGGAGCAGAGGTTAGTTGCTTTAATGATTATTTCCAGGTTGAATTTCCCTTGCTGCAGCTCCCATTCAATGGATCCTGCCATGTATTTTATGACTAGATTAACAACCCAGGGGAAAGAGATTTGCCATTCCCCCACCTACAGTTGTTATGAGCTGTATACTTCTCATTTCCTTATTAAAATGATTTGGTTGAGCAGTTTAACCCCGCTGTAAGACAGCTTGCCTGGGCCTTGGATCACTCTAGAAAAGCTTTCCATTTGGAGCTAGTGCCTGGTAAGACTTCCATGAATACCATCAGAGTCAAAAATGGTTGATATTCCACTCCTTGGAAATCCAGCATTGTGATGGTGTCTCTCATTTTTGTTCTTCCCCTCCTGCTGCCAGAAAGCCAGCCCCACAGACCCCAGCCCTAATCTCTCCTCAGCCATCAAAGAGCATCTGCCCCAGTCCTCATCCAAACCACTTTGCTTGGTGGGTGACAGTGCTGGAATACCTGTGGAGCAAATTAGTCCTCAGTTTATCCTCAGGTCAGGCTCTCCCATTCCTTCCTCACATGTTCCAGCTGCAAGATCAATGCTGAATCTTCTCCACATGCTCAAGAGCGAAGAGCTCTTTATAATTGTTGGAGTAACCTGCTGTGGTTTTGCCAACATTCAGCAGCTTCAGCTGAAGGCTGGAGCTCCCCTTCTGCATGCTCAGGAGCTCCTGCAATAGCCTGGTAGGCAGTAATGGGAGAGTAACTGGGGAGAAACTCAGGAAGAAGTCAATGATGGCCTCATGCAGTCTTAAGGGATCAAACCTACAGCACCGATATTTGGTAATTCTGGTTTTACTTTGGGTTTTAGAAAGACAGCAGAGGAATGTGGAGCCAAACTTCCATGGGTACCTTCACAGAATCACAAAATTGCCTGGATTATAAAAGACCTTTAGGATCATCCAGTCCAACCATTAACCCAACACTGACAAGCCCTTGACTAAACCATATCCCTCAGCACTATGCCTAGATGGCTCTTAAATCCCTCCAGGGATGAGGACTCCACCACTGCCCTGGACAAACTGTTCCGATGTCCGATAACCTGTTCAGTAAAAAAATTCTTCCTAATATCCAATCTAAACTTCCCTTGGTGCAACTTTAGGCCACTTCCTCTTGTCCTGTCCCATGTTACTCAGTTTATTGCCAATGTCTCTCTTTGATCTGCTTTGAAAATCCAACTTACATGATTCAAAAACCTGCAGTGGTAGAAGGATCACGAGATTGTTAAATCCTGACCAAAGATCCTTCCAGGCTTCTCCCTATCACCTTGAAGGAAGAAGAAAATACATGTGAAAATGTCCTCTTTCATCTGGTAGAGGGTGGAATCCACAAATCCGGATGACACCCTGGCACTGCACCTGAGACCCCCAAAAGCATGGGTAAGAGCATGCAATGCCGTGACCATCCTGGAACCAGCTCCACCACCCTGAGCACCCAGCTCCATCAGCACAGGGCCTGCTGTGGAGGGTGAGTCATGCTCCTACACAGAGTGGGAGAAGCACATCAAGAAGCTCTTGATAAGGCAGCTTTTAAATGGAAGAGAAGACTTAAGCAGTGTCTTTGCAGTAAGTCTCCTAGGTTTATAAGAAACACAACAGTGCCCAGTCCTTTGGATTCCATTTAATGGGCTCAGGCAGCATTAACTGGGAATGGCGTCTCGAGGATAAAGAGCAGGTGGCAGCCCAGACTCAGTGTCTCATGATGAGCAAGGATTATTTTATTATAATTAATATTCTTATTTCTTATTATTGTTAATTACTGGCTGAAGCTCAGTGCTTTAGGCAACCTACAGTAATGCCTCCATCCGCGCTCCAGATGATCCTGCATACTTGGAAAGGCCTTGTCAGAGCTCATCAGGTTCTGCAGATGATCTACATAGCAACCGGAGGTGAGTGGAAATATTACAGACACAGGGAAATCTTCTTGCAGACTAATCCCCGTGAATCATTTTGTTTGCATTCGTGACCTCTTTTATTCATGTATATTTGGGAGAAAACTACGTCCTTCCAAAAAAACACATCTGTGAAAAACAAACACGTGATAATTACTAGTGCAAATATTCTCATCTGAGTATTGATGCAAATATATATATATACCCACATGAGCATGTATATCGAACTACTATGAATATATCTTTTCATGAGAAAACACATAAGGTGAAAAAAACTTCTGAGTGTTTTCTGTTGGCTGACTATGGGAGCAGAAAGCGAGCTGTGTCTCCTCTGCCCGTGGCTAAAGCTGGGCTCACAAGGACCAGGTTGAAAATATTCAATTGAGTTACAAATGCCGCGTTACACAAATACAAAATTCACTCCCAAGAATAGGATTTCAGGGACAGAAAAATGATTATGCACATCTGGAGTAAAATCAGTGAGTAGTTTTACTTGGGAAAATAGGAGGATGCCACTAGCTGTTCACAGTGAAAATCATCCCAAAGCTGTTTTCAGGAGCTAAACCGATGCTCATGGGGAACCTGTGGAGTGATTGCAATGACAGAGTGCATTTCTAAGTGTAAGTCTGTTAGGATTCTGGTGGAGAAGATCACACAAGATGATGACTTGGAGCATTTTCAGTTGAAAGTTGAGTCAGAACAGAATGGGTGACCTGTCTGGTGGTTGAAAATGGATCAAATGGCAGTGAGCGATGGACTGATGTCTGCTTTGGGACTGGGAACAAGTGCCCACCCAAGGGTGATATTTGGGGTCACATCATTCAACACCCAGACAATGAGACAGAGGTCACCCTCAGCAGATGCACATATGATACAAAACTGGGGCAAGGTGGGGTGGGGAGAAGGATGGACGATATGCAAAATAGAGGACATCAGTCCATGGGGACCTTGGAAACTGGATCCTTGGACTTGGGTCAACGGAGACGACACCCGAAACACTGTTTCCAGTATTGGGCTCCTACAAGAGGGATGTGGGGAACTCGGAAAGGGGCCAATAAAGAGTGACCAAGATGGTCAGGAACCTAAGGCATGATCAGCATGAAGTTGTGGGAGCTGGACTGGGTTCACCTAGTGAAGAGGTGATACGGTGGTAGCCTACATTACAGTTTGCTTTACAATTGAACTCAGTGAGGTCTTTTCCAACCTAAATGATTCTATGACTCTATATGTGAAAGGGAATTATAAAGGCATTGGAGCCAAACACTTCTCAATAACATTAGGTGAAGTAACTGGGGCAGAAACCATAGATTCAGGCTCTGGAGGTGCAGGATGTCCATTAGAAAACCATTCCTCCCTAGGAAGATAGTACAGCCCTGGGCCAAGTCATGGAGGAGGTAGGAGGTCTCCATCCTTGAAGGGTTCTTAGGTTAGTTTAGTAATGCCATAGCCAACCTGATTTAGTGTTGGGATTGTCCAGCTCCAAGTGGTAGGTTGGACTGGAGACCTCCATATGTCTTTGCCATCACTGTTGCCTCACTCCAGTTCTAGGACCTGGGAAGTTCAGATGCTTTTCCCCACAGTTTCCACAAAATGCCATCTCTATGGTAAGGTACACAAAGCCCTGGTGTGTTGCATGGAAATCAGGAGAAGAATTTGACAGAGAACAGCTCTCCCTCCAGACCTACAGAGAAGGTCCACAGAGTCAGACAGACCTCCACTCTGCAGTCCAGAGACGTGTGGTCTGCACAAGTTCAGACTGATCCCAAGTAACGTTATGTGGAAGTAGTGGACAAACTATTAAACACAAGGCCTGGAAGACCTGCTCACCCAGTTGGACTCTAGCTGATTCCTACTGCAGCTACTGAAGAATTGGTACTGACTGTGAGTTTGTTTTCCATTGTTTTAACAACCCACAGCTATGTTGTATTTTGATTTTGAATATCAACGGCACGAGCAGGATGCTGGTCTATCCTCTAGACCCACGCTCAGGCCCAGACGCTGCTCAGGCTTTCTCTGTGGTCATTGGCTGGCCCCCTGAACTTCAGTTAGAATAACATTTTGCATCTGACAAGCAGCTGTTTTTTTGCTGTCTTACTAAGAAGTCTTCAGGCAGGAGCTCCTCAGCCACACGCCTGTGCAACACCCGGCACAACAGGGCTCTGTACTGGTGCTTCTTGCTCACATTTTCCTCAGCAGCAAAGTGTTCCTATTATCTTGTTTAAATACAACTGCTTTTCCAAAATCCCTAAAATTCACTTCTTAAATGTGATGTCAACTTTGCTGTCAGAATTCCACAATGATCAGATTTAGGATTGATAAACCAGAGTACACTAAGATTATGTGCGTGTGCATCTATTGAAATGATTGTGTAACAGTGAAGGTCTAACAGGGACATGCCAGGAAATGCTCACAGTCCCTTTTAGCCAGACTTTGGTCCAGACTATGCAGCTGGAAACTGTGCTGAAGAAAGAATTTATTTTTTTTTTCCCCTTGTACAGACCTGTTGACATAGCTGAAATGCACCGCACCCTGCTGACTCCAGCCGAAAGGCCTCGTCTACCCTGGAAATGAGATTTTGCCCTGATGCACTTTGTCAATTTTCTAACCGATTTCACATGAAATGTCCTCAGACAGTGTGGACTTCATAGACTCATAGGAGCATTTAGGTTGGAAGATACTTACAAGATCATCAAGTCCAACCATAAACCTAACAGTGCCCAGTCCCACTAAACTATGTCCAAAGGGCTCCACCACTGCCCTGGGCATCCTGTTCCAGTGCTTGACAACCCTTCAGGGAAAGAAAGTTTTCCTAATGTCCAACCTAAACCTGCCAGGGCACAACATGATGCTGTTCCCTCTTGTCCTGTCACTTGCTCCTTGGGAGCAGATCCCAACCCCACCTGGCTGCAGCCTCCTGTCAGGGAGCTGTCGAGAGCCAGAAAGTCTCCTCTCAGCCTCTGTCTCTCCAGGCTGAACAAGACCAAGTCTCTCAGATGCTCCTCACCACACTTGTGCTCCAGACCCTTCCCCAGCTCCATTGCCCATCTCTGCCCACGCTCCAGCCCCTCAATGTCCTTCTGGGAGTGAGGGGCCCAAAACTGACCCCAGGATTTGAGCAGCAGCCTCCCCAGTGCCCAGTCCAGGGAGATGATATCTGCCCTTGTCCTGCTGGCCACACTGGTGCTCACAAAAGCAAGGATGCTGGTGGTCTTCTTGGCCACCCGGGCACTCTCTGGCTTACCTCCAGCTGCATGTGGACCAACTACCCCCCAGTCATTTCCCAACAGGCACTTTCCAGCTGCTCTGCCCCAGCCCAGAGCATTGCAGGGGGTTGTTGTGTCCCAAGTGCAGGACCTGACACTTGGCCTTGTTGAACCTCATCCCATTGGTCTCAGACCATCAATTCAGCCTGGACAGAACCCTCTGTAGAGCCTCCTACCTTCAAGTAGATCAACACTCCCACCCAACTTGGTGTCATCTGCAAACTTACTGAGGGTGGCTCAATCCCCTTGTCCAGATCATTGATAAAGATATTAAACAGAATGGTCCCCAGTGCTGAGACCTGGGGACACCACCTGTGACCAGCTGTCAGTTGGGTTTAACTCCATTCACCACAACTCTTTGGGCCCGGCCATCCAGCCAGGTTTGCACCCAGCAAAGAGTGCACCCAGCCAAGCCGTGAGCAGCCAGATTCTCCAGGAGGACGCTGTGGGAAATGGTGTCAAAAGCTTTACTGAAGTCCAGGTAGACAAAATCCACAGCCATCCCCTCATCCGCTAAGTGGGTCACCTTGTCACAGAAGGAGATTGTGTTAGTCAAGCAGGACTCGTCTCTCATAAACCCATGGGCTGAGTGGAACTCATCATCTTTTGTCCCATATGTGCCATGTGATGGCACTCAGGATGATCTGCTCCATAACCTGCCCTGGCACCGAGGTCAGACTGACAGGCCTGTAGTTCCCTGGATGCTCCTTCTGGCCCTTTTTGTAGATGGGCATCACATTTGCTAACCTCCAGTCAACTGGGACCTTCCCAGTTAGCCAGGAGTGCTGATAAGTGATGGAAAGTGGCTTGGTGAGCACTTCCACCAGCAACCTCAGTACTCTTGGCTGGTTCCTATCTGGCTCTATAGACCTGTGTGTGTCTAAGTGGTGTAGTTGGTCACTGACCATTTCCTCCTGGATTATGGAGGCTTCATTCTGCTCCCTGTCCCCATCTTTCATCTCATGGGGCTGGGCACTCAGAGGACAACTGCTCTTACTATTAAAGACTGAGGGAAAGGTGTTCAGTACCTCAGCCTTATCCTTATCCTTGGTGACTCTGTTTCCCTCCACATCCAACAGAGGATGGAGATTCTCCTTGGTCCTCCTTTTGCTAGTAGTGGATTTATAGTAACATTTTTTAATTGTCTTTTCTTGCAACAGCCAGATTAAATTCGAGTTGTGATTTGGTCCTTCTAATTTTGTCCCTCACAAAATCTTTGTAGTCTTCCTGAGTTTCCTGCCCCTTCTTCCATAGGCCACAGACTTTCCTTCTCTTCCTGAGTTCCAGCCAGAGCTCTCTGCTCAGCCAGGCCAGTCTCTTCCCCGCCGGCTCGTCTGATGGCACACCGGGGTGACCTGCTCCTGCACCTTCAGCATTTCCCTCTTGAGGAACGTGCAGCCTTCCTGGACCCCTTTGCCTTTCAGGACGGCCCCCCAAGGGACGCTGTCAACCAGTCTCCTCAACAGGTTAAAGTCTGTCCTCTGGAAGTCCGAGGTGTCAATTCTAATAACCTCCTCCTTTCTTCCCCAAGACCTGAGAACTCTACCATCTCATGATGAGCGTGCCCAAGACGGCCTCCAACCTTCTCATCACCCACAAGTCCTTCTCTGTTTGTGACAGCAGGTCTAGCAGGGACCCTTCCCTGGTTGGCTCCCTCACCAGCTCTGTCAGGAACTTCTCTTCCACTCGCTCCAGGAACCTCCTGGAATGTTTTCTGTCCACTGTGTTGTGTTTCCAGCAGACATAAGTTGAAGTGCCCCACAAGAACAAGTGGTAGGGATTGTGAGACTTCTCGCAGCTGCTTCTAGAATGTTTTGTCTGACTCTTGATCCTGGCTGGGTGGTCTGTACCAGACTCCCACCATGATATCTGCCTTGTTGGCCTTCTCCCTGATTCTTAACTCGTGGACACTCAGTCCCATCATCACCATCATTAAGTTCAAGACAGTTGAAGCACCTCCTGCCATACAGGGCCACTCCACCACCTCTCCTTCCTGGCCCGTGCCTCTTGAAGAGTTTAGAGTCATCCGATGCAGCACCCCAGTTGTTCCAGTCATCCCACCTTGTTTCCGTGATGGCACCTGTACCGTAGCTGTCCAAGGGCTCCAGCTCCTCCCGTGACTGCCCACTCTGCCTGCATCGCTGGGGGTGCTCTTCAGAGGGGCCACTGATCCCGTCACCATGGGGGGCAAGGAGCCCCAGTTCCCACCGGCTCATTCCCAGGCTCTACCCTGGTTTCTGGCCCAGCAATGCCCCGTCTGCCTGCGCTGCCACGGGCACTGCACCCCCTGCCCCGCGGGGATGGCAGGTGAAGGACCTCGCTGGCACACGCCAGCCCGCAAGCTGATGTGCTGCCCTCAGCCTTGTCTCTCGTGAGCCTGGTTTTATCCCTTTTCCCCCTTCAAACTGAGTTTAAAGCTCTTGTGATGACCTCTGCCAACTCCTGTGCAAAAATGTGTAAAGACAACTAGCTCTTCAAAGGAGTAGGGGGTGGGTTTTAGCCTCTGTCACTGATCAGAAGGCCACGTGGCATGTCACGGTACTGGCTCAGCTTTTTATCCTTCATCAGCCATTTAGCCCAGCCCAGCCCTTAATTTACTTTTCGCACTCGTAACACCAACAATACGAACGCTGGCAATCCTGCCTGCCTTCAAACGTAGCTCTCCTCCAGCTGCCCCCACCAGCAGAATGGATTTCGGGGTTCGTAGCACCAGCCAAGGCTCAGAACCAGTTTGGCCTGACCGGCCCCAGCAGGGTTGCCAGGGAGGGACCGTGTGGACCCTGGGGTCGGTGGGGTGATGACAGAGCCACCACCAGCCCTCTCTCTGCAGGAGGGCTTTAAACCATTGATCTGCACTGCTGGGAGAGTGTGGGACTGGAGGAGGGTTTCCCTGCAAGCTGCTCTGTGAGCTGTGGAGGTGCTGGTGGGTTTGTGAACCACCTTTCAGACCGGCGCTGAACTCCTCCCGTGTCAGGTTTGCTGCGTTCCCTTCTCATCACCTTAGCAAGCAGCCTGCTGAGGAGTCAGGCCAGTGCTTGGGCTGGGGCGAGGGAGGTGGTGGAGAGCAGGAGCTGGAAGGATGGAGAGAGTTACTTTGGTAGTAATCTCTTGAAAATCAGAAGGCTAGGGCCCGGCAGAGGTGTGTGTCCGTGCGGGGAATGGTTTAGTCTGCAGGAGCTGGACCAAAGCCAGGTGATAGTTGAACCCTGGTGAATGGTCGGATGCTCTTTGTGACTGAGAATCCTGCTTTTTATACTCGCCTCAGCTGTGGCTGTGGTGGGGTGTTGCAGAGCTGCTGGGAAGCACTGGGAGCAGTGTCAGGGGTGGCTGCTGCTTGCCCTGCCCCTTCCTGCTCTGGGAGAGCGAAGCAGGCAGGGGCAACGGGAAAGAGTCGGTTAGTCTGGGTAGTGGGAGCTGTTTGTAAAGATCTGCTGTGTGACACTGTGTAGATAAAGGATGATTAAAAAGGAAATGTTGGAAGGTCAGAGTTGAGATAAACGAGGACGTACTTGTGAGGGAATCTGGCTTTAGCAGAAACCCATCACTTGGCATCTTTTCTTCAATTTCTTAACTTCTGTTAGCCATCTGAGTGGAGAAGCCAACCTCTTCAGAGCACTACAGGTGGGAATTGCTTTCAGTTTGCTCTCCATCGTAATCTCAAGAGAGGTGGTGGAGTAATGTCTTCCAGGCAGCTCATCTCCTCCAGGTTTGTGGCAGGTTGGTTCTGCGTTAGTGAGGATCTTTACTGCAGAGCTGCTCTTCTCAGTGCCCGCAGAAGAGACATTTTCTTAAGATAAAAACAGCCTTGCTCATTCCCATAGTGTGTGTAGTTGAAAGGAGTTTTATTTGGAAACAAACCCCTCTTATTGGCAGCTGCTTGTGAGGAATATCTGTGATGGGTACCTTACTTTCACAGCTCTGCTTCTACTAGCTGCATAGCTGCTGTAGGTCCCTGAGTATCTTCATTACCATTATTGCTGCCCAGTACAGCCTTTTTCCCTTTTTCTAAGTGTTCTCCCCCAAAATCTTCTCCCATCTGTTTTTGAACACTGCTGCTTCTGTCTATGAGGGGATTCCTGGGGGCTAATTTCTTACCTTGGTTTCAGCTTCCACAGGGATGCCACCCTTCACATTTCTCACCTTTGGTAAATATTTCCACACATCTTTTTAAGATATTTCTTTTGGTTTTCAACTTTATTGAGGCATATTTTGAATCCATTCCCCTTTCCAGGAGCTGTTTACCAGGCAGTATCCGTGCTTGCCATGCCACAACATGCATTGAGTAAGAGTTCATGGTGGGGTCAGGTGTAGAAAGGCTGAAATCTTCAGGAGCTTGAGTTGTTCTGTCTTGAGGGGAATTCCACATGGGTGTTATTTGCAGAAAGTGAGGGCTCTTCTCAGCAGGATGATGAAGGAGGTGATACTGTGGATTTCTGCAATAAGATAAAGCATCTAAAAGTGATTTTTGGTTTTATTTGTGTGCAGATAAAGACGGTTTAGCAAAAGAAAGTATTTCTTGGTGGCACCCGGTTTAGTACATCCTGATTTTGCTCATGCCGATTTCGTTGTTTGTTTTCACTAATCTTTGAGGGTCCCCAAACCCCACGTGGACTAATTTTTAATGGAGTGGCCCCTGTGGCTGTAAAACTTCAAAATCTGCTAAGGATTGGTGTTCCCAGATGGTGCTCTAGCAACCTCTTCTGTGCTTTGGAAGAACCGAATGCAGCGCACGAAGGCTGTTAAACATCTTACAGTTCCTACTGACAACTACACGTCTGTAATAATTTCTCCTACAAGCTGTTGACAAACTGTTTTAGAAAGTCTCATCTCAAACAGTTGGAGTCTCACAGGGGCATGTGGAGAGGTGTTTGCTTTCTCCAGTAGGAAGCACCCTTTTTATACCATTAGACCTAATTAGACTAAATATGCTGAGTCGAGTGCAGAGAGACCTTTGTTACTGGAGCTGGTTTAAGCACATTCCTATCACTGTTACTGATTTATCCTGATGAATTTTGAACTGATACTAATTGAACGTAAGAATGTGATTGTTGTCTTACCAAAACTTGTAGTAAAGATCTGAAAGCATTTTAATTCTACTCCAGTTGCCTAGCAGATGTGGAGGGAAATGGTGTCTGAAACATTTGAAAGTACTGCTTTTGAAGACACTCTGTCTCTCCTGCCCTGTAAGCCCAGTGGGAATGTGACTGTTTCAAAATACACCCCAACTCTTTTTTGGCTGTTACAAGCTGAGTGCTGCTGGAAGCACAAGCACTTGTGCATAAGCCTAGTAAGTACTTTTCTAGAAGCATTTAATGCAGTAATTCTTAATTTTACAGCATCAACTACCAATGCCAGTCCAGTTTCCACATCCTCAGCTGTTATCAATATTTCCACATCAGCCGTAGCCAGCATCTCACAGGTAAAACTTCTTCCTTGTTACATTTATGTGCAGCATCTCCCATGTCTTTGTTTAACATGCTACTGAAAACTAACAAAAGGAGGACGGATGTTTGCATCACTTCAAATGGAGCACAGTGGGTACTGGAGTTCTAGGGCTCAGTATTTAAGTCAAAGTCAGTGAAATTATTCTTGCTGTCTCTTTGACCATGATTCTTTTCCCTTTGGCATTTGTGACAAACTCATTTCATCTGTTCAAAGGTGTTTCCTTGTCTGCACACCGGGTGGTGAATCTTAAACAGGGTGCTGAGATCTCTGCAAGAGACAGTGGAGGAGAAATAGAACTATTTTGGGAACCAAACCTTCAGGGAGGATTATAGGTGGATGTTTTCTGACTGCCCTTGTTCTCCCTCGGCAAGAAAACAAAGACAGGTTGTAAGCAAACAAAACAAACACCAAAGAAAAAGTGAAGTAGAAGGTGCATTCTGATATTGCTGCAATAAAACAAAGGCCAAAAGCCCTGCAGCTAGCACAGAGCCCTGCCCCTGGTTGTGACTGCTGTGGGCAATCCATAGCACTGGCAGTGGTTAGCTGCCATTCTGAATAGGTAGATACACAAAGGAGCCCTTCAGTGTCACAGCTTTGCAGAAAGAGAATATAGGAAGGTTGGAAAATGCAGTGGATGCACAAAAATCCTTGTATGCTTGTGCTGTTGCTTTTTAAGATTCTTTCAGTAGTATAAACTTGCTTGGATCTGTAAGGGGGGAAGAAAAGATTTTCTTTCAGTAGTGCAGACCAAGGTACCTGGTTCACAAATCCAGGTTGCTCTTTGAGGGGATCAGGAGCGCACGGTGTGCCAGGAGACTGGGAGGTCACATTTGGGGGGGTTCCTTTCTTTAGGACCAGTAGCAGAAATTCAAATCCTCAAGCACAGCTTCAGGTGCTCGGTGATCTCCTCCTGAACGAGTAGATAGTCTTCACAAAAGGATACCTTTCATCACAGCATGCAAAATATTTGCTTGCTGAAGTTGGAACGTGAGTTAAGGCAGTTCTTGTGGCTGGGATCACACCCTCAGCCCGTGCCAGGACCAGTTTCTGGTGCTGTCAGTACATCTGGGATCAGAAAGTAAAACTCAGGACAAACCCACAGATTCTCAAGCACAGAGGGACCGGAGCCTTGGCATCCACTCCATACTCCCCTGTCACTGCCAGATCAGTCAGAATGAATGGATTTTTGAAGAAATGGGGGGTGGAGGAGTGGCCTTTGGTTGGCAGCCTCCTGTCTGCAGGACCTGCCTGTGCGGGGGCCCTTGGGGGGCTCAGAGCTCTCGGGCCTTTTGGCAGATGTCACAGAATCACAAAATTGCTCAGGTTGGAAAAGACCTTCAAGATCATCGAGTCCAACCTTGAAATGTCTTATAGATGAGCATCAAAGCAGACTGTGCTCTTGCTGGGGTTTCTCTTTGACAGACATAAGTCATGTGGAGTGTTTTCTGAAAGAAGTGTCCTATCACAACTCACCCTTTCCTCTGACAGGACTACCCCACGTACACGATCCTCGGCCAGAGCCAGTACCAGACGTGTTACCCCAGTTCTGGCTTTGGGGTGGTGACACCAGCAGAGAGCGGCACGGAGAGCGCTGCCCTAGCGACGCCTACGTACCCGGCCGACAAAGCAGCTGCCGTGGTGCCTGCGCGGACCCTGCCCAGACATTCCTCGGGTAATGGCTGCACCTTTAACTGGGTGGCTGCAAAATACCTCTGATAAACTCTGCGGGGTGCAGACATGGGGAAAAGGTTTTTTTCCAAAAGGTAATTGCAGCACTTTTCACGCTGGTCTGGACAGGACGTTCACCTTCCATTGTCTGCCTGGGCTCACTGGTGCATGGAGTATTATGATGGGCCGTGATGTTGGAAGTCTTACAGTGCTACGATTCAGGAAACACCTACTGAATGCCCACAGGAGAGGCAATTCCAGGGGTGACTCGAAGAGTTGCCAACAGCAGCCCCCTGGGGGCCATTGACTCTGTCATATGTTGGGGCTGGGTGTTCACTAGGGCTACAGGGCAGCTGGGGATATCCAGTCTCAGCAGCTCCTGCTAGCTCTTCCCTTCCCACAACCCAGTATTCAGATTACCTGACAGTCCTGACATCTCTGTCAATCCCAGTTATGGGATCCTCCAGGACTGCTCGTGCATTTTCAAGAGCTGTAGTTTGGCCATCACCTCTCTAGGAGTTGGTCCCTGATGTGCCCAGGGGTGCATCCTTCTGTCCTTTCTTTCGCTTCATCGTGTAAACTGTCTTTGAAGTGACAGCTATTCTGCTGTGCTTTGCACGTGAGCGGATCTGCATCTGCCACCATTAAGTTACCTGGCACTTGTCAGGGGGAGAAGATTTTAGCTACTAAGAGGAGAGATGTAGACAGTGGATTGAAAAGGTTTAACTGACAATTTTAGGGGTTGATTGCCTTTG
The DNA here is from genome assembly GCA_024336885.1 of Actenoides hombroni. Classification (NCBI taxonomy): domain Eukaryota; kingdom Metazoa; phylum Chordata; class Aves; order Coraciiformes; family Alcedinidae; genus Actenoides; species Actenoides hombroni. The sequence goes on along the minus strand of WUAM01000256.1, from coordinate 322,716 downwards.
CAGCACTTGGCCTTCTCCATCTTCCCCAAGCCCATCAGTAGTGCCTGAGCTCTGCCAAGTCCCTAGAAACCATCACCCCTTGTCCTGTCCCATCAGACCCTACTAGAAAGTCTGTTCCCATCTTTCTTATAAGTTCCCCTTTAAGTATTAAAAGGCTGCAGTACGGTCTCCCCAGAGCCTTCTCTTCTCCAGGCTGAACAATCCCAACTCATTCAGGCAACACAAAAGCAGGGATGGGTGGCAGCCAGAGAGCAAAGCGTATGAATTGATTGTCCTGAACCCAGTGAAGTTCCAGACCTCCCTCAGCTTTACCTTATGGGATGCTACAGACAAGTGGTGACAAACACTGCGCTGTGATGTAAATCAAGAACCGAGGTGCTTCAAGCACTTTCCTTCTTTAAGGAAGCAGTTGCCCTCTGGTTGGGGTGAGCAACAGCAGATTGCCCCATGAGAATTTGTCCTTATTTGATTTTTTTAAAACCTTAAGGAAATAACCTGTTATTTCAAGGCACTGGCCAGGCAGTGGCCCAGTTGTTAATGTTTTCTGTGCTGTTTTCTTAGCTCAGGAATTCTCCAAACTCACCATTTTGCATGAATTTTCATAGCAATTGCAATGTATCCTCTCCCAGACCCAGACTAAATTCATGCTCTTTCACGTGTCCTGTGCCCTCTGCCTTCCCTCTACAGATCTGGTCCTGTTTCTGAGCTAAATTAGTTAGATGTCTGGGATAGTAACTCTCGTGCCTGAGCTGTTAATAAAGGATTCGGAGAGTATCTCCCATCATGGTCGTAATATTCTGCACATCAAAGCATTAGGGGATGTTTAATTTTTTAATTTATTTTTTTTTTTATGATGGTACTTTGCCCTGTCCCAGGGAAGGGTGTTCTTACCAGTAGCAGAATGGGCTCTATAACACATCCCTGTCAGTCATGGCCGTGGCACTTGGCCAAGTCTGTGTCTCCAGGGCTGAGAACATCCCTGTTATTCTTTACTAATTCTTGGATAGGTCAGTGGAACTGTAGTGTCAGCATGTCTGTGTCAAGGTTCAGGGTCAGGAACATCCACTAGACCTATAACAGACACTCTGTTAACCCCCCTCCCTCCCCAAAGGGGCAGAGAAAGGGAATAAGGGAGAGAGACTCAGCCATTAGACATAAAGTTAAAACAGCTTTAATGAAAAGAATAGTAATAAAATGGAATATATATAAATAGATACAAAACCAGTATCACATCCCCCCCCACCATGGCAATTACATCACTACTGGTGCTGTGGAGCAGGCACTGGGGAAACCCCAGACTGGACTCAGCAGCAGATGGGAACTGGATTCAGGAGCTGGGTTCTGGAACTGAGCTGGATTCAGGAACACACAGATTGGGATTGGAGGCAGAACAGACAGAATCCTCCTCAGACACCGGCCGTTGAAGAAGAGGCTTGGCCCCCCTGATCCCTCAGGTTTACACTGGATGTGCTGTACATGGGCTGGGTCCCCTGTCCTGGCTGCTTCTCCCTGCAGGTGCCACCTCTTACTTTCTGCACCCCCCAGCGTGGTGCACAAGACCCAGCAGTGACCTTGGTCTGCACACACCAGTCCTTGGTAGCAGCTCTAAACATGGAGCGTTGTCGCTGTGAAAATCTGCCATGGACTGCAGACAGTGCAGTTGGTCAGAAGAGACTGAGCTGAGAAGTCAAACCACTGAACAGACTCTGTTCTAGATCAAACCAAGACAACATGTGGTAAGGGACCCAGCACATCCACCAGCCTTGGAGCCCTCTGAAACTTCTGCAGAGTCGAAACATGAGGGGAGAGAGATGTGTTTCAGAGACAGCCATCAGGCAAGAAAGCTCTCTGCTGTGTAGCAAGACACTGAATCACACACATGAGCTCCAGGGGACTTCAGAGGGTTTGAAACACCTCTGCCTGTAGCATGGTAGATGATAGCAGTCCAGATCACAACACTCATCAGAGTCTCAGAGTAAATCCCCTCTCCCTTACAGGCACTTGGGCAGAGGTTTTGCAGCTGAGCTCACATGGCATAGTTAAGCTGTCAGTGGCGAACAAAAATGAGAGTAAATCACAAAGCCATGAATTTCAGACCACATCGCTTCCCTTCAGAATGCAAAGTTGTCCTGGTATTTATTTCAGCTATTCCATAGTCCACTGTGGCTGCAACGCTAAGAAATTGGTCTTCAACGGGGACATCTCACGAGTGACTCCACAGCTTTTGGGGGAAGCCAACTGGCTGACAGATACAATAAGAAAGAGATTTTTAAATGGGTAAAAATCTGGATTTTTAAATGGGTAAAACCTAAACAGGTCAGTAGTCTATTGCTTTTCATGACAGTTCTTCCCACCAGGTTCCCTTTGCCCAAGGCGGTGGGGAGGTAGAGATACTAGTAACATTTCTGGCTCAGGTTCATCAGCCCCAAGTGAATAGAATGAAGGCCACAGAGAGAGCTCTGGGCACAACGTGCTGTGCACAGCTGGCTGCAAGCCCACCTCTCAGAGCGAGCAACGCCAGGCGAGGACATGGGTCCCAGCGCAGCCTCCCTCCTCCCTGGCTGAGCACAGAAAACATTTTCATTCGAGAGTTAAGGGCACAGACTCTTCACGGGAGCAACAACGCTGTCGTTTATTCTGCAGACAAGACCTACCACCGGCTCAGGTGGAAGGGGAGCAGCCAGTTTGAGGTGTGCTAGTTAACACAGGAGAAACTGGAACGCCTTCAGCCAGCCAGTCACACCCTGCTCCAAGGCTGATTTGCCTCCGACTGTTCCAAACAGAGGAATTCCAGCCACGGATCCTCCCAGGCCACTCCCACCACACGGCTTCTGAGGTAAGGTAGCTTTTAGAGGTGTAGAAACTAAGCCTGTTGAGGCAGATTCAGAGACACGGCGGTGCAGCTGCTGAAGGAGAGGCTGCTTCCTTACCTGGCTCTTAGTACTCAAAACTCCCTTCTTGTCAGGGCTTGGTGCAGTAAGGCCACAGCATTGTAGTGGGACACTTGCCATGTTTTATGATGGATTTCTTACGTTAAAACTGCCAAGGTAACTGAACCTGCTTAAAATTAATCTTAATCCACCTTTCTTTGGGAAAGAATGTCTTGGACTAGAGACAGAGAAAAATCACCCTTAGGCAATTAAAGTCTTTGCAGAAAAGACTTTGTGGAAGTCAGATCTCAGATGTCTTAATCCAGGAACTTGCACCAACACAAGTGAAATCAGAATGATTCTTAGAATCTGATTTAGAACAGTATTTTTCTTTCTCAGTTTATAGCACTAAACGCAACAGAAGAACTTTGGTTTTTTGTATGGATATTCTGCTAGGTCAGTGGAGACCCACCTCCCCCCTGTTCCACAGTGACAGTTCACTTGAGACGTTATTTGTGTCAACAGGTCTCTACACAGATATCATTTTCCCCCAACTTTTCTCACAGCTTTAACTGTCAAGCTAGCACACTAAGTAAAAATGGTCAATTGTTTTCAATAAATCTAAAGAACACAATGAATTTCTGTACAGGACTGCCTACTCAAGAGCATAACCTTATTTTGGAAGTACAATGAGTTTTAAAACAAGAGATTGGGTTTTTTTTGTTTGGTTTTTTTTTCCATTAAACAGTTACTGAACAGAAGAGAGAGACCGAGTAGTTTATTTGACATTGCTGCAGACCACAGTATAATTGGATGAATCTGGATTATGTTGGCCAAAGCATAGAGTCTTCAGTGCTGTTTTACATCTCAACCAGTACTGGCTGTGCACATTCAATGACAGCGTCGGCTTAGTCATCGTTTTTAAGCTTCTTGATCTTATACTTATGGCGCTCAATTTCTTTCTGCAGACGCTCTATCTCTTTCTGGTGGTGATCGATCTCTTCCTCATGATGTTTCCGTAAGGCAGAGAGCTGTTCCCTCTCTTTCTCCCTGGAAGAAAGCACGGCGGAAGGTGCAGCACCCGCAAACTCCGGGGGGGGGGGGGGGGGGGGGGGGCACCCCTGGGGATGGGGAGCACCCATGGGGGTGGGGAGCACCCGTGGAGAGCACCCTGGGGATGGGGAGTGCCCATGGGGATGGGGAGCACCCATGGAGAGCACCCGTGGTGCTGAGGAGCACCCATGGGTGCCTTGCACAGGGGCAGGGGTCTCAAAGCAGGACAGCAGAGGAGCAGGGGGACACCCAGGGTGGGCAGGGGGACGTGGGGACACCCAACGTGGCAGGGTGACCACAGAGACACCCAACATGGGCAGGGTGACCGTGGGGACGCCCAACAGGGGGAGGGGGACGGCG
>WUAM01000256.1:274746-288562 GCA_024336885.1 Actenoides hombroni | reverse complement strand
CATTGGAATGGGCTGCCCAGGGAGGTGGTGGAGTCACCATCCCTGGAGGGGTTTAAGAGCTGGGTAGATGTTGTGCTCAGGGACAGGGTTTAGTGGGTTTGATAGGGCTGGGAATAAGGTTGGACTCGATGATCTTGAAGGTCTCTTCCAGACAAAACTATTCTATGACTCTACAGGCAACAGTGTGCTGAGCTTGCCCACCAAGCCACCTCTTTTGCTTCTGACTCCAGCAGCCAGAGGTGCTTGTGCTACACACGCAGGGCCCGTGCTGCTCATTCAGCACAGGTATCACACAGTGAACAGCAGGCAAGCTGCACCTTGCTGGTCCCAGTAACACCAATAGCCAACATCAGATATTCAGGAGGTAAAACACAAACTCCACAGTCATTCTGTAACCTCTGTGATCACATTCTCTACTGAACCTTGGAGTACTTGGATAGCAGGCCAGCAATGGCCGGTCAGTGCTCTGCATGACAGCAAAAAGAACCTCTTCTGGGTTATCAAGAGAGTTGATGGTTGGAATTGAGAATCAGAATGTTTGTACCACCCACTTGCACTGTGCAGACAGAGACCCCAGGCTTACAAAGCCACCTGGGGCCTCCAGTAGGTGCAAAAGCTTTGGGCAGCACAGCCCAAGAGTCTGACCCCAGCACGACGATATTCCTGACTCAATTTCTCAACACCAAATGTGCTCACCTATTGCCAAAATCAATGGTGCACCCTCAGCTTCCATGTCATTTTTCTGCTTGATAGATACTTGCCTGGCACCTGAGGATTAACTCGGCATAGAGCTCCCTATAAACTCTTTCATCCTAAAGCTCTCTTTCTATCCTCAAAAAATCCAAAAAGAAATATGACAAAGAAAACAAGCCCTTCTCATAGAGTGGGTTTCCCAGGGGGGAAGGCTGCATTATGTTTGGCCACTTGCCACATACCAAAAACCCCAAAGTCACAGCCATCTGACCGTGCTTGATGAATTTCATTACATGGCCTGAAAGAAATGCTGGCAAACCCAGAGCCAAGTGCAATCCTCCCCCCAGATGCTACTGCTGGAATGGCAGTGAGAAGGCTGAGCTGAGAAGCAGCCCTACTACAGCTCTCTGGCCTCTGAAAATAATGCTGACCACGTAACAGTCTGGCTAGAAGCAGAATACATGGTCCATGGTTTGAAGACAACCACAATGCAAAGGGTTTGAAAGCTGCAGTGCCTGGAAAGAGCCAGGGCAGGACAGCTCCAGTGGAGTGGATGTGGACCAACTCAGACATGTCCTGTAGGAAACCAGGAGCTCCTGTGAACATGCACTAGATGCACATTGGTATTGAATTCCTTCCACACCAAGGCTGAGCAAAGAGCTATTAGGTCAAGATTGGTTTTGCCAATTTTCTGTGTCTTTAAACCCCAAGTGAGAGCACTCTTGGAAACCAGCCTGTGAAACCAACAGTAAGGGCCTAATAAAGAAAAGCCTCCTTTTCCTGCTTTCTGGCCTAGGAAAACACAAGTTTATCTGTGAGATACCAGTTTGTAACACTGCTACCTGCCTGCCTACTGCAAAGCACATTCTGGTAACTGCAGCAAAAAAACAGTGAATCTCTCCTGCCAGACACCAGAAGGAACTACTGTCTGGTGCTCCTACATTATAAACCAGCCAAGATTTTAAGCTGTCTAAATCTTTCATGATCTAACACCGAGTTCTTAATTTTCCAAGTTTCTGTTCAGAAAAGTTGGCTCAACTTCGCAAACTTTTGCTGCCCACAAACATTTCTCTTTCAGTCAGTGTCAAGTTAGGAGTCTCTCCACGGGTCAAATATATTCATGGGCCCTTTCTGTCAATTGTGTTAAAAAGTCTTCTTTTGATTTATTTACTGCTTTTAGTGTGATATAAGACCAACTAGGAAATGAAGAATGAGGTGGTGTATATCAGACAAATTCCTCTGCTGTAATAAAAATAACTCACTGTATCTGTGCTAATCACAACACCGTTTGCTGTTCCACAGCACGGGATGAGAACTCACACTGCATTTCTTACTGTAGGACAGGACAAGGATCCTGTGGAATAAAGGATGCCTCGTTAACCTTACTGGAACACAAAAGCCAAAATAAACTGACCAGACAAGTATTTCAAACAAGCAGTATAATGTCAAAAGATTTTACTCTTCTCTTCTGTATTTCAGATTTCTTTCCCTGTGTTACTCCAGTTTTTTTCCCCCTGAAGTTCCTAAGACAAGGTGTCTTCTGGCTGATACCTCCTATGTAAGTGTCTTGTCAGTTTTGGTCCAAAATGAAGTTTGGAAGAAATAAGGCTCTGCAAAGTATTGAGTTTCCCCTACGAACATTCTATTTTTATTCTTTCTTATTAGGATAGGTTTAATGTTCAGGAATCAAAGTGTCACTGGTTGCCAGCTGAGCACTGCAGGTTTTGTAGGCCTTCAAACAGTGCAGCTAACTGGGAGAGAACTGATGGGAGTGCTGAGACAGCCTTGCAGTCCAGGCAACAGAAAATCAACTTCGTTCTGAAGTTTCAGAGTAAAACAAACTGATTTGAAAATAATGAGAGAGAAACAAAATAATTATGAGTAAGGGTGGAAAATGCTGGGAAATGTTCTACTGCTGGTGCCAATGTACAATGTCCATCAAATACATACAAAACCTGCTTTCATACCTCAATGAGTTTGTCTCCTTTGACTACATCCAGATGTAAGCCAGGTGGTGGTTTCCCTGCCCTGGAAAATAAGAAAAAAAGAAAAATATAGTATCAAAATATTTAATAAAAAGTTTATTAGTGTTGGAGCTAATACTCTAATAGAGCTACAGACCCAACCTACTTGGTCTGCAGAGCGAAAGGCCGGTATGCAGGAGAAGCCAGGATTAGCAGCAGCCAAACCACACCTGGCAGCTACAGCGCTCGAAACCAGGACACCCCACGGCATCAATGCTCTGCCCTTCCCTACACTGTTGACAGCAAATGGCTCTTTTTCTGCTCGGATCTCTAGAGAGCTCTCTAGTACTTCTTCACTGCTAACAGCACTGCTGCTTGTCTCCATAGCTGGACCAACTTTCTAGGCAGCAGCAGTGACCCGGTTCTCAGCTCCGTGGCTGCCCCTCTGAAGAACAACTGAGAGGAGATGGCAGTCCCATTTACTGCTTTGCTCACTGCACAGACTCAGCCAAGGAAAGAGCAGCAATGGGCTGCAACACGCTCAGCACGGCTGGGGAAGAAAGGTCACTTGAAGCGGCGGGGGTTAAATACAGATGTTAACGTTGCTGGGACGTGCCTTGCAATCTGAAGGTTTCTTCAGCGTCCCCGGGTGAGCTGGCTGCTACACATCTGCTCTCCTGCAAAGGTAACTTCACACAAGAACTCAGTGCTCTATTATTTCGCTCAGATCTCTCTCTGACCCTTCCTGAATGTGCCAGTCGGGACTTGCACAGCTTTGCCCAAGATTGTGGAGAGGATGGACATAGCTCATACTGATTCTTTGCCTTTCGGATGAACAAACAGCAGGAGCAAAGGCAGAGGATGAAAAGCTCCAGAGCAATCTGCTAAAAGGGTGCCTGCTTCCTAGAAATGGGATTACAGTAGTGTGAGGGGAAAAAAAACAAGCAAAAATGCTCCCAATGAGTGTACACTGTCTGATGACTCTTCCAGTCAGCCCAGTACAGCGAGGGGACCACTGCTGCTCTAGGATCATACAGCCAGGCCTCACCTAAACACAGATATCTTCCTGTGCTCCTCTCAGATCTCAGCACTCTTTTCTTCCTGGAAAGACAGGTTTCATTCTCGGATTCACGTTCACTCCCCTTTCTGACCCTGAGCACTGGCAAACTTGTTTTGCTCCACTGCACTGAAATTGCCAAGTTCCAGTTACTCTGCCATGCAACTGTTGATAGTTTTCACAAAGTCTGCTTTCCTTTGATCAAACAAAAGCTACTTCCTTATTTATTTATTTTTCTCCCAAATAGATAAACCTTCCAACAGTTCAAGTCTATAAGCAAGGGCACTTACTCAGCCTGGCCTCTGTTTTCCTTTTCCATGATCTCTTTCTGGATGCTAAACAACCAGCCCCTCCTAAACCCATTTTAGTAATAATGTCAACACACCCTGTGAGGTCCCAGGAAGGCTCCCAAGTGCTCCAGCACAACCACTTGCCTGGGCTGTAAACTGAATCCTGTCTGAGGGTCGTCTTTTGACATACACAAGCTGTGACTTTTTCATTGCTCTAATTTTAGTTTCACCTTCCAACTGTATTTTGAACACAGAAAAGACTTCAGCAGCAGCACCTGACAATGCCTTCAGCTCTGAAGGAAGCTGCTTGAAACATTTACCTGTCCTCTGGCTTCTCTTGGACTGAGAATCCTTTGCAGACAGTATTTCCTCTATCTTACCTACGTCTGCAACACACTGAACACTGTAAGTACTGACTATGATCCCATCAAAATGAACTCACAGGAAACTCTTCTGGTAGAAAAATCCTTTGGAACAGATGAAATCAATGCCCCAGCTTAGGCTGCTGGTTAGATCCTTGAAACACCTTTTAATGAGAAAAATAAGATGATTTTCCAGTTTTATATTCAAAATTTCTTAGTGCCAGAGTCACCAAAGATCAGAAGCAACAGCTATATTTGGAAGTATCAACAACCCCTCACATGCTCTGCCCTATCAGGCCCCTCACCTTGTGCACCAAGGATGTAAAACACTGAAAGGAAATCTCTTGCAAAAAGCTGCTAGGTCTGGTAGAAAGTTGGGACTGTGCTGTTAGAGCAGCTTCCCCCCCCACTTATTTCCAGTAAGGCCTCTCCCCCTACCTAATGTACTAAAATATCCACTGAACTCATTTCCTACAGCTTTCTGAAGGATGAAGAATAACTGCAGGTCAAGAAGCTCCTCTGCAGAACACATACAGACAGCCACTGCTCCAAGACAAATGATGGCACCTCAGAACTTGGCTCTGGCACAAGTGCTCGTGTTTGAGAAAGGGAAACAAGGAGATTTTCTGTACCTTCCCCCCACTGCCCAAATGTCTTCTGCTCTCTACAGGTCTGCATTCCCACTCACCCTGGGAGAAGAGCAGCCTTCCAGAGAGTTCATGAGGTTGGCTGGCAAGGAGAAGATGCCCCTAACAGTATCATTAAACTCATTCTCTGGCTCAGAGGTGAGGGGGCATCCCACACTAGTGCTCTTCTTCACTGAGTTCAAGGGACTCGAGGAAATGTCAGAAAGTTTATGAGAACTGATAAAAAGAAGTAACAAACTGGTGAACCCCAGATGTTATTTAACCAAGCATTCTAGGAGATGCCAACCACCAGGTTTCTACACTTGACAGTTTACCAGCCCATTGCTTAAACTACTCCCACTGACAGAGAAATTCAGGTACCAACTGGTAAAGCTCATTTTAAAGCATATTTCAGGAGTGATGTGAAAACTACACCCAGCAAAGTCAAGGTCTGACTGGGAAACTCAGAACAGAATATTTCAGCTAGAAGAGACCGTGTGGTCCACCCACCTGGCCACTTCAGGGATGACCAAGATAAAGCACCAAATCAAGGGACACCTTCCACTAGCCCAGGTTGCTCAAAGCCCCTTCCCACATGGCCTTCCACACTTCCAGCGACAGGGTATCCACAACCTCTTGGGGCAACCTGTTCCAGTGTCTCACCACCCTCACAGCAATGAATTTCTCCCCAATATCTGACCTAAATCTACGCTCTTTCCGTTTGAAACCATTACCCCTTGTCCTGTCACCACACTCCCTGACCAAGAGTCCCTCCCTAGCTTTCCTGTGGGCCCCTTTATGTACTGAAAGGCCACAAGAAGGTCTCCCTGGAGCCTCTTCTTCTCCAGGCTGAACAATCCCAATAGTTTCTATTGTACTTCAGATGAGCTGAATGTCCTGGGAAAGGAGTGAGCGCGGTATCTGGATACAACCAATGTTTACTAGCCAAAGCAGTTAACTTCTGGCAAGAGAAAGTGGCCACGTTCACGGATGATGAGCAACGAGTGGGGAATTGAGAGTGGCACTCTACCCTAGAGCTGCAGTTCACCACCTGTACAGGGCTTGGAGTTACAGATGGACTGTTTTCATATTCAAATATTCCTAATGGGATCTCGGGGGTTGGATGGGTTTTTTTTCGTGTGGTTTTGTTTGTTTTTCTTTTATTGCAAGCTGAACATTCCTTAATACCCTTCAAAACTTTCATACAAGGTGTACTACTTACACCACAGTCCCAAAATATTGTATTCATGGTTCTTTCAACCATTTCTGTTGTAAAATGAGAGCACTATTTAATCAAGAGAGCCACACTGCTTCTGTATGACTTCAAGAACTCTACTTCTCTTTCACATTCCTGTGGAATTGTATCAGGCTGACAAACCCAGAGTAAGGAACCTTTTGCAAAATAAATGTAACTCCAGCACTGGGTGCCTCACATAGTTTTCACCAGTTAACAACTCAAGGACTTCCTGAGCCATAGCTGCTATCCATTTAAACAGCTTTCTACAGAAATTGCTCTAAGAACCCCTGTAAACTTGATGCATTCACAGCATCTCACATAAAGAGTTTCATAGATCACCTACAAAGAGCTGAAACACCCTCTCCACTGTTTGGCCACAAATCTGCTTGCTATTCCTTTCATTTTGCAAATTCTAGTTCTTGTCCTCAAAAGGACAAGACTCCTACAGACTTTCTGTTCACTGTTCCAGGCACCAAACACATCTCTCAGTTGTTCCTGTTCCAGACTGAAGAGGAGCCTGGGCTAACCATCTGCAGTACAACTTCCCCTAGCTTTGATTGAGATCATACTTAAAAAAAATACTTGAGAGAAAGACTTCCCATGGTTTTTGAAGAGGCAATTAGTATCACATCATCTCCCAGAGTTACTGCAGACAACCAGGAAGATGTAAACAAGTCTCTGAGTACAGCAGACGGGCACCTTTAGAAAAGCTTTGGACAAAAATACCTAATGGTCTCATGTAAATTAAGGTGTGACAAGGAAAAGGACCACTAATCCATAAGGGAATGCAAACAATTAAGAGTCAGGGAAGAGCAGGGATCTGTGGGGGCTCTGTGATGTTTATATGCAGCCTGGGAAAAAAGGAGCTAATAAACATATGAGAAAAATCACTGATGAGAGCAGTTACACAGGAGACTCAAATCAGTCTTAAGTGCTGCAAATTAATCTCATGATACTGAACTACTGCTTCAGAAAACATCCTGTGGAAAAAAAAATAATAACCATCAGCACTCCTGAGTGCTAGTACATGCTAGAGGAAGACCAGGAAGAAACTGCAGAAATACAGTGTTTTCACATCTTGAATGCTGTATTAGTGCTGGTTCTCTTCTTGATGATAACCAGCATGGGAGGCTTCATGCAAGGGGAAAAAACCAAAAACCAAGAGTACACTGCTTCAGAAGCTTGCAAAAACCCAGCCAAGCCTGTGTTTTCTTTGTCCTCCTAATGAATGCTACAAAATCAGCGTATTCATTATTTCTTGAAACAAGAAGCAAGAAGCCCTGGATCTGAAAACAAGGAGAGTGCCTTTTCCAACATGGGCATAGTTGTGGGAAAAACTGTCAGTGTTGTGGAATTAACCTCTAAGTTAACAAAAAAACTGTAAGGAAAGATCTGGAGATTAGGTCTAGTGTTAGTTGTTAAATATGACCACCCAGAGTGAGCCTTCAGCTCACAAAGTTCCTTTTGCTTCCGACAGCCAAGAGCCTGGAGTGTGTACAGGAAGGGAGAATACTTCAGACTTGTGCATAATTTTGTTGGTTACTACCACATGATGACAGGAAACCTTCTGGGTTGTTGTTTCCATTAGTATGGCTGGTTTGTTTGGGGTTTGGGGTTTTCTCTTTTCTATAGAAAGAAATCAGAAGAAAAATCCTTTCCTAACCAAGAGGTTGGTTGAACACAAGGTTGTTGCTGGTCCTGTGCATCAGTGATGGAAATGAGTCCTATGCCTCTCTCAAAGCACTGCATGGACACCATAGAAACCCAGACCAAGCCAGCACTAGAACTTGCTTAGGGGACTTAATTTCAACAGTACAAGGAGGTTTAATGACAAAGTAAAGGCCAAAACCTTCTGGGTAATTATTTCAGCTGACACAGAACGGTTTCTTCCCACGTGGAAGAGAAGGGCTGGATAAAGAGCTGACCAATAATTCTGACCCAATCTTGTCATGTCTGGAGGAAATCTGATGATAGGGCATTTGAACTTGAAGAAAAGAAAAAAAAAAAGCAGCAGGTTGATGGGAGGCATTTATGATTTCCTCTAGTCTGAGAAGCATTCATTCTCACCAAACTTCCAGTTGTAATAATTACAGTTAATAAAGCTTGTAGTTCAAGCCTGATGATTACAGATCTTTCTTGAACACAGAAAGAATTGCACAGTGTTTCCGGAATATGTTATGGCAGATTTCTGATGAGCAGTGTGGCTGCTTCAGCTGAGCAAAGCCCTCCACTTGTGTCAAAGCATTTGCCTAACTTCACCTTGGCACCACGCAACAAAACCATTTTGGTTACAGTGCAGCTCCACGCAGAGCTAGGTTTTACTGGTTCTCTCTGGTTCCCTTGGTTACTTACTCTGGAACAAAGTCTCCACGGAATACAGTGAAATTTGGAAACTGTATACAAAATTCAATTCCTGAGACCAGGGCCATGAATATTCTATTAGTGCAAACTACAGGTTTTATGACAAAAAAAAAGAATTCGAATGTCACTGAATTAAACAGGAAAATGATTATTAAGTAGTGAGCAACGATGCAATGATTATTTGATAAGATTATTACTGTACTTTCAGAGTGAGAACAGGTTTGATGGCAGCATAATTTACCTGGAGAAATCAGAGGAAGCCAAGACAGGACTGGAATCTTTAAGCCTACCAAGAAGCTGTTCCACAGCCTTGCTATCCTGGCAATTTGATTTCCATCCTACATTTTTGATCAAATCCTTTCATTCCCATCCAAAATGTTTAGTTCTTTCCCTTCAGCTATAAAAAAAAATAATTATTGAATGCTATCCTCCTTTAAAAATACTTCAGCCAGTGAAAACTGGTGTTGTTTTTATTGTAACAGACAACTAAAGCTCTGCTCTGTCACAAAGCAAGATCGCTGTGTCCCCATCAGTGAATTCTCCTGCCTCTGTTTCAGTTTGAGTTGAGCTTTATTAAGTGTAGGTAACAGATTACCCATTTGCATCAGCATCTTCTACAACACAGCTGACACTTCCCTACCTTACAGCTAGCTCTGTGTTACACTGCAGGTAGAGTATTGGCCTTTGTATTTATTTTTGAGCAGTTACATGTTACTAGTGATTGATGGGCATTCTGTGATTAGACAATGTCCTTGTGTGCTATGTCCCTTTACTTCCAAATAAGAACCTTACTTTTGAATAGTGGGGTTCTGGCTTTAAGAAGCTCTTGTTCTTAGTCCCTATTTTCCCTTTTACACTTCTGCATTTTATCTTGGTTGTACTGTTCTGGTCTTTAAATGACACCAAAAGGACTGGATTATACTCTGGCCTGGGTGTTGATTGTGCTTGTGTCACCAGAAGTATCGTGGGCACTTTTGTCAAGGCAATTACAATTTTGAAGAGCAAGCCAACACAAAGGCTCAGAACACAGACTCTTCAACTGCCACTGCCTCCTCAGAGTCAACTCCTGACACACTCACAGCTCTTGCACGAATGTGTTCTGTGCTCTCTGTTGCTTCCCAAAATGATCATTTCCTGTGTGTTCCGGAAGAATCAGTCTTGAAGCAAGTTGGTTCATCTGACAAAGCCAGCCTTTGGCAGACACAGTACCTCTACTTCTCTCGAGGAATTAGCTCCTTCAAAATATCATCTAGCAGCTGGACACAGGAAAGTTCAGGTTTTCCCACAGCAGCTACATGTATGGATTCGTGGCCTTAAGGAAAACACCAGCTGCTTAAAACAATTAACAAATATTTAAGAGGGACATCACTGAACAAAACCAAGCTACAATGTAGGTTTTTAAAATACTTCAACACCTACAAGTAAAAATTATTCCTTCTGTGCTAGAAAAATGTGCTTCCTCAGTTTCCTCACCTTGTGCTCTACAGGCCAGTGCATTAAGTCAGGATCATTCTGTGAGGAATGTGCAGAGGTTATTTCTGCCACTGATGGCAAACCCTCTACAGCAAGACCACTGAGTAATGGGGAAAAACCAGGGGCACGGTCAAGAGTAAGAAAAGCTCCAGGAGAGCTGGAAGGAATGTACTGAATAACAAAAAAATCAGTTCAGAAAAGCAGGACAAAGCCATCAGTGCTTTGGGATGCAATGCTGGCTAGAAGTCCTCAGTAACAGAACTGAAGTTTTACAAACTAGCTGGCAGTATCTCTTTGACACAGCTCAATTCAGTGTTGGCATGCACACTGGGTTACAGCAGCTACATCCAGCTGAAACTCAGCACCCTGACTGAAGCACGTCCTGCCCAGTCTGAAGGGAAATCATGAGCTGTAGCTATTAAGGACATAGACAGGACAACTTTAATTCTACTGCATTAGGTTAAAATTAGGCCAATTGCTTAGGTTTCTAAATGTGGACTAAATAAGCCTAAATTTAGCTGCTTCCTAAAAATCTTTGCCTGTGTGCCTACCGTACACACCTTCCTGCCCAACTTCAAGGACAAGGTGGAATTTCTAGAACTTAAGACCCCATCTTAGCCAGAAATTTGTGTGCAATCATTGCCAGGCTCAGAGAAACTGAAGAGGAACAACTGTTGCCTTTAAAACATACTTCTTCAGAGGTACGTACATTCCAGAAGAAGCTTAATGGTATGGCAAGGTAAAGAAAGAAAAGGAGAAACAAGCAGTATCCATTACATCTGATGGTCACCTCAGATCATTTCTACCTCACAGAAATTACTTTCACTTACTACAATCACCTCAGAAGGTATGCAAGAGTCTTAAAAAAACCTAGGATCTGCAATTGTTATCTAAAGACATTTTCTCCTGGTATGGCTACATTTTAGTCTACCGAAAGTACCTGCAACATCTTTACTCCAATTTTGTTCCAATTTAAACCACACAGCCCATGTCTTTGCTAACACGTATGGAGGAATTACAGTGTGTGCATAAGCAAGCACTAGGAAGCATTCATTAATTCATTCATTTTCATCTGTCCTGAGCTAGTTTAGCTGTTGGAAATACAAGAAAAGAAAGAATAAATGTTATGGATTCTGAAGTAGTAACCTGCAACAGCACGAAAATCTCAATCAGAGCCAGAACTTAAAGCCCTTGAAATTCAGCAGAGGGGGCTCTTCTGGAAGCTGGATACTAAAATACTATCCACGTTAGGAAAGAACAGATACAATGACAGAGGCAAACCTCAAAAGCATAGGCTGCAATTTGAAGGCAAGAAAAACCACCCAGGTATTTTTGGTGAATATATTTAAGATCTATTTCTCCTATGATCTGTGGTTGCAGTCAGCAAGGCAGCTCTGCTTAGAGGCAGAACAATAAACAGGTCAGTAAAGACTGTGATTTTGATTTCAATACAGATTTTCATAGATCTTTTGATTTTCAATATTTGATTTCAATATGCTGAGATTGAAGGTAATTCACTACAGAAGAAGATGCTACTGACCACAAAGACTCTCTGCAACTCCCCTGTTTTGTGATGGCCCAACGCTCTCCCTTCGAAGTTAGAGCTTCAAACAACAGCATTACTGGTCCCAGCCTGCAACTGCAAATCATTTTCACCCTGGAGAATCCTACCTATGAAAGACCTATCACTTCTTCAGTATCATAACTGTGTCCTCTTTGGTTTGCTCAAAAAGCAATAGCTACTTTAAAACAGTGTACTAGAACCTGTAGTTTACTAGATACTAAAAGAAGCCATGTAATGCTTTAACATGAAATATATTATACTCTTTTCTTTTTTTTCAGATGAGAAAAATAAGCCAGAAGTAAATGAATCCACCTGGTAGAAGAGCTCCTCCCTTCTCCTGGATGAGGCAGTGGAATACCACCTAATACTTTACATTTTCAGTTGCCTGTTCAGCAGAACACAAACACTAACTGGAAGCTTTCCACACTGGATTCCTGCTACAGTGTGGGGGGTGTTTGTTGGGTTGATTTGGGGTTTGGGTTTTTTTTACAGTTAGGAAACAACTTCCCTGTTTCAAAAGGAGCATTAAAGAAAAATGTTAGGTTTTTCCAAATAAAAACTAATTTTTCACCAGTGTTAACTGCCACATCTACGCATGACAATTTGACTGAGATCAAACTGCATCAGGGGCACTTTTCACTACAGTGGGATAAACACACAGCCTGCTCAAACTCAGTCTAAAATCCTTCAATGTGCATAGCTACAGCAGAGGTACAAGGGAGAATAAAGAGCTTCCTTAGAACACATCCAGAGAGAGTCCACGTATGAGCCTTGTGCTACCTGAGAAGGATTTTAGAACACTGTAATTAGAGGGCATTCAGATTACAAAAAAGCAAACATCTTAGAAATGTCAGAATGAAACAGGCCCTGGGACCACGACACGACTGCCTTGCTCCTAGGTGTGAACCTCTGGCTTGGACCATCCCCCTGATGCCCCTTCCACCTCATTTCTCTACCATTCAGTGCAATGGATTCTGCTTCGAAACCAAATCAGATCAGCACCCGCATAGTGAAAAAAGCTGGCTGGCTGCAAGACCCTGTCCTGTTTGCAGCAGAAGCCTGAACACAGGTAGCTAAAGAGGCCTTCACAGCTCTGGTTGTTACTGTCCTCCCCCTCCAGATGGTGTTGACTGAGGAATTCTTCTGGGGGAGCATGCGAGTTACAGAAGCTGTGCATTTCACAAGTCACACTTCTCCAGCTGTTCAATCTATAGCTTTCAAAGGCAAAAGTCATTCAAATTCACCCCTGAATATAATGCTAGTTGTGAACCCTGCTGTATAAAAGCACTAAGAAATAAAGATATTTCAAATTGCAAGTTCCAGAAAGTGCTATCATTGAAGAATTTTTGGCTCTGTCTACTCTATCATGTCATCATTTTATGGAGCACCATCTTGTCTCCTATAGATATATATGGAGAGATATTTTGTTATTGCCTATGTTCAACACAAATAAAACACTAAAATACGTGAGCAATTCTTTTCCACAAGATGGTTAACTGCTTTTACTGACTAAAGTAGCCACTTACAAAACAGGTGAAAATCAAAGAGCATATTCACTAAGCATCCATTCATTGAGCACGAGCATCAAAGCACTGAAAGGTAGGGGACCTGTAGCAAAAACCAGATGACTATGCAATTAAAGGCTGCAACCACATCCAGAGCCAGCTCATACGTATATATGAGTGCTTGACTTTTCAGCTGTAACCCTACGGCATTTGCTATGTGATTTAAAATTTTACTGCACACATCCTCTCAGTAATCAGTGCTCCTGCACCCAGTGAAACAAGGCCCCAGGTAACCTAATCCAAGCCCCTGCTTTCCACAGAAGGTTGCACTGAATGATTTCCAGGGATCCCTTCAAAGGTGGACTTTTCTGTGGTTCTAAAACCAGACAAATTCACAGACCTGATACTGTTTCCCCAATGCACCACTCTGCTCTGATTTCTTACCGTGTCTTAAAAACCCAGACTAGATTCAAGCTGATTTCTTGCACTGAATATGCAACTTGAGTGGAAAACTGAATTTGTACATCACGGAGGCCCCGCTGGGCTGCGGACCCCGAGCCCGGAGCCCCGGGCGGGCCCGGTGGCGGCAGCAGCAGCAGCCGCCGCCTCTGCGGGCTCGGGGAGCGCAGGGCCGGGCAGGCGGCCTCGGCCCCACGGCCCTTCCCGCCCCGTGCCGCCTACGCA
>WUAM01000256.1:259559-273978 GCA_024336885.1 Actenoides hombroni | reverse complement strand
GTGGGGCCACAGCTTGCCCCAGAGGACCCTGCACCCCCGCACAGTGCAGGGCAGGGTAAGCAAGCTGCTGATCCCCTCGCTCAGGGCTGTGCCAGACCAACCAGGGTAGGCTTCCAGCAGCTCTGGGGAGTGGTAGAAAACAGCTCTGAGAGCCAGGAACGGTTCGTGCCAGAAGGCTGCAGCAACAGCCGGCGGAGCTTCCAATAGCAATTTTTTATGTTCAGGAACATTAAGCAAGACTGCTGTTAAAAATCAGTTCTGCAGCAGTTTCACTGCTAAGTCAAGTGATGTAAAGAAAGAGCAGAAAGGAGTCAAGCAATTAGAGCGGTCCTGAGCTCAGCATGCTGGACTGATGTTCTCAATTTCATCTTAGAGAGGACTAACACAGGCTAGGGTAAGAATGGATCTTGCAAATAATGCACTCAAGGCTCCCTTTTAATCACTGCAGCCAGGTGAGTGCTTCTGTTTTCATAGACAGGCCTGGTATCCAAAGGACTCTTCCCCTTGCAGCAGGCAGTGCCCAAGGCAGGAGGCTCTACCCTTTAAGGAGGGATATTTTAAATAAGGAGCAGAACAACACACAGTTCCCCTGCTTTCAAGTCTTCTTCCTGCACAGGTTCAGCAAAGACTTGAGGTTCTAGCAACAGGCAGACAGTCAAAGCTGACCCAGCACTGTTCTGGGGCATCAGATGAATTTTTCTGCCATCAGCTATTGCACAGGGCTCTGCACAGTTTTGTGTATGTCCATGTAAAAGCAACTCACTGTTTCTAGCTAGTTTCATTCTTAAGAATCGGGGACCGCAGAACTCAAGGTGGAGGAAACACTGCTGTTGCTGATAGAAAGTCTTCTACCCTGCTTGCCAAGGGAACTGCAAACATACCCGTGCCAACGTCCACCCAGCAAGAGAAAGAAGCCCCGACGTCGGCTTTTGAAAGTGTTTATTGATGGTTAGTAGATGGAATGATGGCGCAATAGTGCAAACCACTGTGCAATTGGGAGAACACACTCCCTTCCCAGCTTTCACATTTACTTTATTGTACAGGAGACATGGAATAAGGATTAAATACAAAACGGGTCAGTATGCTGCATCTACCAGCTCCACTGGGCTTTGGACAGATAACTGTTCCCTCAGCACATGTCAGTTCAGAGCTACATCAAAGTGGGGAGTGGCTGCGACGTTCTGTTCAGCTTCACTAGCAAAACAGGTGGAACCAGCAATCTTTTTCATTTGCACTCACATCCTCAGTCTGATAAACCCAGCACTTCACCCAGCCAGTTTCTGCACTTTCTGTTGCATAAAGAATGGAAAATACCACCAACCACAAATAATATTTACTAGTACACTACAAGTGAGCTTCAAGAGTACTTCAGAAGCAAGATTTCATCTAATACTCAATCCGTCTTGCTAGCTTGTAAACTTCAGTGCTCATTTCCTCATCTTTGTGTGGTTTTTCTCCCTGGAACCTTCTGAAACCAATAAGGAGTGAGCAGCTAAACTCTGTATTTCTAGTGCTTGAGAGTCAGCGTTGGAAATCTTCATTTGCCCAATAATAAACTACCAGCCAATTTCTCTAAGGAAGTCGCATTGTTAGATTCCAACAAACATTGTTAGATTCAAGGAACATCCTGTCCTCAAGTGATGCACTTTGGAAAAAACAACCCCAACCACGCTCAAAAAAAGTAACCAACAGAAGGCTAAACTGACCAGCACGCCGTGGTTCCAACTGTCGTCCACGCACACGGCTCCCTGCCTTTTAAATCTCTAACAGCATCTTTGAGGTAATCTAGAACCACAGCCACTTGGAGACTAATCAAATCATGGGGCAGATACCAGAGACTTCAGAAACTGCTGGATTAAGGGGATGTGAATTGGTGTTGTGCCCTCTTTGAATGTCATTCTTATTCCAGTCCAACAAAGTTACCTATACATATAGAATGTTAAAGTTGTGCCACTTGTCAAAACCAAGACATCTCAAATTACTGATCACACTTCAGCATACAGTTGGGACAGGGAATACATTACAGAAAGCAAAACCACAAGATTTTAGTTACATAAAACAATATAATTTGTATATAAACTTATAAATACTGTCTCCATGGTTCACTAATTCCAAATACTAGTTATCTGCACATTAGTTGCTAATATCTATTACTAGAAGTAGTTCCAGCTTGTGCTCTCTCAATTCGTTTCCGAGACTAGTCAGCCTGTTTGCTCTGAGGAAAAAAAAAAAATCTCAGCAATGAGACTAGGTTCCATGTGAAGATGTCATTTTGTTGTCTGCCAGATAATTATTCCTATGATTACCGAAGCCACAGCAAGACCAAGAAGCAGGATACAGATCTTCTTACGGGATTTCTTCTAATAAAAGAAGAAAAAAAAAAAGGCACTGACACCAGAAACCAATGTCAAGAGGAAAAAGCAAGTCTACATTAACTTTGGCAAACTAGAGCACTTGATATGGATACTTATTCAAGAGAAGAAACCAGTGTAGTCTGAACCCTTTTACTTGTTCCTTAAACTGCAGGATCCTACAGATAAATGGTTTTTTGTTTTAGGAGAACAGTGGTCTAAGAGGCACAGTTAAGTCAAAATGTGACAAGTTTTGCTTCTTTTAAGGAAGAATGCAAGCTTTACTTCACATTAGCTACAAAAAAAACCCCAAAACCTTGACAACACCTACCACATGCTTTTCATCCTAACAGACAATACCATGGCTTTAAAGGAAAGCCAAACATCTCCAGCTATTTCGATTTTCCAGGTAAGACTAATAAAACTGCTAGGCAGTTCTCTGGTACCATCTCCCTTTGGCCACTTGGGGTTGGTGTGGAAATGGTATTGCATTGCTACAGTTTAAATGATGGAATATCCAGTTACTTGGATTTTACAGCTTTGATCACTTTATTCATCATAGAAAACTACATATACACTAATTATTTTGAACTTGGGAACTAAGAATTTAAGGATATATATATATATATATATCCACCTCCTTCTCAAACATGTGTCCAATAGCTCCCAAACTTACATTTATAACATACATCAAAACTTTGTAAAAGCAGCCATGGAAAGAGAGAACAGTACTAAATGCTGCCAGATGGTAAAAGTTACTTTCTCTCCCTCTGCTAAATGGCACTAGAGTTTTATTGCCTTCTAGTTCCTCCCCACTTCATAGCTTGAAAGAGTCCAGTTTTTTAATCTTGTGTGGAAGCCTGAAGTCCCAGCAGTGAAACTCTGTGTGGGACTGGCTGAAGCAGAACCCTTATTCCTTCAAGGAACACAAACCTACAGGAGCAACGACGATGAAAGGAACCTAGAAAAACCATTTCATACCATACACAAAGGAGATTTAAGCAGGAGAAAGTACCCCTGCAAGAGATTTGATGGGACAGGGAGGACAGACTGCAGGGTAGAAACTCGACAGTTAGAAAGAAGGGTGCTGCAAATCCCAGTCACTGCAAGTTTCCTGAGTCTGGGCAAGGATTTTTGCACATCTGGTATTTATGAGGTGGGCACAACACGAGCACTTGTTCACGTTTAACTGTTCTGCTGCCTCTTGAGAACAACAAAATACAGCTAAAGGCTGAAACCTGCTGAGGAAACCTACATGAAGGCACAGACTGACTTACATCCTCTGAAGTAGAAAGCTAATTTCAATACTGTGTTTTTGACTCAAGTGCTTTATCTGTTCCTTGCAACACAATTTTGGGAGAGTGCCAACTCGTGCAAGCTGTTTTTAGTAACTTGTTTGGTGTGCTGCAGTCCTCAGCATGCACCTTGTTATGGCTGTTCTGTTATCATTCAATGATACAAGCATGCAGAATTTACCTGATAATAGGCAGCTCTCTGTAACTGCTCACTGGCTCTTTCCACATGGACTTCTGCACTTTCCACATTTGCCTCTATGCTATCTGTGGAGAAATAAGAGAACTCATTTCAATGTATTTCAGAGCTTCGATGTTTAAAAAAAATAATCAGAAATACAATACTTTTTATACAAAATACTGGAAAATTTAATCTGTGTAGTGTAATGTAACTGAACATGCAATTGAACTAAGGCAAAACATGTAATTGAACTCAGAAGGAACTTCCTATTATCCAAACACACTTACCAATCATATCTCCTTGGTCATGAATCATCATGGCTAAATCCTTAAATATCTGATTGACATCCAAAATATCTGCCTGAAGACAACAGTTTAATGAGTTATAACAAACACTGATTACAATTTTTCTAATCATCATTCCTGGTACCTCTTCTAACCATTGCTTAAAGTGTCAAAATAGATACCAGCATTCACTGACTGAAGTGACTTGATGCCACTATTGATGTAACTTTGCATTAACACAGGAGCCTACAATATTCCTGCTACTGAATATTTGTTTCATCACAAATCAGCAATTGGCACAGTATGGATTTGAGATGAACACTGTAACATGAGTTGCTCCTACCATCTCTGAAGGACCACCAGTCAACACCCAAGGAAAATATACCTAGTTTCCTTCAACAGGAGCAGGGAGATTGATCTTGGCATCAATCCTTTCTATAAGGAACTCTGCTCCTCCACCTTCAGATCTCCTCAGCCCATCCCATTAGTTAGCACTGCACGACTTCTTTGGTTTATCTCCCAATACTGTTAACTGTGCAGGATCTACTGGTCACCTCTAATTGCCTGATTGCTGTTTCTCTTTCTTTAATGAGTTCAAGGTCCTGTTCGGTTATTGCCACATCTTCTTCCTGAGACTGCATTTGATTCCAATCTTCACCACTGGAAAGAGATGGAAAGAAAGTACAACTCTTTCTCTGAGTATAGGTACTGCCAAGCTCCATGTATAGCCAAGTGAGTTCAAGCTGAAAAGTTTCCTGAAGAACAACCCCCAGGTTCCAGGCCCTGCAACTGTGTACACAGGCAGGTGACAACAGTTACAAATTGGAACAACTGAAAAAAAGCAGGGACAGATCAGGAAAAATGAGGAAACTGGAAAGTACTTACATGCACAAAATACTCTGTTCTAGGAGGTGACAGTTATCTATATCATTATCAAAGAACTCTCCTTATTTCAGTTCTACCTTTCTTTTTTTTTTACTCCTCAATACCTGTACCTTTCCCTCTCATCATCCTCCAAAAAGGGAGAAATCAGGGTGAAAGTTTTCACAGAGTAGCCTGCAAGCACAACATTATCAGAACTAAAGAACATCTGACCAGCATCTGTATTCAAAGATTCTCACTTGCTGTCTGGCATTTGGAGACTATTTAAAAAATAAACTGTTTTGGTATTTTAATTCATCCATCTAGCAAGAATTTCAAATTAAGTCACATACTAAAAGATGTTAAAAAACAAATAGCTCTCCACCCCCATCTACTTCTCACCTGATGAGCTGGTACTTCCTAACTGCTGCACAAATTAGATCAATTACAGTGAACATATAATACAAGGCCATCTATATGTTCAGCATAGAAAGTTCTTCAAGGGCAACATCTCCCTTTTCTCAACAAATAGAAATGTGCTGGAAAGCACTGTGACATTCCAGTGTCAGGTATACAACACTAAATGGTAAGTTTTAAAGCCTCAAAGTGCCAAAAGAAAGGAAGATAAACTACAGGCCTAGGTGGGAGACAGCTGACCATCTCAGCTCTAAGATGACAGCAGGGTTTTCAGATATTTAAGGCTTAAGTTTCTGACACGCAGCACAAAAGAACAACACTGAATGTGGAGTAGCTGCTGTGCCACTCTCTCTCACCAAGCTAAGAGCCTCTTCATGAACAGGTACCTGTCTGGTTCCCTTTAGCTTTAGGGTGCAAGGCCTTCAAACTTGTCACATCTGTACAGCTGAACAGCCTGGGGGTTTCACCCTGCCTCAGTATGTGAAGGCACAGGGCTAATGCAGGGGATGCACAGCAAGCAGGTGACCTGAGGAAGTGCTGGTTGCAGAGGAAGGATGTAGAGATGAGGCACATAAGCTAGGTCTCTTGGTTTAGAAAGTTGAAGGATTTATACAGATGGGGCCAAAAGATTTCATCCCAGTTTTCTCAAACACACATACAGGAGAAACTGGCACAGGTATCAGAGCTGCTTCTGGAGTGCCCTGAGTGCCCTTTACCACACTGTAGAGTTAATAGGACATTTCACAAACCTACCTACTACACAGGCACACTGTTACTGCAGAACTGCTACAACTACCTGATGGGTGACAGTAATGCTGTCTTGTGCACATTACAGAATTATTTTGCAAGTGCATAATGTCCAGGACTTCTGTATTTAAGGCAGCCTCATCCACTACGCTGTAATAGCTCCAACTGAGCTGCTGGAGAACACCCAAACCCAGGAAAGTGGGTCTCTGTGGAAAGAGTAACAGCGAGGGAAATCCTGTCTTGAAATCTTGTGCTCGCAGTTCAGAACACCAGGAGCTCCAACTGCTACATGCTGGGGGCTCCACTATTACCACCAGGGCAGTAATCACACAGTCTACATTTAAGGAGGATAAAATACCATCATATACAGTTAATTTTTGCATTCAGCTACCTGGCCCAATTTACAATAATATAACTTACCACAAAACCTTGTTTGTAGTTAAAAGTATAACATAAAGTATAATAGTTATATGTAGCTAAAACATCAAGAACAGGAGAAGCCATTACCTATCAAATGAAACAAGCTGTTCTTCTCGGAACCGCTCATCAGCCTGGAAGAGATAATGGAATTATTAGTCTTGCAGACTACCAGCACCACTTGCAAAATCAACAGGAATATCCTGATGACAAAGGCATATACTGTCCAGAGAGTTCTTTAAGAATACTACTGTCACTTCAACTTTCAGATTTAAATTAGATTAATTTAGATTAATTTTTAGATTCAATTGTTTCTGCAAATCCGAGGCAACAAAGCAATCAAAAGCACCCGATCTGTTCAGCCAGATCAGCTGTTATTTGTCACTAACTTTCTCAACAGGTAGCAAAAAAATTCAGAGCATAATCCAATGGATAAACGTGTTGTAGAAATTAAGGATGCATACTTAACCCCAAGTCCCAAGGCAAGGGGGGAAAGATGCTTTCACTTTTTATTACAAATTCTTAGGGGTTTGTCAAAACACAGTAAGGAGAAAGTTTGAATGTACATTGGAGATATTAGCAGGACAGAAGCTATAAGGAAACAAAGAAAGTGTGAGATTCAAGATTCAAGATGTGAGAATCAAGATGATTCAAGATTCAAGATCAAGTGTGAGATTCCAGCTGATCTCTTAAATATTATAGTCAAACGAAGAGCCGTCTGCAGGGCTTTGCTATTTAGAACTATTCTTTGACTCCTCATCCAATCCTCCACAACATTTGCAATTACCAGGATACCTTCCCTCCTCTACTGAGATTCAGAAGCAGCACAGTGAAATGACTGTCTACTTACAATATCTGGAATGACAAAACCAATGCCCCGAGGCCTCATCTGCATTCAGTAATGTGTCAGTGGACAGCAGTGAAGTTGGGAGGCAAGCACAAGATCTTGCAGTTCACTCTATCAGTACAACACTCCTAGAAATACTTACAGAGATACGGGAGCCAGCTCTCGCCCTCGCTACGGTCTCTTTTTCCTTCTCTGACACTCGCCTCTGTATTGCCTGGAAGTTATTTAAGGCCGTGGAGAAGTCATTCATTAAACGTTCTTTCTGAAGCCTCTGCTGGCGCTGAAGAATGGAAACAAAACCAAGTGTTCAGATATTCCCATTCATGATAATGTAACTGTCAGATGCTCAAAACACCCTGTCATCGTAGTAATAACAACAATGAATGCTGGCATTCAAGTGATCTCCTGGTTCCAGGGCACTGGAGAGACCAAAAAGCCCACCATATTTGAATTCCTTATACCAAATGCTCTGTGCCTTGCCTACTGCAGGACAGTTTTGTGCAATAAGGTTCTCTAATTTCAATCTAGTTTTAAGTCTGAAGTAGAGAGGTCTTCTATACCATTACTTTCATTCAAATCACATTCCAGTAATCTACCACATTTAATTATGTACCTTTTGGATACTTATAATGCCTTTACCCTGCATTCCTCTACTTAGCCAGCCTGGTAGTACTTCACTTTCTGTTGTCCTGATAAGACAATCCCCTTAACTTTCTCACAAATATAGGAAGCCCTGCACTTCCAGAACTAATGACAACACCCATTACCCCAGATTCATAAGCTGTCTCTCCCAGTCATGCCACACTACAAGCCTGCTGTTATTTGATCAGAGAATACCCCTAGTCCTGATAATCATCTCAGTTTATCTTTTTTCCAAATACACTAATTGTAATATTCCTTTTTATCCTCATTTTACAGCATCAATTTATTTATTCAACTTATTTAACCTTCCCAAAACATCTCTTTGAGTCTTGCAGTTACGTGAAACGAAGTTGTGAAAAGCCTTGTCCCAAGGACACTCAATACTCTGTTAGTTCTTATGTTTTCTGTTCAAGAGATTCCCTGTAGCTGTCTCAAAATGCAGGCTTTCCAGGATTGTAATCCTTCAACAAGCTGGTATCAATTCAACAGCCATTTCAAGGAAATAAATATTTTCAATTATTAGGGTTTTTTTTTCTATAATAAACCACAACAGCTGCCTCACAACACACTGCACCTTTCATCTGAGACATCTGGAAGCAACAGCCCTTCTGCCAGAGGAGATCCTCAGCATGGAGGAACGGGCTGCCCAGGGAAGGGGTTGAGTCACCATCCCTGGGTGTGTTTAAGGGTCCTTTAGATGTGAACTTTGTAGAGCAGGGTTAATGGTTGGACTCGATGAACCCAAGGGTCTTTTCCAGCCTAAATGATTCTGTGATTCTATGTTGATACCAGCTCCTTCAGGTGTTGACTGGGCTGCTCCAACAGGCTTCATGAGGCTTCAGAAGTTAGTGCTCCATTAAGTGAGATGCAAATGACAGGATTGTGTTCACCCGTGGGAGATTAATTGAAAAAATATTTGCTGAACAATCAGGCAAAATGTGGCCACGCTTAGGACTGGCATATAAACCTTTAAATACAGAATTAGACTAAGACAACATCTGCTGACCCACATCCACAGATCATCCCCCAATGGTGTCACAAAAGCAGATATATCAGTCTTGGGGTAGCGATTTAAAGCAGAGCAAGAAAATGCCAACAGCAGAGGACTGCCCCTTCCCTTTCCCACAGGGAGGGGGAACTCATAGGGTTTATTTTGCTTTATTCAAATATGAGCAAGGTGAGTCAGTTTTTCCCCTCCCTGCTAATAAATCACATGCAAGGTAAAGCTTTTTGGTGTGATTACATTTCATACTGACATGCGATTTGCTATGAGTTCTCATTCTAAGACATTGCCTCACATGACGTGGCACTTTGTAAACAAGATTTTTCAGAAATAGTAATATTTCTTTAATAATAATATTTAAGATTAAAGATTATTTACTCAGAAAAGCAGACTTACATACTCACCTCTCCCCAAGTATTTAGGGCTTCTTATTCTCACGTGATTAATTTTTGTCTGTTTGCCACCAGGAAACATTGTTTTCCCAGTATCCTATCAGCAGCCAGGGTGTAGCCAGCGTCATGTGTTTCCCTACTTCAGTAACATTCATCACTGCACAAGGCTTCTCTCTCTCCAGCTGTGTCAGTTCAAGCTTCCTGAGGTCATGGTCTAAGCCAGTTTCATTAAATGAGCGATTTAAAAACACATCCAGACAAATTCTGCCTGCCTACCTGTTCAGAAGCAGAGAGGGGAAGAGGTAGAGACCCCAGCTCCTTTAGATATTCATTGGTCTCTTTGGCGAGGCGGTTTGCAGAATGCTGTAGCTGTTGTCTGAAATAAAAAGTTCAAAAGCAGATAGACAAGCAGTTACTGGAAAAGCAGCCTCTGAGCATTTCAGTTTCCAAAATAATAACCAAGCAGGGGTTCTGAGATCACTTATCTTTATGGTGGAGTCTTTTTTCACCCTAATGGAACAGAGATGTACTTTTATCTTTTACCATCAAAGTGATCCTGGTCCATGTTGTAATAAATAAATAAATAAATAAATAAATAATTCAAAGACCTTCTGTGCTCCCTGCTAACTAGTATAATTCAGCAGGTTTTAAGATTTATTTTGTTTTCCTCTCCAATGGCAAAAGAGAGAGAAATTCAAGGGAAAGAACTTAATTCAGTGAACATAATGACTCTCCTACAGGGAATTCCTTGTGGTACCAATTGGTAACTGGCTGTTCACTTGACAACTGCCAGCCCCATTGGTTAAATGTACATTTGATAAAAGTACAGAGACTCAGAGATTTTAAATTCTTACATTGTTGTGACAATTAATGGTCAGAGACAGGAACGATCCTGCTTCTACTCTGGGAACTGCAAGGCTTTCCCTTGAGCCTTCAAGTTTTCCAACAACATTGCAGTTCAAAGCTATTGTTGCAAAGGATGTAGTGCAGCAGCACCTTTGTTAGCACCAGAACACAGAAGGACATTAGTTACACTGAACTGAATGTAAAGACATCATCTTGCCCATCAAAGATGCAGTTCATTAGACAGAAAGCCAGTGCTTCACAGAGAGCAGAACTGCAAGTTTTATTTTGTGACCATATGCAAAACCCAAATACTGTAAACCAGGAAGACACAAAATACTAACCAAGAACCATCTTTTTTGGCATTCAGTGGATACAAGATGCCTAAGTGAAGGTCACCTGTTCAGCCCAATAGATACACAAAGCAAAGTATTTGGGCTGCGCTGTTGGGTGAGTTGACCTGCAGTATGTGAGCTGAATAAACCACCCCTACAGGGTTGTATTACATTTGTACAGCAGCTGACCATTTGGGGAGTGAAACCACGCTCACCTTACAGAGGAGAGCCATTGCTACAATGACACGAAGGGGAAAGACATTTGCTTGGTCACCAGAGATTAGTTCTTTAATCTACTGATTAAATACAGATCAAGTCAACTGAGCAGCTCAAGCAAACAAATTCCCCTCTCTCGCAGCTGGGCTCAAGACATCACCCTTCAAATGCAGTGTGATGTGGCTATCAGCACAAGTTATGAATTTATCAAAAAATCAGCTGTTATAAAACATGGGGAAGTTGCCTGTGCAGAGATTTGAGTTAGTCACATAAAGAGATAATGGAAGAACTTAACTTTCAAAGTTTTCTTTTATGACTCCAGAAATTATTCTTCTTGTAACCTGCTGTTTATGGTTTAGAAGTTTGTAAAGGATGCAGGAACACACAGATTGCCTGTTCAGTCTCTCTAGCAGTCAGTTTAGACTATGCCTGTTTAAATGCCTTCTACATTGTCCCCCACCAGCATATTATTATTCTCAAATGACATGTGACATTTTAGCTGCCATGTAGGACTGCTAAACTTTCTAGTGCCTAAATCTATCTGTACTAGAAGCTACTTTTTCACCAGTCATGGGTCCTAGTACCTAGTATGGCATTCATTTCTTCTAAACCTCAAGTGAAGCTCCTATGGCTAGTCCTCAGAGTATAGCTAATGCATGCCTGATGTAACTCTGATGTAACTCCATTCCTCTAAGAATACACATAGAAAAAAAAGAGGACCTATACAAATGTTAGCTTTTAATACTTTTTAATACTTACAAGTTCTCCTGAAGCTTGCTGGAATCCTGTTTGGTTCCCAGCTGGCTCATCAAATTCTTTATTTGAGCAGCTGAAGATAAAATGATCACAAGATGAGTTAGTAAGACAAGTTCTAGTGTGTTTTGTTCCTTCTTGAGTGTATTTTACTAGCTTTCCTCAAAGGATTTCTCTCAATTTTTCTCAACTCACACTGGTGAGACAACACTTAGATTCTTTGCTTCAAAGCTTATTTTAAACATCCCCATTTAGACATGATCCAGCCTAACAGACTAATTTTCAGATAAGAAAGTGATAGCGAGGCATACATACCTCGAGGACAAGTCTGGGGAGCTAAAAGCTTGTTCACTCCTCTTCCTCAACCTTTTCAGACCAACTAACAGAGCTGTTTGTTTCTGCCAGCCTTGCTATTTCTGTGTTTTAGGCTATCACTGCTGCAGAACAACTTTATTATGTCGTGTTGCCACTTTTACATTTTCTACAGTTAGTTAAATTATTGGTGTTCTGTTAATTAAAAAAAAAAAAAAAAGCTAAGGGCTGCTATCAGTTAAAAGAAAAAAATAATAATCTGAATTTTTCTCCTCATGACAGCCCAAACCTGTCACAATACTGGCACAGTCTTTCAAGAACACCGGGCTGCAATGGTCACAGGCAGCTGAATCAAGTGGAAAGTTTAACGAGTTCAACAAGAGCTCCTTCCAATTCAGTGACATCCTACTGGTGCCATTTCTGCTCTCAGCCCAGAGCAAGCCACTTCCTTTCATTCAGTGTTTTGCTGAAGAAACATCAAACCCCTGCAGCCCCATCTTTTAAAGTGATGTCCAATGGTTTATAACAATGGCAGCTCAGCAATACAATTTAACCAGTAATCAGGAAAATATTTGAGCTTTTGCATCTAGTGAGAGTATTCTCACTGAGAATTCTAGACTGCTGTTGGCTCATGCAGTGAGGAGCTGTTCAGCAGCTCCTTACACACTCAGCTCACCAGGGCTTCCAGCAAGACTGCACGTACCTCCCAGCTCTGCTGGCCACAGGAAGCTCAGAAAAGTTCATAGTCAAGTTAAACTGACACATGTCCCACGGGACTAGACTCTGTGGGTGGATATCAAGCACTATGCAAATGGCATTTGTGCTATAATGTCTAGATGTCTGGGATGTATTTTTTTTCCGCTGGGGAAAGATTCTTGCACGAGTCCCATTTCCATGCCAGGCACTGTGCTTTTTGTCCTGGTCTGAGATCTGTTCAGCAGTTTGCTAGCCTTGGTTCATCTCAGCCAACAGCAACACAGAGCCTACACAAAGCCAGAGCAAGGTGTTTGGGAGAGGCTGAAGCTCTTTGCCTTTATTCTTTGGATAGTGGGCATACATATCTGCACAGCCCACTCCGCCAACAGCTTTCAGCCTCCAAACCCTTCCAAACCTAGGCTGTAAAGCCTTCCACACACTGACTATTTCACAAGATTACTTAAAACGTTTCAATCCCTGCTCTAGATGCTGAGGTAATGTAATAGTCTCGCAAGCAACAATTTTGCCAACTCAGGTCTCACCAGTTTTCTGTATATTTGGTGTGAAATGCTAACTCTACAGCTTCTCAAAAGGAGTGAATAGCAGTCATCTGCATCCACTGCTTGCTTGCTGTTTGCCCTATAGGGAGTGAAAGGAGAAGTGAGAGCAGGCTTAAGGCTTCAATATCTCTTTTCCTCCTCGGCTTGAATGGAAAGCTTTTATAAGATGTGTAATTACTGTAATGTCAAGTCAGATGTTCTGCGTCTTCCCACCCACCTTGATAAAAACTATGAGGCTGTTTGTTTCATTTGAGATCGGCAGCGCACTGCGATAGGATGGCTGCTGGTCATGAGACAGGGGCAGCTTGTCCTATGAGAAAGACAAGCTGAACTACTTAGAAGAGGAAGCTCAGAGAAATCCCATGAAGGGGAGGTGAGGAGTGGAAAAAAAAAAAAAGGAAAAACTACAGATAAACCCTGTTAATCAGTGAACTTAGAAGCAATTCAACTAGCAGCCATGCCTATACCAAGAGGAAATGAACACGACTGAGCAAAAGCAAAGCGGTTTCAGCAATAACAGCAGCTTTATATAATTGAATTGGAGAAGTCATCAACTTTCAGAGGAACCAACAAGTTCAATTGACCTCGCCCCTTCGAAACTGCATGTGCAGGGGGCCGGTCGATGCCTTTTTTAGCAAGGGCAGTATCCTTTGGAAGGGGTTATAGCAAAGACTCTTTTGGAAGCAATTCGTTTAGTAAGCAGTATTTCAGTGATCGATCCCAGGATTTCAACAATTAGCCTCCAGTACCAACAACTTTCTCTAACGACAGCCGTATGACCAAGGAACTGCAACACCATTTACTTAATGGGCATCTGCCAGCAGAAGAACGTTCCCTGGGGAACTCTGCCAGCAGCGAAGAGGAAATGGGCAAGTTAACATCAGCTTTAGGAAATCTCTGCAGCAGCAGCAGCAGCTCCTCCTGCGCAAGGCGGGGTGACAACCTTTGGCCCCTGCTTCCCCTTCAGCACCTCACTGAAGGCCCCCGAAGGGAGGGTTCCCGTTCCTCGGGGGGAAGAGCGCGGCTTGGTGAAAGGGACACAAACGCGGCCGGGACAGGGCAGCGGCGGCAGCCAGGCTGTTTCGGTGCCCTGCACGGAGCCGAAGCTCAGCTACCGGCTGGCCTGTGCCCGGGGAACCGAGGGCCCCCCCCCCCGCCCGGCGTCGCCCTGGCGGAGGCTCTGCCAGCCCCGGGGGGCAGCGACTCCCGCGGGACCCCGAAGAGAGCTCCCCCCGCACGGCCGGCAACGCTACTGCCGCTGCTGCCGCTG
>WUAM01000256.1:241391-259025 GCA_024336885.1 Actenoides hombroni | reverse complement strand
CCGCGGCCCCACCAGGCCCGGGCCGGCTGCCTGGATGAGCTGAGTCAGGGGCCTGGGTGCTGTGAGAACGGCCCGTCCTCAGCTGCCTCCCCCCCTGGCCGGGCGCCTGGGCCCACCCAGGGGACATGGGGCAGGGGTGCTGCGGGACCGGGGTGCTGCGGGAGTGGGGGAGGCCAGGACTGTCTTGGTCGTAAGCTGTGGCTGCGGGAGTGCAGGCCGAGGCGGCTGGCGCTTGAGGCCTGGTTAGATTGACCTCGGTAGCCCTGTTAGCTGGGTCCTGCCCTAGTGCTCCTGAAAGGCTGTGAACGCTCTGGGCTTTCTAAAAGGCCTAGAATGCATAAGTAGTCGATAAAATGGAGAATAATGAGCAGGTGTTTAGAAGGAATACGTAACAATTTGCAATTAAACTCGTATCTTTCTGTTATCGTCGAGCTGTCAGACACAACTGCGAGATTCTTCCCATCTAATGCTACTTTAAATTGCTTTTCAAAACACGGTGCGTGTATTCTGGGGAAATGCCTTTTTCAAGACAGCAGAGCAATTTAACTTAAATAATCAGTTGTATAATTTGTTTGGTCAGATAGCTAATTTTAATCAAACTAAGACTGTAAAATCAGTTTATTTTTTCCCATTTTAATTTCAGCTTAAAATATATAATGAGTTAAATTATAGGTGGTTTTTTAATGCCATCACTGGAGTTCATATCTGAACTTTAAATTACTGTGAACTAAAGTTCGTATCTGAACTTTAAAAAAATTATTGTAGTCAATAAACAGAAACATTTTACAGAATCACAGGATTGTCACGTTTGGAAAAGACCTCCCAAGATCACCATTTGCACCAGTCCTGAAGATAATGAAGTGATATTCACTGTGGTGGTTTAAACAGCCCCGATACCTGAAAATGCAGCCTCTGAAGAAGAAAATTGCTTCACTGCTAACAGTGCCTCCCAATAAATTAACAAAAAATTACCATGAACATTTATTAAATGGGCAAATCCATATTTAAGACTTCGGTCAAAGGCAAAACCTGATCAGTGACTGAGAGGAAGTGTTCTCGCTGGCGTTGGGTGGGTGGGGGACGTAGACACATCATCTCACTGAAGCAATTCAGTTTTGATTGGTTCTAGTTGGGTATTTGATTTGTGTTTCAGAGTTTTGTTAGTGAAGCTGTTGGTGTGTCCATTTCTGTACGATAAGTGCAATGAAGATGAGATATTTTTATATAAAAGGCATGACTACTTCAGTGTGTATTCACAGAGATTACAAAATATTTACTTTAGCAGCATCAGAATATAAAGTAGGAGGAAAACAATTGGCAATATTAGAAACAACTTTTTAAAATGTTGAAAACCATTTACATTTTAAAATTAAATTTTTTACAGTTTCTCAACTTAGCTGTTTTTGTTCAGCTAGGAATGCAATGCCAGCTTTCAAATCAGGAGTAATGAACTTTATATCCATTTCTGCTACCTACTGCAGAAGCTGTAGTATTTTAAGGAAAGTACATTCAAACTGAATAAAAAATCAGGTCATGCCCTGTAAGGGTAAAGAAGTCAGTGTGTGTGTAATAAGCATATAATACATCCCTTTGAGAAATGCCTGATACAGAAACGAATTTCTCAGTACAGAAGTGGCCACAACAGGTCAAAGCTATAGTAAACATGGAGCAGGGCTGTGGCTGAAACCTGTATGTGCAGCATTCAACTCTTAAGCACACGAGCAGTTTGTTTAGGTCAGTTTGGCTGCTGATCTGCTTGAAACAGCAGGTGGGCAAACATCAGAACTGTTAAAACACTTTTCTCGTTCAACAGATCCTTGGTGAGCACAAATAGGGCCTGTGACAAAGGTGGCAGACGTTGGAGAGGTCACTGAGGGTGGCACAGACACTTCCCAGATGAACCTCATTGGTGACAGAAACTACTCTGAAACAGAATGTAGTAAATTCCAATAATAGGTACTACACATTTTGGCGAAGCACCATTTCTTACTCTAATTTAAGAGTATTAGCACACTAGAACTTGCTTTCCAGATTCAGAACTATACTAGGAGAAATAACCCTCATTCTTCCAAAATTAAAGTCCTAAGAAAGGCTTTGTAAAATAAATGCAAATAAAGCAAACACGTGGTGGGTGTTGGACTTCAGGAGCACATAATTTGTAGGGCAAGTGGTCTCCTAGATATGCTAGATAAGCAAACAATTGTCAGGAGATGAAAATACACTTTAAAGAAAAGAACCAGCACTTCAAATGGGTTTTCTTTGTCTCTTGACAGAAGGTTACTGTGAAAATCCAGATCTCTGTCTCGGCTGCGTCGGATTCGTGGTTCTTGAAGATCTGTAATAATGTTGGGGTTGTTTGGTTGCAGCTGGGATGTACAGTGTGTTCTCCTGATGAGCTCTTCTCAAAGAGTGTTCATTTTAGCGTGGTGCATTTGCCGTGTTAAAATCCCACACTCCCTCCCTTTGAAGAATAATGGCACTCTCAGCTGAGAGAATAAGAGATCTTTCTCTTTTGTTCAGTTCTGTCAGTGTCAGCTCTGAAGAGGTGACACAAACAGCCAGGCTCTTGAAGATGGACTTGCTTTATTGTGTAAATTTCTGGCCTGATAATTTACGCACCATATTGTCTGGCTGAAAAGCACCAGTGTCTTCTCTAGGTGCTTTTGTGCCTTGGAAGTTGTGGGGTTTTTTGAGAGGGAAACCAATAAAAATGTTAATTCCAAAGAAGAGAATCTCTCGAGTCACGAGATTTCGCTGCACGCATCGCCTGACCCATGGGGAGGAAGGGAGCGCAGCTCAAGATTCACGATGCCAGCTCTTTCCTGCTCTCTCTCTATTCATCATCAGCAGGCATAACTGATTGCAAAATCAAGCCATGTTGTGGACCGGGTTCTCCCAGCTCCAGTTCTGTCCATCTCTGTGGAAAAAGTAAAGCTTGGTTATAAAAAAAATGTTTACAGTGGTTTTAAGTTGGGGAATTTATGCAGCGTTTGAAGAACCAGTTCTTCAAATGCAGAATTGCCAGCATCTTCTTTTGCTCTCTTCTCCAGTCAAATAGGACCATCTATAGAGAAGCGAGGCCTGTAGACCGAACGAGCAGTAGCAAGAGTAGGGATGACTGGCAGACCACAGAGATAACCTCTTGGGTCTAAGGAATCTGGGGGCACGCACAGCGCAGGGCAAGGCAGGTGCCCTCCCCCAGTGCTGGCTGCTGCCCTCTGGGGACTGCGCCCGTGCTGCATTTCTGCCTCCAGCCTCAGCGCTGGGAACTCATCCTGGTTTCTGGATGGATCTAAACCAATCTCCAGCCATCTAAGGAAGATTAGTCCTTTCCTAGTGGTACATTTCTCCTCGGAGTGAAGGAGCAACCCTTCCCCAAGAAGCTGCTGTGGGGCAGAGGAAGCACACATCTGCAAGGCAGGACACACAGCTGGATGCACACACAGCTGGATGCACACGCAGCTGTCTACACGGCATTACCATAACAAAAGGCACCAGCTTGCACACTGCTGGCATCAATTTGGGATCTTTCTTCTTCATAGGCTAAATCCAATCATGAAAGAAAACAACTAGCACACCCAGAGTGCCTGCTTGAGGATGTTACCTAAGTGTGACCTGTGCATCTGCTGTGTTTCCAAATGACATGTCCTACCTGTGCTGCTCTGAGCTGGAGGATCCTCCTGACCGTGCTGGAGGAAAAGAGTGGTGCTGGAGCTCTGCAGCTGAGTCCCTCTGCAGAACCCCACACTTTGATGACTTATCACTGCTGGGATGCAGAGGACAAGACACTGGTGAGAACATGCCTGACCATCTGGTGCATGTTGGCATAGAGGAGTGTCAAGCCATGGCAGAGACCTGACAGACTGCCTGAGTTTTCTAGAGTTCCTCAAAATCCTTGGAAAAGCTCTGGAAAGAGTGCCTGGGAAGGAACTGTCCATGTGGACAAAACAGGGGACTGGAGTCACCAGCTGAGCTGTCCTGCTGCCCGTGTGCTGCTCTGGGCACCCAGCCAGAGCTTGCTTCCTGCCCACCAAACTCACGGTGTGGCTTGGCAAGACCCCTGTGTTCCTGCTGTGCTTACAGCAATAACCAGTCTCCACACCAGGCAGAAATTAAGATTGTTGGCTCTGAATTTTTTCAGGGGAGGCTATGGCAGTGTTGATTGGGAAGGCAAAGGTTCCAAGGATCCGAGCATCTGAGAGGGAAAGAAACTGTTGGCGTGAACTTTCCCTATTCCTCAGGTGAAACTCCTTGCTCATACTGGTCTATCATTTGCTATGCTGTTTTATTTTCCAGTGGCCATGCAACATAATCAGAAACAGACCGTGTGCTGGTGGGCTGGAGGGGGCTAAACAACCTGAATGGCTTTAAAATGAGTCTGTAGATGGTACCTGGCAATGGTAAACCAAGGATGAGACCCGAATATCCATAGCTGGCAAACCAAGAGCACCTGTACAATGATGTGGTACAGATGAGACAGCACAAGGCGAAACTTTTTCTTACAAATCACAATTCACTGGTAAAGCCAGTAAAGTTCCTGATACTGGAAAACCTTCCACAAACTGGACAACAGTACTTGCTGCAGACTGGGAGGTGGGAGTTGCTAGGAGGCCCAGGGCAATGCGTGGTCCTGGAGCAGTGCAGCTCTATCTGCACGCCACCAGTCATGGGGCTGGGAAGCAGGTGGGACAGTGGGTTGGAAAAACCTGGTTAGCCACAGGTTTTTCAACATCATCTCTATTTTGTTTCATAGCAAGAACAAGGTGATATTTGATGGAAATTCAAAACAATTCACACAATTGGCCTATAGAACTCGCTGCTGTAGGAAGTCAGTGAGGGATGCTTAGCAAAAGGATGGGATGACAATGAAAGCAAAAAATAATCCACAGAGGCAATTCTCAAAGGGCCACTGTGCTGCACACATGAAAGTGTACCATCTCTGAAGGTGTGTCTCATGGCAAATTGCTTCTGCTCCTGGCAGGAGCATCTGGTTGTGGCTGCTCCTGCAGGCAGCACAGTGGATTTGGCTCGCTGCAGTCAGACAGTTTCTGTGTATCTGCCCGGAGGATGTGGTCAGTGGGTACCAGTATTGCTGGGTGATGCAGGAGTTTGGGAGTCTGTGGAGATCAGTGCCACAGCCCACTTCTAGTGTGGGGCCACAGAAGAGTTTTTGGGGAAGGATGCTCCTGGGTACAGCAGCGTGGGTTGTTGTGCACCTCATGGCTGCGTTACCTGAGCACAGGGACAACGATCCCAAGGCTTTTGGGAAACACGGACTCAGCATCACTGAGCAGCCAGGAAACTGGAACGGAGGGAAGACAAAAACTTTTGTCCAAGACTGCCCAGGAAGCCTGTGGCAGAGCTAGAAAGGAGACCTGTGCCACCTCAGTTCTGATTTTGACTCAATAACAGCCATTCTCTGATAATAGGTGCACAAACGTGGGACTGTGCTGCTGTAGTGGCTGGGCCGTGCTGCTGGTCCCCGGCACGTCCAGCTGCCTCGGATCCAGAACACAGAAAGCATCTGAAGGCACTTGCAGTGCCTGTTGAGGGGCCGGGGGCAGGAGGTCACCAACACATGAAGTGCTGGTGCAGGAGCAGAACCTGGGGGACCAGGATTGGCTCCGCTCCAGTGGAAGCAGGGAGATAGGACACGGGGAGCTCATGGGGCAGAAAAGCAGTTTTGCAGACGAACTTAAAGTGACAGAAATAGCTTTGGGGGAGATCCCCATCACGCTGATGTGCTTACAACATGTTCTGCTTCAGTGAGGAGGGCGATTTCCAGGGCCCTGGCTCCTCGCTCCAGTTTCTGAGGGTACAAAATGTGAAGGTGTCACCGTTGTTGCCCACAGCCCACGTATCCCTCTGTCTTTGGAGCAACCAGCACGACTGCGGGATGGAAAGAGCCAGTGCCAGCCTCTGAGATATTACCCCAGTGGCACGAAACCCAAGCCCCCCAGCACCCAGTTCTCTCAGCACTGTGGCTGAACTGGGCTGTGGTTCCCACCCAGTGCCATCGGGGGGCAGCAGCGCCCTGTGGCAGTTCCTGGGTGGCCCTGAGCGCCCTTGGGTGCCAGGGTGCTGGGGACACTTCCCGCCTTGGCTGGCTCTGGCAGAGTACCGGGGCTGGTGCCCGTGCCAGGGTGATGCTGTTCCCACTGATGGCCCCTCAGCAATCGCCCCCAGCACCCCAGTGTTCCTCCTACCTGGGGCCGGCCATGCTGAGATGGGGAGGACAGGCTTCTTGCGCTTTGTCTTTATGCTGGCTACTGCAAAGAGCTGAGTCCAAAGCCCTGGCATGGAGGTGGACCCAGCTATCTGTAGGGCTTTGCCTCCCTTCCAGCCCACAGAAAAACACTCCTGTCCCACTTCCCACCCCTTTCCACTGGGCACGAAAATAGTCCTGGGCTCCCAGCAATAAGGAAAAAAATCAAAAGTCAGGCTGTACTTTTCAGAAAGTACCAGGACTGCAGAAACCATGTCTTTACACAGGGTGATCTGAGAGCTACTTTGACTTAAACCGGGTCCTGAAAGAAATTCCCATGCAGTGCTGCTGGGTGGAGCTGCCCTGTGTGCAGAACAGAAGCTGCCAGCTCCCTGCCTCTGCTCCTAGCTCTGCTGTCACCAGTCTCACGCTGACACAGTATTCACCTGCCAGTTCTTTACCTGGTATACTACGTATTTTAGCCTGCGGTCCAGCTCAGGTGGTTTGTGAAAGTGTGGTAAAGTCCTTGAATGAGGAGCTGTGCCCTCCCACCGTGGGCACTACTCCACCAAGCTGCATACTGAGAAGATAAGGAGGGCCTTTTTTTCAGCTCTGAAAGCTGTTTATTCTTGAGCATACTGACACCAGAACGGAAAGTGCCTTTTCCTGAAACTGGCTATTTATAAACAGCCTGTTATGCTGAGCTCTCTTGCAAGGGGGCAGGGACTCTTGCAGCTTTTCTTTCGCTGCCTTGAATTCACCCAGAGATCCTTCAGCCAGGAGTAAACAGAGCAGATCTTGCTGACTGTCTGCTGGAGGCACCCACAGCACCTACAGCAGTCAGTATCTCCTTGGAGTTACCAAACTCCAGTGAGTATCTAATTCAGCCCTAGACACTTCGGCTCTGCAGTTGGTGATTTTCACAGCCCTGGATTCTTGCAAAGGCTTTGCATGAGAAATTAGCCATTTGTGGCAGTTGTGCCTCTAACCCAGGAAACAGCCGTGCTTGTTCCAAGGGGATGATCCTTGTGTACAGGCAGGAATTGGCAGCGGTTCCAGCCATGCCTTTCCAAGCTGCTGAACAGTTCACCGCATGCACGCACTTGAGGTGGGATTTGTCTGCTCCAGGACGTCCAAAACACAGCCTTTCAGCTTTAGCTAGCGCTCCTTCCCTGTCAAAGGAGAGAAACGGGCATCTTTAAATCTCATCTTCACGAGATGCCTTGCCAGGATTTTACCTAGATTAATTGTGTAGGGATGCTGGGCAACACTCAGTGTCACACAACCAAAGACAACGATGACCAGTGTGCCCAGCAAAACAATACACAGGGGTTCAGCTGAGAATGAAAGGATGGAATAAACCACTCCGTCCCATTCTGATGCTTGTCTTGGTGCTGTTGGAGAAAGGAAGATGTGTGCAGAGGGATGGGGAGAGGATAAGGCAGACTACGCAGCTCTCCAGCCAGATTTCAGCACGGCTCCGCACACCAACTACAGCTGAAGTAGTGAGGGTGGACACAT
Organism: Actenoides hombroni; assembly: GCA_024336885.1. Taxonomy (NCBI): domain Eukaryota; kingdom Metazoa; phylum Chordata; class Aves; order Coraciiformes; family Alcedinidae; genus Actenoides; species Actenoides hombroni. The sequence goes on along the minus strand of WUAM01000256.1, from coordinate 251,299 downwards.
GGCTCAGAGCCAGCAGAGTGGGAGATCAGAAAACAGTGGAATTGAGGTCTCTTCACCCCCTTGGTATTTCAGTGGTCACGAGCAGGTCACGGACTTTTCTTAGTAGGCTGGACTTGCAGAATTCTCTGGAAATGTGAAGTCAGGGATACTTCTGGCAAATCTGGAAAGGAAATAATCTTCCATATGGAGGCTGTAGGATGCAGAACAGCCCCCTGCACACTGTAAGGTTCCAGTGCTTCTGAGCTGCACACATACAACTGACAACAGGACTTGGCTCACTTGTCAAAACTTTTCTCAACTCACTGGAGTGCCCTGCAATCAACTGTCTTTTGTATTGACAGTTGAAACAGGAAAAGCAGGACTTGGTCCATACCTTGGTGTAGCAATTATGAAGCAACCTAACGGCAGACTGTAACCAGCATCAGAAAACCATGAGTGTTGTAACGTGCCGTGAACAACGACATGCCCCAGAAGAGACCCTCAGCATTCAAATACTGATGTTAGAGGGGCCTCAGAGTAACCTACTGTTCTTTCTGGTCAACAGTGGCTGACCAAAGACCTGAGGCATATCACTGGCTCTTTCCCCCTCCCTCAGCACAGAGGCTGAACTGGGAATCGGTCTGGGATCAGACGCTTGCAAAAGCAGTCACTTGCAAAGCTTTTACTTTGGGCTTAGTCCTTTGTCTCTGGAATATCACTGGGATTTAGCAAAGAGCCACTCTCCCTAATCACCACTCCCCACTCATGCAGGCACATGTGGAAGCTCCTGGGTATCCCTCCTGCACTAGGGGCTTGAGTTCAGCAAAGTGGGACTTCTCCCCATGAGTACCCCACAGTGGCATCCTCAAGAGCCCCCAGCATGCCTTCCTGGCTCTGGGAGTGACACACAGCCCCTCTGCATTGCTCGTCTTGACTGTGGTATCCTTCCCATGATCCAGAGACCTGAGAATACAGAGAGATGCTGACCCAAAAGAGAGAGGAAACATGGAGCAAGCAAGCCAGCAGCTGGTGCTTTCAGAGCCTCATCCATCTATCTGTACGTATCTGGGATGGCTCCTCTGGATCCACAGGAACATGCAGATGAGCTGTGGTGGCCTAGAGCTGAGCTGCCTCTGCCCCCACAGCATCACTGCTTTGGGCAGACTGGTGAAGATGGTGCAGTCGGAGGGCACCCCGTTTTGCCCCCAGTCCTGGGTGGCATGGGGGTACCTGATGATATAGCAGAGATGTGTCAGCTTTTCCCCATGCCAAGCATGGTCACTGCTGTTTGCTGAGTATCAGGTCTACCATGTTTTGCAAAGGGCCAGATCTGCCCTTTAGTAACTCTAAATTTCATTGATAGGAAGGAGGTGAATTGTTACCTATTTCTCACACTGATTTCCCAGGACAGACCTATTGCCTGGTTGTTTGCCCTGCTGCTGGTGCTGCAGGTTAAACCCAGCCATGGTGGCTTGTAGATGCAGCAGGAGGTGGAAAGGAAAGGAGCAGGTTGCTTTTTGAATGCTGTGTATCTGAGCACTGAGGTGTTTCTGAGTACAGGGAATTCATCGAATCACAGGATGGTTTTGGCTGGAAGAGACCTTTAAGATCATCAAGTCCAACCCTTACCCCAGCATTGCAAGGTCACCACTAAACCATGTCCCTCAGCACCACATCTCCACGGCTTGGAAACCCCTCCAGGGACCACAGGGACTCCACCACTGCCCTGGGCAGCCTGGCACAGCCCTAGACAACATTTTCTGTGAAGAAATTTTTCCTAATGCACAACCTAAACCTCCCCCTGGCACAACTTGAGGCTTGGTGCTTTCTCTGGACTAAAACGTCTTTCATGAGGTTTATGAGGTCAAATCTAGCAGATAATAGGATCATCTGTAATACATTTCCTCCAGGTTCCCACTCTAACCATAGAAGAATTATACGTACAGATGTGGCAGACTCCAAATGTACCTTAAACCACATCTGAGGAGCAGCACTGCTGATGTCTGAACTGTACTTCTAGTCCCTGACTATCCTGTTGAGAAATTGCCAACAACAGACATTAAGTTTACTAAATTCTCTTTTAGACCTTCCTCCTTTGAAGAAATCCAGGTAAGACTTGATGCCTGCTGCATTCTGTAGCTCTGGGAATGTCATTATTTCTTACGGGCTACCTGTTGTCATCTGCTTACAGATGAATCTGCCAGCACGTGGCATTATCTTTGCAGAGGCTAGCTGGGTGCATTGCAGTCCATTTTGTCCCATGCCTTGTTTTGAATCTTCAGTAGAATTTACCATCAAACCAACAGACTTTTTCCCTACAAGACTGTCTGAAGCCTAAGCACACGCTTTGGGGCTCTGGAAGCAGAGGAGATGGTGAACACCAGCGCTGGGACTGGGAACACCCCGGCAACAATGCTACCCACTCACTGGACTCTAACCCTGCTCCCTCTCCCCACTTGCAGGGAGGTGCCACCATAAAGCTTCGTTTTCAGCACACGTTGGATAACATGTGTGATGGGTCAGAAAGCAAGCTCTGCCCACAGTGGGAGGTATCTTACCTGGACCAGTGTACTTGGGAAAGAGGGTGACATTACAAAGTAAGACAGAAGAGGAGTTAACTGCAGCAAATAACTTCTTACTAGTGATGTCTAGTGCTGGAGATGGGAACGTGCTGCAGGCCATTGTGCTGGGCCAGCTTTGTCTCCCTTGGTTCCTCTTGCTGGTTTGCAAAGCTTGATGTGGCTTGAACTGGCTGGAACCGCGCTGTGACACAAAACGGCTACTCAGAAAATTTGATTACAGATAAAGATATGGGACTTGTGAGCTGATACTGAATAATTTGCAAAGGGAAAGCCAGGCTGGATTCAGTGTGTTTCAGCTGCCATGGCTCTTTGACAAGTGGCCTAACGTTTGGGCGGCTTCACTTCTCATACTGACTTAGCAGCATCAGGAGTAGGACAGAGAGCACCTTTTGGCTCCCACTGGAAGCTTCTGCATCGGGGTTGGATATAGGAGCAGAACTTTCCACCTTCCATTCTTACCTCAGCACCACACAGGAGATAGTTGATATTCAGTGGTGCACCAACTACGTGCCTAAAGTAGGACATGTCAAGAGAGGACTTCTGGAGCTGCTAAAGATCTGAGGAATGGGCTTTGATCTATGCCTTGGAAGAGGTCATTGACTCTTCTTCTCTCAGGTGGGTCACACCATACATCTCAGAGATATCCTCATCAGCAGGTGCTGGTGACCCAACTATCTGGATGAAGGAAAAACAGAGATGTTTCTGGCATTCATATAACCAGGCTTATCTCTGGATTCTGCTGTGAGCAATAAAAGCACTTGGTAAATGGGATGCCCTGTTTGGTCCCCTCGGATTGAAGCTGCAATCCCACACCAAGCCCAAGTGATTTTGCCCTTTGTGGCAGCTGTGAGGCTCTTTGTCATCCATTTGCTCTTGGCTTCTTTTATCCAAATTAGTCTTTTTTTGTGTGCTAGCAGGCAATAATCAAGGGTTTCAGTACTGTCCAAGCACAGTGTATGAAGGAGTTGTAGGTGGTGGGGTAGTGCATTCCTTGGGAGGCATCAGTCCCACAGCTCACTCCTGCCTCTGTGTGTTGCCACATACCCCAGGAGGAGAGCTGGGACATGAGGAAGGACTTACCTGTAGGACAGGACTGGAGCTAATATGCAGAGCATTGCATTAAACCCTGCTGTAGGTGTGGTACCATGGTTTGTATAAGGGGTGTCCTTAGAAGCCAGCTTGTCTTTTGAGGCAAGTCCTGTGATTTGGCTTGGGAACTGCACAGGATGACATCAGGCACAGCCATAGTTTTGTTCTTATAAGACATTAGTATTTGACTAGGAGCAATTACAGTGTGACTAGAGGAGAAAACCACATCTGAGATAGTTCTCTCATAGTCAAGAAGATGAAACCTAATTGTCTATTTCTTAGTAACAGTGTTTTGGAGTTTGAGAATGAGGTAAACCGTAAAATCCCTTTCCTTCCTCACCTCTACGATAGTCCAGAGGACTCACAAGCAAAGTCAAGATGTCTCAAGAGCAAACTGTATTCTCAACCCAACTGTCTTCAGTAGGAACAAACTACCGCCAGAAACGTGCTGCAGAGAAGCAGAGCAAGGCTTACTCCTGCTATTTTATGATCAAGAGACTTCAAATAGATATTTCTAAAGATTCGAAGGGAGAGAGATGCAGAAACTGTGAGCTCCCAAGATGAAGAGGCCTAGCAGCATGGAGAAGAGGAGTAGATGGGACTCCTCACTCCAAACTTCTGAGGCAAATGCAAACCCAGAGATGCAAGGTTTGAAAGAGTGATGAAGAAACAGAGCCATAAAACCCAGTCTTGAGCTCAAGAGAGTGTGACCTTGAATGTCACAGGTATGATTGCTTGGTCCTTGAATACATGACATATGATGGAAGCCATCCAGAATCTCACAGGCAGAGTCCTGGCTCCTGAAGCTGATGTGGCCAAGGTGGAGGGGTGCAGGGAGGAAGGTTCATTGACAGGAGGTTCGGGGAGGGAACAGTGTTGTACCAGCCCCTGAGCAGCAAAGAGGGAGGAATGTCTCATAGCAGGATGGCATCGGTCTGTATAAGATGGCAGTTGTAGTGTGGATGGGAGAATGACTCTGGGAGGTGTCGGAGCTGGTGGGAGATCCAAGGGATAGTGCTGGGGTGCAGGTTTTAGGAACGTGTGTATTTGGGCAACAACTACACTTGTATTTTAGATGGGGAGGTGGCCATCCACCATCTCCTAGGCCAAGAGTGCTCAGAGGAGAGGGGAGCCTTGCAGTACATGTAAAGGTGGCTACAGGTACCGTATTATCCCTCGGGAGAGATATCTGGAGTTCCTGCATAAAGATGTCTGAAAATATTAGGTCAGCGCCTGTGCCAGACAGCAACCACCTGGAAGGGGAAAAATTGGGAAGAAGTAAGACCAGCACAGCATTGAAATGAGGGTCTGGAGAAATCACATCCTCTGAAGTTTTCAAAATTTGACTGGGTAAGGCCCTGAGCAACCTGCCCTGCCCTTGAATGCAGCCCTGCTTGGAGCAGGAGATTGGACTGACCTCCAACGGTCCCTCCCAGTCTAAATCTGTCTGTGATGCGTGTTTGAAATATAGAACAACCAGACCTAATTACAGCACTGGACAAATCCGTGACACATCTATAGCTTAAATCAGCACTGTTCCCTCCACCATCCCATAAAACTAGAGACAGGATAGAAAAAGGTGATCTACAACACAAAAGTGATTCTGGAATGGGAAGACACTCAGAAAGTACCATCACAGGAGCTATAAAATCATTACTGGTGTGGAGAAGGTAACCAAGAAATGATTAGGAAATAGGGGACACCCAACAAAGTGAGTGGATGGCAGGTTTTAAGAGAAGAGGAGCTTACAGAGCTTAAGCTTCTTATGAAGAGCTTGATTACATCTTCATAACTCCCTTGTGGATTTCGTTGGCACAATATATTGCTGAAGTAACACGTACCTATGAATTAAAAAGCAGTTGTGGGTATGGAGTAGGTAGGTCCATGGCAGGGTATTTAACATGGTAAAAACACAACGTGGCTTCAAACCCCTTGGATCACTACTTTCTGAAAGCTGTGAAAGAGAAACATGGGAAGAACCACATACAGCCTCTCGATTTCTCAAAGTTCCTCGCTGACTACCCAATCCCAGAGAGCAGGTAGTGCTAGACAGGCTTTTGGTTTCATTTTCCCTGGCAGTTCTCACTTGATGTTCTCAATTCCTTTGGCTGCAGATGATCTTTGGTTCTTTTTTGTCAGTGTTATTCTGGTTCATCCCCAAATTTCCAGTTAGGACCAGTGAGAGCAGGTACACATGCAGATGAATAACCCCCAGGCTTGGTCAAACCACAGGTTCCTGGGGTGCACAAGCAGAGGGGATGCTGGCATATTTGTCATGTACTTCCCATGTTCACTCTCCAGCATTCAAAGAATTAGAAACTAGATCTTTTATTCTGATTTTTTTTTTCCCAGATCTTGTCTATCTGCTCTTCAAAGCTATGTATCTCAGCACCTACCACATCCTGCAGCGTAAGTGGTGTCCCGGGCCAGGTCAAAAGACCCAACAGTTTCATATTCTGCCTCCAACATTGTCCTCAGTAGATGTCTTCAGAAGAACACAAGCAAAAGGCAAGCACGCATGATACTGCACACTTGATCAGTTTTCCAGCCCTTAACTCTGTTGTTCTTGTAGCCTCCTAAGCCAGCCATAATTTTGATGTGCTTACAGACCCTTCATGGATTTCTCTTCCAGGAACTTGTCTGGCCATCCCAACCTCCTTTTATTTGCTTTGAACCTGCAACTTGCCGGTCTCCTTCGATGCCGTACTGCTTGCAGGAGAAGAAGACTGTGAACAACTGCATCCCTTCTCAGCTTCTTTCTGAAGAGCTGTGGTTAGTGGGCCTGAGACAGAGGCTGCCCCACAACTTTGATCATCCTGGTTGCCCCTCTCCAAACCTTTTCAATTTCCACCCCAGGCTCCTAGAGCCAGGAAGATGATAAGACACAGTGGAGGATGATGCACACAGAGTGCAAGTGGGAAGTGAACCATGCAGGCACCCAGTGGCATACAGCGATGGCCTCTGCTGCGTTCTCTGGAGCAGTTCACAACAGTCAACTGGCTTTTTGTTCCTACAGAAGAGTTCATTTACCTCCAGGAGTGTCCCTGTACCTCCCATGCTGTGAGAAACGGTTTCACTGTTTGAGCTTCATGTTGTATGCAGAGATACCTCTGTTCACTTGAGTTTGAATCTGGCTCCTGGCACCTGAATTTGCAGAGATCAACAGATACCTCCCATTTCACCCAGGGAAAATAATTCCCTAGTCACCTTCCCCTTTCAGTTATTTTATAAACCTCTGTTCTCCAGCCTTCTTCCTGACTGAGGAGTCCTAGTCTCTTTTGTGGCTTCTTTTGAGAAACATTTCTCGGCCTTGCTTGTTTCTTCTTTCTCTACGGTTTCTCTAGTTTTACATTATCATTTTTCTGATGAACAGAGCAGAATTTTGGACAATGTGCTAGCGTGGGCAGTGCACAGGATGCAGCTGAAGTGTGTATCGATGCTGTAGGGCATCCACTGTTTAATTCTACTTTCTATTCCTCTCCTAATGATTTCTAGCCTTCCCTTTGCTTGTCTGGCTCCTCCTGAACAGCAAAGCTGAGTTTTTTTCATAGTAATGCTAAGACCTTTTCTGAGTGACTGAAGCTAGTTTAGTGCCCAGAACTACCTGTGAAGAAAGATGAACATTACACATACCATTTCATATTTACCAGTCATTGCTCAGGATATTGCCCAGTCACTCTCTATTAGCAGATCCTTCACCAGCTCTCTGCACTCAACTTTCATCTTTGCCACCCTGGATCACCGAACACTATCAGGAAACTTTATCACCATGCAAGCACATGTGGTCAAAGATGGGGATGTAGAGAAAGGCCTTGTCTTTCTGTACTTCCACACTCACACGCTCCCAGAGGCTGCCTCGGGACCTGCTCTTCACAAGAATAGCTACAAAATCTATTTGTAGTATATTAGAGGATCCAGCCCATGTGAAGTGGTTGTGTCACAGCCACACCATCTGGAGTAGGCAGTGGGGCTGGAGAACCTTCCTTCTTCCCCAACACAGGAAACCAATTCACAGTATCTAGAGGTGAGGTGCTTCCCAGCAGTTGTCTGTAAACACAAATTCTCCATGTGAGGAGTTCACTTATATCCTCAAAGCTCTCAAACCCATGGGCAGTGTCATTTAGCCACCGATTGCAGCTTTGGAGCATCATCCTGCTGCCCTTCTGCCTGTTGCTGGATGAGGAGGTCAGTGTCACATTAGATGGGAAAAACAGAGCTCAACCCTTCCATATTTTTGGCTATCTTGAATGACTCAGAGAAGCTCATCTGCAGACCCAGGTAGCTGGGTCACCCCATTGTGCCACCTGGCATCTCTCTCACTGCATGGTGCCAACCACCCTGCCAGGGGACGTGGACAGGCAGGCTGCACTGTAAAGCCAGAAGAGAGAGAGCACTAGAGCCATCCAAGCTGCAGGTCATACTGCTACTGCAGCAAGCCCTGTGTGCCTAAGGCAAGGAACACAAAGCTGGCAGCACAAAGAGGGATGGTCCCAACTGCACCTAAAGCAAGAAGGCATTAGAAAGGAGGTAACCACTGGACTCACCCAGGCAGAAGCAACAGGCCTGTAGCAGAAATCATAAGTGCTTTTGTCCTGGGTTATCTGGGAAATCATAGAGGCTGACCACAACGAACAGTATTTAAGGGGAAATGAAGAGGTAACACCTGAGGAGTCCCTTCCTGCTCTGAAGTTCTCATCTGTAGGAAATCTGACATTGAAATAATCTCATCCGACCCCTGCTAGGACAGACTTCCCAAGAAAATCCTGACTGTGACCCCCCAGTCACTCTACATCTCTGGTAATATCAGCTCCCCTGCTCTAACTCAACAACCCCTACCGGGACAGCCCTCCAGGAGGATGCAGACATGCTCCTCTGTACAGTTTGCCCCAAATACTTCTTAAAGAGAAACAGATCTTGCGAAACCTCTGCAGAATTTTGCTGAAGTTGACAATCCTGCATCTGTGGGCCAGACATTGCTTGTCCCACTTATAGCTGGGACACTGTAGGCCACAGCCCACACTCCTGTCAACCACAACTGAGACTAGAACATACCCGTTTATTTTGGGGTTCAGCTACTTTTACTGAGGAATAAATCCAAATGCCAACTCCACACTTACCGACAACCTGCTCACCAAGCCATCTGCTATTCCACAGAGGCACAGAGTAAGAAAAGCCCTTCCAGGTCTCAAACAGCCCATCACCATAAATCTGACAACCCAAGCTGGGCTCTCCCACCTGCAGCGCAAGCCCTGCTGTTCGCTTTTTGACCAGCTCCCCACATTGTACAGGCAAAACCACCAAAAGGCCAGAACGGGATTTTTAACAACTGTTCTTGAGTCGTGCGAGGCACAAGGCCAGGGCACACTGACAGGCAATCCAAAGGTCAGAGTGATCCAGCCACTCCAATGTGAGCACCCACGGCCTCATTGCTACAGGGCAGGCAAGGGACACAAGAAAATATTCCAGAACTCTGCAAAAGGACTGGCTGGGAACCCTTTAAAAAGAAAAACCTAAGCACTGGAAGAATAGATCAAAGGCTGTCTTCACTTTTAGAATCTTTGTGGTATAGCAAACTGTGGCAGAGAGCTGTTCCAGAACTGTAACCCTGCTAGCAGGAGCTGCACTTGGTCTGAAAGAAGCGTGAAGCATCACCACCCACTTATCTGAGTGCCTTAGGTCAGCAGGGCTGCAAGCAACAGCAGCCACTCTGCAGGACAGCAGCTCCAGCCCCATGGGGAACTGGCCCTCGGTACAGAGAAGGAGCACCTCATCCTCCCTGCCACACTTCGAGGATTGACTTAGTCCAAGCATTAAACAAGAAACACGATCCTTACAACTCGGGTGTCTGGGGGAGGTAAGCCCGTTACTGGATCCACAACCCACTGCTGGGAGCCAAGGAAACACTTCTCCCCAGTGCTCAACCCCTGGGCCAGAGATGAGCGCTACGCAAATACACACTGGAGATATTTCAGCTTTTATTCGTAAATTCATCTGTACATTCTCACTTGGTTGTTGAGTGACAGCTGCCAGGAGCTGTCAGCAGCAGGGGGCAGCAGCAGCTAGGAGTTAACAAGAGCTTTCCACAGTGCCTGGAAACAAGAGACAGCAGAGGAAACAAAATCCCGGTAGCTATTACATTTAACCTTTTCTGAGTAAGGGAATTAGAAATCGAGTCATCTTTATCACATTCAGAGAGGTGTTGGATGTACAGTCCTATGCATTCAGCATAAAGATCTCGGGTTGAAGTGACTATCTGCA
>WUAM01000256.1:228684-241291 GCA_024336885.1 Actenoides hombroni | reverse complement strand
ATCACATTCAGAGAGGTGTTGGATGTACAGTCCTATGCATTCAGCATAAAGATCTCGGGTTGAAGTGACTATCTGCAGAACAGCTTGAAAACTATCCCAGGCTCGCTTTTTTTTTTTCCTCAAAGGCAGCATCTTAAAGCTGCAGTACTCTCCGTGCATCCTTCCCAGCAGTCCTAAAGCCAAATAACAAAAGAAGCCCTTGCAAATAAATAATCGTAGGAAAATAAATAAGGTTAGATCTAGAATATACAGTTACATGGTCTTTATTTGGTTTCAGAGGTGGAAAAAAAAGTGGAGATAGACTGCAGCTTTAAGCTTTATGCCTGAATCAACCTCAAAACACGTTGTAAATCTTACAGTTGATTAGCTGTACAAGGTCGGAGATCCGAAGTTCCACAGAGATGAACATTTAGGCACATACGCACACCCTTCCCCAAGGCATACTTTATTTTGCTCAGCCAGTTAGAAAAAAAAAGCCTGCTGGAGGGGAAGTGCCCCCATCCCGAGCTGAACAGACAAGACTGCAGACCTATTTACTGTCACAGTGAAAAGCCCCAACAAATATCTGACCCCACCCACGTTTGCAAGGGCAAACTCGTTCAAACCATGCACCAGGAAGACAATCCTCTCTCGGGGGTGATCCTTTAACTTCACTGTCACCACAGAATCCTTGAGCGAATCCAGCGACTGGCAGGACTGCCAGCTGCCCAGCAGCTTCCTGTACTCAAAGCCTAGTTGTGGAAAGTCGTAAGTCCATTATTTCTACTTAAGCCAGAAATCCTGTTAATGCCATTTAGAGACAGCTCTACAGCAAGAGCTCTTGATCTGCTCCCTGTTCGGGGTACGCAGCCCCTCCCCAGGAACTCCCACACACACAAAAAAAAACCACACTGAAGAGAAAAGCAATCCATTGCAAGCCAGTGTCCAATGATTGTCTCTTTGGGGAGGTCAGGAATCCAGGACAGGGCAAAGCAGGGGAAGGGAGGAGGATGGCAGGTGAAGGAGGAAGTTAGAAACAAACTCAAAACCACCAAAACGCAGGGAGGTGCTCAAAGCCCCTCAACAGCTGATGGCACTGGGTTGCTGTTTGCTAACAAAGTCTGAAATGAAGTCAAACTCGTTCTGTCCCAAGAATAGCTCTGGCAGCTCCTGAATCCGGTCCAACCCCAGTTCCAGGACAAGGGATGTCAAGACCTCCTCATCTATGAGATCAGTGTCCATAACGTTCAAGGTCAGCGCTGGCGACGGCATGTGCTGCATGCCCGGGTGCTGGTTTGGCCCCACTCTGTACTGCTGGGCAGCAGCTCCCATGGGCCCATTGCTCATACCCAGCGGGTGACCCTGGTACTGGGTGTTGAGTTTTTGTAGGTGCATGCTAGCCATTAGCTGCTGGGTGCCCACCGGCCCCATGTACTGCTGCTGCTGACTTGGGCCATTGAACATCATCGCGTTCTGCATCTGGTGGTGGCCCATCTGTCCGCTGAGGTTGGGTCTTGGTCTCATCGCACCATCCATGCCAGCCCCTCCGTAGGGCATCATCTGACTGGCAGCAGGCAGCGTCCTCAGCACATGCTGCCCATGTTGCGGGGGTCCCTGCAGCCCATTCACCCCCATGCGGTAGCTCTGCAGCCCGCTGCCAGCGTGGCTCATGGACATCATCATGTGCTCAGCCATGGCTCCAGGCCCCCTGCAAAGCGACACACGATTCAGGGCAAAGGCTCCCGGGGACAGCACCGCTTCCCGCTCCCGTCCGAGCCGGCTCTGACCGAGGATCCCGGAGCACCCCCCCACACCTTCTCCCCAGGACGAAAGCACCGCGCTGCACTCTCCTGGGAGCCGAGGTGTTGCCCGCACGTCCGCCGGCCCGCAAAGCTCGGGGCGCCGCGCCCCGCGGAGCCCCTGCGCGGAGGTCCCGCTACCGCCCCGGGGAGCCGGGCTGTGCCCGCGCGGGTACGCACCGATCCGGGGCTCCGGCGGGCAGCGGGTCCGCGCAGCACCCGCGCCTCGGTGGCTCGGCTCGGCTCGGCTCGCCGTGTGCAAGGCGCTGCGCTCCCGGCACATATAAGGACGCGGGCAGGGGCGGGCCACCCGGCCCGGCCCCCCGCAGCCCATTGGAGCGCGGCTCGATGCTGCCCGGCCCCCGACGGGGCGGGCGGCACAATGGCCCGGCTGCTTCCCCGACGCCCGGTGAGCTCCCGGCGCGGCACCGCACGGCAGCTAGTGGTGCTCTCCGAACAGGGCTCGCAACACGCCCTCTGGTCGCGACACGCCTCGTTGTCACGACGTAGCCCGCCTTGAGGGTGACTGGCAGCGTCCTGGCACTGATACTGGCAAATGCCCGCTGTCAGGGCTTTGGGATGGGGCACTCTCCCCTTGAGCAGGCTGGGGAAGGAAGGAAGGAATGGATGGCATCCAGGGCTCCCAGTGCAGCACCCCCATTTTCCTACGGATACCTGCTGGGGGCAAGGAGCCCACAACGCACACTCTGTTCCTGAACAGGATGCCAAGGTCCAGCCGTGCTGCCTGATGTTACCATCCCCACAGATGGTGCATGTGCCATCTTATTTTTCTGTGTCGGCATCAACAAGGGCCAGGGGCAGGTGATGTTTGGGAACCAGGGACGGTGTCCCTGGTGTGCTGGGCTGGGCATCCCTCAGTGTACACCACAATTCCTCCAGGGATACTTGGCTGCCGAAAACTTGGGTCATCTCTTGGTCAATACCCTGCAGAGACCCTGCCTGCCTCTGATACTGCAAACAGCGTAAGATCAGCTTTCTGGGGAGAGTCACACCTCCAGTGCCTTCCTCTCCCCAAGTGTCACTCTGACCAAGCCCTTCTACATGGTCACATGGTGGGCTGGCGTGCAGGTATCCACTGTGGAGGTTGTGCTGAACTTCCCGTTCCTACTGAAGGATGTGCATGCAGACCTTTGTCAAGTGCTGCTGCATGCTGGGTCCTGCCAGCCTGTGCCCTGGTGCTGTTGGGTCCTGGCTTGATGGCAGTTCTGGTTGCAGGATCAGCAATGGGATGCTACCACGTAAGTGAGACCTTACCAGCCAAGGTGACCGAGATTAGTTACTTAGTGGCATGAACTAGATGGTTGGTTACTCTGCCAGCAGTGCCCTCCCAGCAAGGATGCATCAACATTCTCAACACAGCTGGCAGCAAGGTGAATTTTACAAGCAGAGATTTGCTGGTGTAACTCTGTCTGCAGCAGTGCCTTTCACCTCTGAGTTGAGTTTTGGCTCATGGGGTCCTAGGGCAACCCCCATCCTCACCCACTGAGCTATGGTAGCTGTATTATATTACCATGGGCCTTGACTACACTGGCACTGATGCTCTCTATGGGACGTGCTGCTTTACAGGATTGTTTGAAAGCACAGTGGTGATTTTTTTCCCTTTAGTTTTGTATTTGAGGGAACCCAGAGACTTCTTTTTAAAGACGTTAGCATTGCATGGTTACCTGCTTAGAAGGCAGGTGATGGTGAAGTTAAACTTGCTTCCGCAACTTCATTCTGCCTTTGTGTGCTCTCTCGTGCAGCCTTTCACTGCAGCGTGACAGATCCCAGCTCCAGTAATAAAAAACAGGTCTTTTCTGGAGCCTTGGAGCAGGTTGTTTCGTGGAGTTTTGTGTGTTCTGTGTATTCATTGTGCTCACAGACCCTGTTGAGCAGGCGGAAGCACCAACAAAGTGTTTAGATGTTGCCAAATAAGTTGTTTGTTGCTAACTGTATTGCTTGAGAAATGAGGTCTAAGTATATGCTGCTGCCATGAAGGGACTGAAGCTGGGCAGCATGGGCATCTTGGGTGAGTGCCTAACCACACAGAGCTGACCTGAAGGGTTACTTATATAGAATATATATCAAAACATCTTAAACCAGCAGCTCAGACCCGATAATGCTCAGAAGCCATCAGCTTCCAGATGCCAGCAGCCAGGAATGGAAAGTGTCTTCTCTTACCTGGACAGAGCGCAGGGCCATTTAACCTCCAGGACATTCTGGGAGTCGCTTTTGTTTGTGCCACCTTCTGCCTTGCTAAGTGGCTGGGATGGGTTTCAGGTGTTGTTAGTGAGCCTCTAACTGATGAATCAGTTGGTTAATTGTTTAATGTAATTACGTAATGATTGTTTTTTAACTCTAGAGATTTTGACAAATGCATTTTTCTAGTGCTAATAAACACATGCTCACAAACATGGACCTGCCTGTCTGAGAGTTCACCTGCAGATGCACACCCAGGTGAGGAACAAACACAAGGGGAGTGTCTGCCCTTGTCTTTGCAGATGCATCCAGCCGTAAAAACCTCTCTCACTGGGAGGAGAGGTGTGGTGTAGCGCAGGTCCTGGCCAGGGGCAGGAATTCTTGGACAGGAGTAACAGGTGGGAAGGGGGTATCCATAGCCATTTGCTTTATAGAAGACCCCAAGGGTGGTAAATGACCCATCATTTTGGAAACAAATGAGCAGGTGAGAGAGAACAGGCTTGCTGAACACAAGTGTGAATGTCCCTTCCATCTCTATACTGACTTATGTCCCTCTCCTTGGGGAGGGGTGAGCCTGTTCAGCAGCTCACCCAGTTTGAAAATCATTTGACCAGAAATGGAGCTATGCCGGCTGGGATCAGCTCTCTGAGCTAACTTGTAACTTTAGCCCCTAGATCTCTCTCAGAGTAACCTGGGACATTTCAGAGGAACCGGTGCCTGCAGAAAAGGAAGAGTATGGGGGATGGGAGGCACTGTGGTGGCAAGAGGTGTCCACAGCCTCCATGTTTGCCAAGTTGTGTGCCATCTTCCTGTGCTCTGTGTCTTGAGGACTTCCTGTTCTTGAGCAACAAATATTTTATTTTACAGGGACCGGTGTAGACTTGTCTACTGCATTTTATGCTCCCCAGCCAATGGCCGGGGAGCAGAGCTGGGAAAGGGCTGACTAGTCCTGGTAGCATCTTTCTCACCCATCTTTTTGGCCTAGAACAAGCACTGGTTCCTTGTCGTGCTGAGGTCTCAAGGATTGAGGACCCAAACCACTGCAGCTGTATTTACAAGGCACTGTGTATGACGTGACCTAACCCCAGGTTCGCAGTCTCTCCTTCATCTCCCCCTGTGCTGCCATCTATCATCAGCCCATGGACAGACTGGGAAAGCAGATAAACTGCCTGTGTATCAGATACACCCTTGGTGCTGTCACTTGGTCAGCCCTGGCTGAAGTCACCACATAAGCCACCTCCAGGAGTGTGTCATTCACAGCTTCCTGACATGGGACTTCCCCAGTCTGGCTGTACTGGTGTCATCAGCCCTATGTTATCGAGGGTGGATTACCCAGGCTGGGAATTAATCAGATTGTTGCTCCAGTGGCACCAGTTTGGCTCTACATAACTGGGGATCTGGAAGCCCTGCCTGTGTGTGTCTGTGTCCCAGGTCAAGGCATCCATGTGGGTGGGCAGCAGTTTCAGGATCTGATCACCAGCATGTTGCTGCAGAGCTTCTCCTTGCTCTCTCCGGAGGGTGTTTGCAGCCTGGTGTACAGCTAGTCTGTGTTACCTGGGATTGTGTCGGTGATCCCTGATAATCCTGCATTGGCTGCACAGTGGCAGCGGGGTTACCGTGGAAAATCGTGTCCCAAAGGCCCCAGGGATGAGAGGTGGCACCAGCAAGCACTTTCTGTAAGCAGAGATGTGAACGTTTTTATCTTACAGTGTTTTGTATGTGACAAAGTTGGTTCTTGCTAATTCCAATTGCTGATCTACAGTCCAAAATCTCTTTTTTTTTTTTTTTTTTTTTTTTTTTTTTGCAAGAGTTTGAGAGCCACCATTTTTGGGGGGAGGAAGAAGAGAAAAAAAAAAGGACATTTTTATAAAGAGCTTTGTAGGATGTAAGATGTACCAATGAATGGAGAGCAGGTAGAGGATTTTCTGGGGGATTTCCTCTAACCGAGTGATTGTCTCTCTGCACTTTGGTTTACAATACACCCACTGCTGTGAGGTGTGATTTACTTTTGAATAGAGATTGCAGAACAATTTGAGTAGCAGTGTGAGCTACGTATCTGGGTGTAGATGGAAGAATCTGAGGAACCCTATGATTCAAAGGCTCCTGGGTGTCCAGCTACGTCAATACTTGGCCCTACAGAGCTCCTTCAAATGTCAAAGGAACTGCGGTGTGCCGATAGAAGCTAAAGCACATTGAAATATCATCAGTTAAGGGAGAAGCTTGCATTTGAGGGACAATGTCCAGAAGAAGCCCCTCTCACTGAAGGACAAATGCAGAGAGTAGAAATGCCCAGTGGGAGGCTGGCAATCTGCAGAGGTGTGACCTAAACTGAGATCCATCAGGTATGACTGAGGTTGCTGTAGCTGGGGCTGGCTGTGGGCAGCTGCCGGGCAGCAGTGTGCATCAGTCACTTCCACAGCAGCTAATACTCTTTGGAGCTCTTGGCTGTATCACGAAGTATTCCTGGAGCGTTGTTTTTTGAGAAGATGGGAGGCATCAGGTGAGCTGCTCCTCTTGCATGCCATTGGCTTGCAATATCTCCCTTGGGCACAGCAGCTGGTTGACTTTGGCATTTGGGAGAATCGTGGGTTGGACGAGTCCAGATCTGGATCACTACAGCCCGCATTTTGTTCCACGAAGGGAGGCAAATGTCAAGGGCACACAAGGCTCGGGAGGATCAGCTTTTAACCATCAAGGCAGTCATAATGTGTTGTGGAAACCAGCTCTGACCTGCCTTTTTCTCCATCAACCTTCTGTCCTCACTTAATCCACTCCCCATCATGAAAACTGGAAACCTACATTTGGAGTATTTGAAAAGGGAAGGGTGGGAGGGGTCCTGGGGAAGTCAGCAGTGGGGATGGGTTACAGCTGCCACAGCAGCTCGCCAACACACAGCCAGCTCCTCGCTGCTGGTACAGGCTCCTGAAGAGAAAGAGCAGCCATGAACCAGGCATGGGATGGCTAAACAAATCTGCTAAAACCAAGTGGCCCAGAGCACACGTTACCCACCCTGCAGTGCCAGGTGTTGCCAGCTGTTTCTCCCTTCCTGGTGGAAAGGTTCCCATGGTCTGATTCCTTCAAGGCCCGTCTGGAGATGCACATCCACTGCCTCTTCCTGCACTGCTGAGGGGTTGAAAGCTTTTCTACCTACTGTTTGACTATGTTGGGACATCCAGTTTAATCAAATATTCACTATCAGTTGCTGGAATTCTCTATACTGTGTCTTGAATGCATCCTAGTGAGTCTCTGCTGCACATGTAATGCTTTCCTAGCAGATTAGTTTATGAGCAAGGAGAAGATGAGGAAGGGAGGCAATGCACTGACAGTTTGGGTTTGTTTAAGGACGATCACAGTGGTTTGCAAAACTCAACTGTGAAGCTGAGAAGTCCAGCAGAGGCCACAGTGCTATAAACAATGAACCAGGAGCAAATTCCAATGGAGTTTCTGCAGTTTGAATTTAAATAAGTATGTCAGCAAGCCAAGATTTAGAAATTAAATTAAAAAGCTTCTCGACACAGAAGGTAACCATGTCTTACAGCAGTCTCTAACAAAGGCAATTAAAGGGATACTGGACAATAGCAAATTATTTCAGACACCTGTTACCAAACCTATTTCTTGTCTCTAGATGAGTTAGTGTGGACAAGGGAGGGGACAAGCACTATTTCCTGGGCAGGATGTGGGGAATCTGTGGTGCCATCAGGGCCATAGGACCCAGCATAGCCTGGCAAGGAGGCATGATGGATCTGAGTTCCCCAGGAGCTCTGCAGTAGGACACAGCATCTCTCCAGGGAAGGTGTCCTAGGTGCTACCTGCTTGGTGATAGCTCTGTGGAGCTGTCACCCCATACATGGTCTACAAGGGAGGACTTTGTCTGGCACAGTCACGGTGTTGTGCCTTCCCTCTGTAGTGTAGATGAAATACTGTGGGACAGGAACATGTGGGACAGGAACAGTCTCCTCCTAGGTAAATGCACAGGAAAGAAATGAGATGAGATGAGTGCGGGTGTCACCAAAAGCAGCCATGAATATCCAACAGAAAAGATTTTTCAGTAAGGTTAAAAAAACCAACCCCAAAACTCCTCCAAACCAGACAAAGACTATGGAGGAAAAGTGAGGAGCCCAAAAGTGGCACAGGCAGCTCCTCTCCAGGGCCCAGGGCACCAGTGGTGCCTTCGGGCTGGTGGCTGGGCAGCCGTGCAGCAGCAACATGAGGATGCACAGAGCAGCAACTCAAAAGTCCCTCTTCCCAGTTTCTGCGTGGCAAAAGGGTCCTCCGGGAGTGCTGGATCCAGGTGCTACATTATCCTGTGTTCCTCATCTGCATTTAGATGGAAACACTTCCAAAAATGCAGGAGGTGTCAGGCAGGGAGTAACAATGCAAACGGCCCGGGAAAGGGTGTGAAGGGTGGGTTGCTCCCCGATAACCCCCCTGGATGCAGGACTGTTAATGCTGAGAGCATGCCGAACTGGTCTGCAGCTGGTGGCCAGCTCCAGGGAAACTGGGTTCTCCATTAACCCTGCTGGGATTCAGGAGGAACGATGCCAAGGAAGGGAAGGCTGTGCCTCTGCTCGGCTCTGTGGGAGCCTGCCAAGTGTGCGTGTGGATCTTGTGCAAGCTCCCTGCACACATATTCTGGGACACAGGCTTCCTGCTTGCACTGATAGTGATGTGGGACTGGGAGCCCTTTGGCAGCGTCTTACCTGCCAGCAACGCTAAATGGTCCAAAGGTGATTGAGACCAGAGCAGGGCACAGAGGGGTCTGGTGCTTCTTCTGAAGTGGAAGACACAGCCAGGCCAGCATCTGACCCCAGGACTGACGTACTCCAACCACTGAGCTGGCTTGCCCAGCTTGTAAACAACTTCTTATTTTTTTTCCTCTGGGCTAATCTTGCTCTGTGGGGGCAGATAACATCACTGGAATTTTTCCAGTGTCCTTTGCAAGCGCCTTTGCATGCACCTCCTACTTTGGACTTTGGCTGAGATGCACATGAATGAGACATGAGCTTCCTCGATTGCTTTCTCTTGTTTGCTTTCCTCTGGGCCTGCCGTGCACCCCTTGTGCTGGCTGCTTCCTGCTCCGCTCCCCGCTCCGTGCCAGCGTCTTCTTCTCGGTCTCGGGGAAGGTGGCCGGGAGGCCAGCCCGGCACAGCCACGTGTCTCCCTGGATGTCCTGCTGGGGCTGGGGCCAGGCTGCTGGCAGGGAGCAGGAGGGGGCAGTGGGGTCTGGCCTCTCCTCGCTGAAGCCTGCAGAGCTGGTGTGGCACTCAACAAGGTCCTGCTCAGCATCCTGGCTCTTCGCCCTGAAACTTTGCCTTGCTCTGCTGCACTTGTGCCAATGCAGCTGGTTTGAGTTTAGACCTGTACCATGGCAGGCATTGGCTGCACTTTAGTCTCAAAGGGCTAAAAGTCCTGAGGCAGAGCCGACCCCAATACAGCTGGCGTGGTACCTGACGCCCAGCCCACCCAGCTGCTTGTACCCACTCTGCTCAGAAATCCCACTTATCACCTCCTAAGCCCTCAGGGACCTCCCTTACAGGGTCTGAAAACAGAAAAATCAGTCCTGCTTTCGACAGAGCTGCAGCCTGAGCACCACCCAGACATGGATGTGCAGTCTGAACCTGGCCCAAAGGGCTCCAGGGGCTGCTCTGAGCATGGCAGGAGCAGGCAGCCTGCCAGACCGGTTTGCCAGCACAGCCTCTGACATCGTATGGGGCTCTGCACATCACCAGCTCAGCTGCACGTGTCACTGCTCACCTCCTCCCTGTGCTGTCTCCCCTCCCCAGCACAGCTCTGTGGCTCACCATGACCAAGGAAACTGAGGCACTGACCCTGTCCTTCAGCTGACTGTAGCCTGGATCACCAGCCTGCACAGGCCTTGCTAGTGCTCTTGTGGTGTTTCCCATTTCTATCCTTCCTTTCCAGCTTGGACTTTTCCAGGTTTCCCTGTGGTGTCTGTGGTTCACAGACTGTGAGCCAGCACACTGAGCTGGCACTAGTGTCAGAGGAATGGTCTCCATGTAATGCCACAGGGTCCTGTTTCTGCACAGTCCCTTCAGTCCCATGGATGTCCTGCCCGGGTATCAGAGCGTGTCCTTTTCCCTGCTAAAGACAAGCCAAGGAGTAATCCGTTCTCGTGTGAGCAGCCCGTAGTTCTGCTTCAGATTAAGAAGCCTCTTAGTCCAAGGCCTGGCTCACATTGCTTCCTGGGCATATGTTTCTCCCTGAGTGGCCTCTCTGGATGTCTTGGTCACTGCAGTTTCCCTCAGGCTGGATTTGAAGCACAGATGGACAGAGCAGTGCTGTGGTTTCTCTGGCAAGGAGCCTACTGAGTCAGGCATTATGGGTCAGGGCTACCTCTTCTTTGGTCCCCGTCTGATGCCCTGTCCCTCTGCCAGCTCCTCTCAGGAACTAGTGCACGGTGGTGGGATCAGTGGAGCTAGACAGCAGTGGGGCTTTTCTTCTCCTGCAAGGCACAGCGTCCTCTGGGGCACGGAGTCAGAGAAGTTTTAGGTGATTTTGTCTTATCTCTTGGTGCTTGTGTTGCTGCTGTCTTGAGGCAGATTAGCTGGTGGTGGTTTCTCTGGTCTGCTAAAGTTGCCTCATGCAAACTGTCTCTCGTTTGGATGTGTGGGGTAGTCAGGGCCGTGGTGGTGAGTCTTGGGGGGTGGCTGTAGTGCGGTGTTTCTTGCATTATCATCAGAAGTAGCTGTTGCTGTTTATCTGCCTTCTCTTTCCTTCACGTTACGCAACCTCCTTTTCAAATGCCAGTGGTTATTTTCCCTGGGTCAATGTAGCAACGATGCTCTTCCTGGTATTCCCAGCCCCTCAAGGCTGTGATGGTGTTTCTCCAATAAGACTCCTACTCCTCTCACTCCCCAGACTGCATTAGGATACCCAAGTGCTTTTCCCACTGCTTTTCCAGCCACTCCAAGTGCTGATCAGGGACTATGGTGAAGCTCTGGGGAGATGTGAGCTTGTGGGTGGGCTGGGTACCCGGTGGCTCCGGTTTGTGTGGCCAGGGGAGGAATGGGGCAGGTGACTCAGGGCAACTGAAAGTTCTGTTCTGGGAGAGCTGCCTGGGATCCAGGTCGCCGAGACCTGTTTATCAGGTTCCTATTTTTTGTTATTCATCGGCTCAGTATTCCTGAAAACAAATCGTGGTGGTGTCACCTGATTGGCATCACAAGACGTCAGAGCACGGAGGGTGTCCTGTGCAGAGTGCCTGCTTGTGTGGCTGGACTCTGTCTCTGCCATGACCATGGGCAGTTGTGCCAGTCTCGTGGCTGCTTTCAGCAGCAGCTGCTTCTCTCTTGGGCCATGATGCTGGGAACAGCCCCTAGTACTGCCTGGGGACTCATCTTCCCACCAGCCTCCACAGCCAGGGCAAGACCGTCTCACACATCTGGCACATGAGACTTTCAGGCTCTGCAACGTGTGGCTGCAGCTTTGTGCATGGGGGCTGTGAGCTGAGCCTGCAGCAGCCAGGAGGCTTCACTGGGCTTTGGAGGAAAGCTCCTGGGCTTCATCATCCAGCTGGCTCCCTCCTGCAGCAGGGTGAGCTCTTGCCAGACCCTGGCTGTGGGCTGGTGACACTCTCTGAGCTGTCACTGGGTTGGGATAGGACAGGACAGAGCTGTGCAAGTGAGTCACTGCTGTGTGAGGAATGAGAAACTGCTGCTTATATAAAGTGAAACAGCTGATAACAGGCTACTGCGAGGGCCCATGACACAGCCTGAACCACCTTGGGATGCTGTAGACATTTCTGGGGACAAGATACTTGGGGTTGACATTGCTGTTTTCTTGGTCTGCAACAACTTCTTTCTGGAGCTGGACAGGACATTTCTACTCAGGCCAAGTTTCAGCAGAAACACCTGGTAGCTAAACCAGTAATTTCACTGATAACATACTCTTTCCTTAATGGAAAAAATTCTAAATGATAGAATGGTTTGGGTTGGAAAGGACCTTAAAGATCACCCAGTTCCAACCCCCCTGCCATGGACAGGGACACCTCCCACTAGACTAGATTGCTCAAGGTCCCATCCAACCTGGTCTGGAACACATCCAGTGTGGGGCATCCACAGCTTCTCTGGGCAACACGTGCCAGTGTCTCACCACCCTCAGAGTGAAGAACTTCCTCCTAATTTTCAATCTAAATCTACCCTCTTCCAGTTTGAAATCATTACCTGTTGTCCTGTCACCACAAGCCCTTGTAAAAAGTCCCTCCCCAGCATTCCCGTAGCCCCTTCAGATACTGGAAGGCCACAATAAGGTCTCCCCGGAGCCTTCTCTTCTCCAGGCTGAACAAGCCCAACTCTCTCAGCCTGTCCTCACAGGAGTTGGGTTCCAGTCCTTGCATCATCTCCATAGCCTCCTCTGGACCCACTCCAACAGTTCCATGTCTTTCTTGTGTTGGCGGCTCCAGAGCTGGATGCAGGACTCCAGGTGGGGTCTCACGAGAGCAGAGCAGAGGGGACAATCACCTCCCTTGACCTGCCACCCGCACAACTGGGGATGCAGCCCAGGATATGGCTGGGGCTTTCTGGGCTGCACTTGCACATGGTTGGCTCATGTTGAGCTTTTTGTCAACCAGCACCCCCAAGTCATTCTCCTCAGGACTGCTCTCAATCCAT
>WUAM01000256.1:210767-228584 GCA_024336885.1 Actenoides hombroni | reverse complement strand
CACATGGTTGGCTCATGTTGAGCTTTTTGTCAACCAGCACCCCCAAGTCATTCTCCTCAGGACTGCTCTCAATCCATACTCTGTCCAGCCCGTATTTGTGCTTGGGACTGCCCAATGAAAATTAAAATGTTTTTTTTATTTTAAGAAAATAAAGAGTTTCTCTTGCATCATCTATTCTTTTTATCATGGTAACGCATACAGGGAACAGTATCTCCTTCTGATCTCAGAAATAAAGAAGAAAACATCTGTTGGCATTTGTGGTGAAAGAAACACAGCTGTGCATATCTCACTGAGCAGCCGTCCTGCTGCTACCTGCCTAGATTTTAGTCATCTTGCCATGTCACCAGGGTGGCAATATCACTAGACTCAAGCATCACTGCTGGCCTGGTGCAGTGGAAATGTTCCAGATGCCTGGAGATCATCCAAAGCATCAGGGCTTCTGGCCACAGGAAGCTCAGTGGTCATGTGGACATGCTTTCTTTTTACATGAAGAAAATGATCTGGATGCTTAAAGTGAGTTATCAATTTATTGGGAGTAACCTGAAAGCATGTGCTACCTAAAACTATGCATTCCTGACCAGGATCCCCTGAAATCTGTGAGAGCTGTTGGCATATGTGATGTTAGGAAAACAGCTCGTGTTTGCTGCTGCCATTGTCAGCATTAAAAAGCAATTGCCCTTTTTGGGAACACTGATTGCTGAAGGCATCTGTTGTGTAAGGGACAAGCTGGTGAAAGCAGTAGAGTGCCAGGCGGGGAGAGAAACCATCCTCCTGTTTGCCATGGGCCACGCTGTGTGATTTTGAAAGGCATCTTTAGTTCCTTGCTCTGCATTGTGTTCCTCCTGTCCAGGCTCCAGGGAAGGCAGTGTTGGGATGGCCGGTGCAGGTGGGTACAGTGTGAGGTACAGAAGAGGTGGGAGCAGCTGGTGATCAGTCCAAAGCCAGACAAGAAGGTCTCTGGCTTGATGCAGAATGCAGAACTTGGAACCACTGGATGAAGCTAAGAAAATGAAAGTGAGAGCCAGACTTTGTGGCAAATATCCTGCCTGGGAAACCAGTGAGGCCAAAGGCCAGCAACCTACTGGGGAACTGTGGGTGCCTCTTCACCCAGGAGCAGAAGCAATTCTCAAGTAGGTGTTTGGTGGCAGGTGAGCCTGCAGTGGGGCCTGGAGGACCAAAGGCACCTTTCTATACCCTCCTTTCTCCTCTTGCCTTGCCCTGTCTCTCTCTGCTGCTGAGTCCATGGACAGGGTTGTGCATGGCCTCTGTGTGTCTGTCTCGAGGGATGCTCCTGTGTATCTCAATGGAAAAGTGGCTGAGGCAAGACACTGAGGTTCTCGCATCACCAGGGTTTCTCTCTCATGCTACCCAATGGAGGCACAAGACAGTGTCAGTCACACACTGGCACCCCTCAAAGACCTCATTTCCTGACACCAATGCCCAAGTGCCAAGTCCTCAGCAAAGTCTGAACTGGGCTCTGCAGTTGAGAGCCTGAAATGAGTTTAGGGAACGACTGAGGGTCTGAAATGAGAAAAAGAGCCCCTGAGACACACCAGCACAAGGCTGGGTGACAGTTCTGCACACAGTTACAGACCTCTCACCTTGGACAGAGGTGGAGGTCATGGGTGAGACTTGGGCCACTACAGATCTACCTGTGTGCCCATATAGGTGGTCATGGCTTGGTCATGCTGTGCTTTCCCACAGCACTGTGAAGGCATTCCTGTCTCCTGGGGTGAGGTAGCTGTGTTAGCGGTGTCCCAAAGAAACAACTCATGGGGCTCCATGACTGCATTTTTACGGGCAGCAGAATTGCCTTCTCTCTGGGATAGTTACCTGCTGTTTTAGGACTTCCAGCAGCACAAACAGGGGTCCATCAAGTGCTGGAGCTGGTGCTAAATAAGCAGGGAGGAAGGACATTGGGGTGGGAAGCAAGATCTCCTTCTTGCTATGGATATGTGACATTAATTTGGCCCACTGCATCTCATGAAATGCACCCTCAATCTTGGAGACTAATTTGGACCATCTTGCAAGCCCCCACCCTGGTTGCTCTGCAGTCAACTGCTGGCTGTGCTTTGGCCACAAGAACACCAATGCAAAGGTCCAAAGGCCCTGCCCTGGGACTCAAGAGCTGAGCTCTCCCAGCACTGAGCAAGGAGGAGCACCAGGCTGGTGGGACCAGAATGAGAAGAAATAAGAAGGAGCCACATTGCATCCAGAGCAGTGCAGCCCCAGCGTTCTCTGGGACCATCAGCTGGAAATTGTCGGTTAAAAGGATGCTGGATTGGGACTTGAGAGGTCTGGAAAGGTCCAACATGGAAGTGGAACCTCGATGGTAGCCCATGGGGGCAGAAAGCTGCTGTTGATCTCTCCACACTAAGAGCTGAGCCAAGTTGCACAGATTTCCCCAGCATTCCCAGTTAAGATCTCCTTTCCCAAAGTTGTATGAACAATGCAGTTTCCTTCTCAAGGTGTGGAGAGCAGGGGACACTCTTAGCACACAAGCTTTGCAGGCACTCCTGGAATGATCACCACGCACCACAGAGTGTGTCTCACGGTTTCATCTAGATCTTGGTGTGCGTTTCATAGTCCCTTTTATGGCCACTGGGGAATGCTTTTAGGCTGTTGACTGGGTGACCCAGTGTCGCTGTTCAGGAATGTGGCAGCTGTTGCCTGTGTTTTGGACTGGTCTGTGCAGCATTTGGGTCCTGGAGATTTGGGGGCGTAGGAGGCGATGGTGGGACATCTGGTCCAGGAGATGCTGGGGGAAGGGGAAGGCGATGCTGGTGATGGGGTTCATGCACAGGTAACCATTCTGGCAGCTGAATGCACTTGCTGCTCTCTCAGGGCTGGGCTGGCAACAAGCACCCACTCGGCTGTTCTCCCCAGGGCAACTGCCTCAAGATGCTTCACCTTGGGACGTGGTAAAGTCTGTGCCTGCATCCTGGTGGGCTCTGGCCAGAGCACTGCCTTAGAACAAAGTTGCTTCAAACCCTTCAGATCAAGGCCTGATCCACTGCAGAAGTCTGCACTGCTGCACGGGTCTCATAGGTGTTCTCTTCAGTGGCAGCCTGTTACAAGCCCTTGAGTCACTCAGCTTGACAAACCTTGTTGTGGCATCACTGCCGCGTCCCTCCCCTGTGTGGGCTCCTTTCCCTAGGCCAGAAGGTCCTCTGTCCTCATTGGCTTTGTGCTGCAGGGCATGAACACCTCTGGGACATGAAGGGTCCCAACTCTCTCAGCCTATCCTCACACAAAAGATGCTCCAGTCCCTTCATTTCTCTGTCCCTCAACTGGACTTGCTCCAGTAAACCCATGCCTTCCTTGTATTGCAGACTGTGCAGCAGTTTCTGGGCGCTGCTTCTCTGAGACCTCGAGACCTCCTTGAGCTTCTGAGCACTTGGTGTGTTCTGCTGCTGCTGTCTCACTGTTACGAATGCAATCTGCATTGCACAACTGGACCCACCCCAGGTGCCCACTCCCTTGTGATACCCAGGGTCTTGCCCGGCCTGGGGCAGACAGGTACCCCGTGTGCTGTCCATCCGCCCACCGCTCCTTGCTGCATCCATCTGCTCTGGCTGGGCTCTGTGCTGCACAAGAAGTGTGGGGCATGCCAGTGTTTGGTGTGAACCTGGGCTGTGCCTCGGAAGGAGAGCACGAGGCATGCCTGGGATAACGGGGTACCCCCAAGGCCAGGACGAAGCATCCCAGTAGGTGGAAAGGTCCTCTGGAGACGATCCGAATTGCTGCAACCGTGGTATTTGGTCTGTGCAGTGTGTGAGCAACGAATTACACATGGAAATGGGGGAAGGGAAGAGAGGTGGTTACTTTCGTGGGGTTAAAAGTGCGAGCAAGTTTTTGAGGCTGGTGACAGCAAGGAGCAGGAAGAAGAGATGAGAAGGGTTATAAATATCTGACTCTCAAGGGGCAAAGCAATGAGATACTAGTTTCCATGAACCGGCTCCTGGAGTGTGACACCCTCTTCCCTCTCTCGCGTGGTTGTGCTCCAGATAACAGAAACCGCTGCTGATTTCCTGAACTCACTGTCGTTGTCATAAAAACCCCAAACAGCAGCAGTTTATAAATAAGGCTTAGAAAAAAAAAAAAAAAAAAAAAAAAAAAAGCTGCTATTCTAAGAAGCAATGAAACCAGCAGCTTTCCCAGCTCAACACTTCAATTCTGGTTGACAACAAACTCAAGCTACCCCAGAAAGAAACTTGAAACCTTTGACAAAGAGGAAAGGAAAGTGGGACTGGGCTGCAAAGGAGGCAGTGGAAATGCTCTGCAGGGAGCCAGGGTCCTGGGTGCCCGGGGCTGCCAGCTCCCCTGCTTCTGCTGCCTCCACGCTGGGCTTACCTCTTCCTCCCAAGCTTCACCAGAGAAACTACCTGCGTCCTGTCAGAAGCCCACAGACCCACTAGACCTGCTACTCCAGAAAACACTTTGCTTCTTATTTGCTTCTTATTTGCTCTTCTCTTACAACCTGTGACATTTCCAGGGCTCTAGGCCATATTCTGACATCAGTGGGTAATGCTGACCTGGCACCACGTTGTGGCCAGATGCTGAGGAAACCATCAGCAGGAGCTGGAATGAATGCAGGGATATCTGCTAAATGTTCTCTTAGACTTTACTGTGCCTCTGGCCACAGGATCAGCCCTGTGCTGGGACTTTTGGGTCTTGCTGCCCCTTCTCTGGGTAGGGTGTGAACCTGCCTCTAACAGGGGTAGCTAAGCCAGTGCTGCAGTGCTGAAACCCCACAAACGTGCGTGGTGACCTTTGGGTAAATGTGTTCCTGGCACACTGGAGGAGATCTAGTAGGGTAGCTGTGAACGGAGAAACCCGAGGGGAGGGTTTTCCTGAAGCCCCAGCACTTCAGGAAAGATGTGGAACAGTGACTATTTTGAGATGAGCAATCAGGCAGCAGGACCCTGGTAACTGGAGGTTCTGGACAGTTTATCCTGGAGAAAGGACAACAGAGGCAGGCAGGAGAACAGTCTTCAGATACACTGAGGGCTGCTGTGAAGGTGAAGGACAGATCTTTCTGCCATGTTCATGATGCCCAGCAGCTGACCAAGGGCCTTCAGCTGCGGGAAGAAGGATTCACATTAGAGCCAGAGAAGATCTTCCTGCCCAGCGGCAGCTCTTCATCTTGTAAGAACTTTAAAATAGGACAATTCAAGGATAGCTGAGCTACCTGGGGTTAGAGGGCAGATCTGTCTTCACCCAAGGTCCTTTCTAGTCCTAGTGCAATGCCAAGTTCAGTCTATCAGCTCCTGTGGTCCAAGAAGACTGTAGGGTCTCTTGGGTCAGTGTCTACTGAGTTTCTAGAGCAGATCATCTTCCCTTTGCTACTTGTGTGGTGGTTTTATAGTTCAGGCCAAGAGAGGACCAAACAGCAAGCTGCCTGCTGCCATACAGAATGCCAGGCATCCCGACGGAGCTTCCTCCAGGGCAGAAAAACTGATTGTGCAGATCAGTGTGTGGCCTGATACTTGGCATTATTTGCATTTTGAGAAGGCCATGTGTCTTGGTGGTTCTTGCTGTCAGGGCTTCACACTGCTGCACCTTGACAGGAATTGTCTGGCTTACGGACCTTCCCCCAGCCAGAGCTTTGGGTTTCCACAGCGTAAGACCTTGGGTGCAAAGGCTTTTGCTGCAAGCATGGTCAGACCCGGGCAGGCCAGGACACTGCTTTATGCTGAAGACTTTGAAACTCAGAGTGTAACAGGCAAGTGGAGCCATCTCCTCTGGAAATCTGGCAGATGCCTGTCCCACGCTCCCAACCCCCAGTCTCCAGAGAGGACTGGAGCCTGGCAGAGTCCCACCCCGCAGCAGAACAGCCCCAGCTCTTGGTGCACGAGCAGATGATTTCCAAAATGTTGCCAGCTCTGACTGCAATTTCTGGGCTTTTGCAAGCTACAATATTGACAGAGCCAGCAGTTAAACAAAGACTATCTTCTGCTGCAACGTTTGTTATTGCAGGCCACAAACCACAGGCAGCTTGGCCTGATGCCAGGAGAGAGACCTGCGTAAATATTCCCATGTTAGCAGTTATCTTCGAGATGCAGCCTCAGCTTGGGTCTTTCCCAGAGAGGATGGGGAGATAGTGGTGCACAGGCAGAGACAGATCGTCTCAGCACGCTGCCAGCAGAAGCTGAGGCCGTGGAAACTGGCTCCCTGGCCTCCAGGGCTTCATCTCTGTGGCTCCCAGACCCGAGCAGGAATTTTCAGACAAGATATGTGCACACACACATGTACATGTGCGTGGAGAGAGGGGCAGTGGGCTCAAGGAGGGTGTGTGGTGTTTTTGTTGGCATCACCTGTGGGCTCAGCTTTGAGGAATGACACTAAAAAAATGGCAAAACCCATGCCAGTTTTGAATTCTGTCACATCAAAAACCTTTCCCATGTTCCCTGCTGGGATATTGGAACTGTCAGCTCATTGCAGCCAAGGTGATGGGTTCTGCTAATCCAAACAAGGTCTTAAATATGAAGCTGTAGCACAGATTTCATATATATATCATATATTGCACCATTAAAGTAAAATGCTATTTGATGTAGTCCTTCTTGGTTATGTTATTGATGCCCCTGACACTACAGATGGGATGGGATGAGTGGAGAGAGTGCAGATGGACATAGTCATCTGCTACCTCCTTTCTCAGAAGCAGGATGGGATGCCAAACCCTCAGGGCTTCGGGCAGTCGTGCTTTTAGAGGCATGTGTGTAACCTTGGATGCTCTCCTGGAGATGAATGGCCACGCTTGGTGACTGACCATTCATAATGACTGAGGAGGAAGTCCTCAGCCAGAGCAGATAACTGAGGGTGGCTCAGATTCAAGCATTCTTGGTCCTTGCAGAAGGTTGTCCAGTTGTCCCCTATCTGTGGTTGCTGAAGGTGTGTAGTGACTGAGCATGCAAGTCTTTGTGACAGTTAAGTGGCTCTGTGGACTGAGGCACTGATGTCAGGATTTGTGCAGAGGAGATGCCCCAGTGCTGAGCACCTGCCTGGATCCACCCAAGGATCCAGCATTTTGCAGTATGGGAATAGAAGCCCCGTCTTGCCTCGCCGGGGTGCAGGAGCAATAGAAGTGTTGCTGGTGGTGGGGAGATCAGCAGCTGCTGTTGCAGAGGAGGGTGCAGGTCTCTGAGCTGTGGTGTGGGGCTGAGTGCTGCTGTTGTGACACTTCCCACTGCCCTCCATGGGAAGCATGTTATGAAAGACTCGGGCTGTTAGCCACCTTTACTTGGCTGGCACTCAGGTTGCATTGGCTTTTTGTTCCCGATTCCTTTCCTGCTTAAGAAAACAATGGAGGGGGATTTTTTTTCTCTTATCTTTCATGATCCTGTGAATGCGTTTCCTCTGCAGCCACGTGGCCTGTGACCAGCACTGCGCTCCAGTGCAATCGAAAGCTGCATGCAAACAAGATGGAACACTGTAGCCCTCCAGAGATGAAAATCCTTGGACATGACCTGACGGGCTCTGAGCACGGTCTGATTTCACAGGAGCAGGAGAGGCTGCTGGGTTCACCCCTGAGCCAGTAGCCCCTCTCTAGCTCTGACATCCTCAGAAGCAGCGCTGTAATGATCCCACACCCAAAAATCAGCTCTGTGGCCCCTCCAAAATGTCAGTGTGAGGGCAGCGAGTGCTGCAGCTCATCCTGCCATGGCCATGGCCCTGGTACTTGGGCTGCCAGCCCGACCAGCGGCACCTGGACAGGCTGATGGAGAACTTTGGGGTGAATGTTAGTCCCCCAAAGCAAAGCTTGGCTGGCCTCTGCAGGGTGGGTATGTGCCACCTTGGTATTTGGGAGGGAGCGAGCAAATGGTGTCGGTGAAGCCATGAGAGTTGGGACAAGTGAGCAAATAGTCTTAAAACTACTAGTAGAGTCATGACAGCTGCGTGCAGAGACTGTTACTAAATGCCAGGTCTCGGTCAATCTTGCTGATTTTCGGGGAATTATTCCTGCCCTGGGAGAGGGAGGTGGAGATTTCTTCCATTATCCCTTCTGCTCCACAGCAAGCACTGTTTGAAAGCCCTGCAGAACAGATAGTGACCTTACAGTAAACCTTTCCCATGTTGCACCTTCATCACAGGCTTTAGACATAATTTCTGGGAAGTAAACTCAAACCTTGGTCTCCACAGAGCTGCACAGTGATGCTGCTGCTGTCTCTCCTCCTCCTCGGGAGGATGCTGGTGGAGCTCTCTCTGCATGCTCTCCTTAAGCTGTGCCACTGCAGAGCCAGGACACAGGAGGAATGAACAAAGAGCATTTTTCTGGTGGACTAAGCTTTCAGACACAGTGTGTTATCTAAACGTGACAGCATACCTGCCTCCCAGAAATGGGTTTGATTTCAGTGGAACAGCCCAGCAAGACAGGAAGGCCCATGGCTGCAGTGGACCCAGCCCATGCCGACCATTTCCAGCTTGACTGGAAGAACCAATTCCATGTTCACTGGTGGAGGAACAAGAAGCAAGTGGGTTTGTCTCCTCTGCTGGGCAATGTAACAAATACACTCTTCTGCTATGCCTGAGGCAGCCCTGGTTACCTGACATGGTTTTTAGGTAGCAGCAGCACTTTTTAACACAGATTCAGTGCAGCAAGACACAACTGGGTCACCTCAGGGCTGGCTTGCAGCCTTCTTGATGAGGGCCAGCCTTGGGAAGGAGGCAGTGGTTTATCTCCTCTGAGGGGCTAGTTGCTCTGAGTATGTCCGGTCTGGGCTCCATGTGGCCCCTGCATCCCTCTGGGATGAAAGGTGGAAAATCTTGTCTGTGTGCCACTCTCAACCACAGGAGAGCTTTGCTGGTCAAGTTTGGCCAGCTGTAGGACTGAGAGAAATGGGAGGAAAAAGTACTGGTGGGATCATTTGTGGTCAGGTGCCAGGAAGATCATCACTCATTGTGTCTTGTAGGCTGCTCAGAAGGATGATTGCAGGACACAGCTAAGGGGGAGGATACCTCCAGGTCAGATGGGAATGAACTGGAGATGAACATTATGAAGCCTGGAAGTGGGCTCGTGTTAGGGCCAGAACTGGCTGGGAAAAAACTTCCTGGAACTAGTATCATTCTATACAAATCTACCAAGAAATCATGGAACTGGACCAAATGAAGTATAATGTATTCAGGAAAGAAAAGTTCAGAGGTGTAATTGAGCCCGTTTTAGAGCTTTTTTGGAGTGGAACATTTCCAAGCTTCCTTTTGAAGTGGATGTTTTGAAACCTCAGTATTTTCCTGCTGTATGTGATAGCAGAAAAATCACTTTAAGTTCAGAACAGAAACGGAAACTTGGAATTGCATAAAACAATGAATGCAAAATTTAGTTCCCATGTCTTTTGTCCAAGTTGAGATCGAAGTCAGATTCTGACATCTTGATCCACCTTGCCTGGTGGAAGGGATCTGTACACTGTGCGCAGCTTCCCCGTGGCCCAGAGAGACCGTGTCACCCCTTGTCAACGTCTTGCTCTGAACTCTTCTGCTCTTCTGGTTTTACCCTCCTGTCCTGTGCAGCATCTTGGAGGTTGATTTCCTTGCTTAAGTGCATCTGGCTAGGTGGGAAGCAGCTTGCTCTGATCACACAGAGCACGAGAAGAAGGGAGGAGGAAGGTGGAGGAGGGTTGAAGGGGTCAGGTGGTGGGAGATTGGAGATGGGAGGAGGCAAGTGAGGAGGTGGCAGCAGCAGAGAAGCAGAAATAGTCCTGGGAAAGGCTCCTCATCCCACCTGTATGGTAGAGATGTTCCTACAACCTGCTCTCTGGGACCTGGGGGTCCAGGAGCGTGCCGAGAACACCTCCCGCAGTGCTGGCTCCCAGTGCACCGAGGTTGTTTTCGACTGCGTGTGTATTTTTCCCCGAGTTTGTGCAAGCCGCTCTCAGAGAGCACTATAAATACCAGCGTGCTTCCTGTGCGGCTCTGCGAGGAGGAAGCTGCTTCCCCAGCGGGGGAAGAGGCAGCAGAGTCCTTGGGGTGCCGGCAGCTGTGGGGGGTAGGGGGGGGGGTCTGTGTTGTGCAAGATCCCCCCTCTTCCAGAGGTAGGGACTGGATGCTTTCATTCAGCCCAGGCGGCAGGGCCAGGCTCTGTTGTTCCCCATCAAGTTGGCCTTATTTTGGTGTTTCTAGAAGGCAGTCTGTGGGGAAGCCGTGGTGGGCTTTCTAGGGGCCCAACCAGGAGGAGGAGGGTGAGGTGCACTCAGAGATTCGTGCTAGGAGCTGATGGCAAGGTTCTGCTGGGGACAGTCCCAGCCCCCCCTTTCTGACTGAGGTTTGTCGGTGAGAAGATGCTGCTGCTTTGAATGATGCAGGAGGTGGCACTCCTGGAGAGGGGGGGTTTGGAGTGGCTCACGCTGAGATATCTACAGAAATGAGGACAAAGGGTCGCTTCACCATCACTCTCCTGGCTCCACTGCCAGCTTCTGCCAACAGCCTTTGAGGCAGAAGAGCTCCCAGAGAGGAAGGGAAGATGTGTCAGCCTTGACTGTACCCGACCCAAAACCAGGTGGTGGAAAGTACCTGGTGAGACAGCCACAGGTCACCCAGTGCTCTCCTCCCCAGTCTCCAAGGTTGCTGCATTCATGGTATGAAGGCTCCAGCCAAGCTCTGGACCCTCTCTGAGGTCTGCTTTGGCTGTTCCAGCGCTGCCAGCTCTTTGGCTTTCCACAGTTGTTTCTGCAGTGATGTCCAGGCTGGCAGGGCAGCAGATGTGGGGCCTGAGAGGCAGCTGTTGTTGTTACCATCAGGCTGTGCAGAGGAGCCCTACTGCTGCTGGAGAGACTGGGAAAGGTAGGTATGCTCCAGGGCTGGTTGGTGAACACTGGGCCCCACCATGCAACCCACACTTGGGGACATGTCCAAATGGGAGTTCTCCCTTGGGGGCTGGGGTAGATACCAGGACTGGCCTGGACCCCCATCTCCATGGTAGGTCAGGCTGCTCTCCCAGGGCAATGCCAGGACTGCTCAGGCAAGTATGCACTGGGATCACTGGCAGCACTTGGTCCCCTCAGTTGTCTAGTGAGAGATGTATGAATTTAAAATCCTTTGGGGAGCCAGGGCCCATGCCCATGCAGCTGATCAGCCTCACCTTCCTGGTGAACCTGCTGGGAGAGGGGAGGGGGAGTTTTTTTCACTAGGAAATGAGCTTGGTTCACATTGAAAGGATTTGTAGCATTAGGCT
This sequence comes from Actenoides hombroni, assembly GCA_024336885.1. Lineage (NCBI taxonomy): Eukaryota > Metazoa > Chordata > Aves > Coraciiformes > Alcedinidae > Actenoides > Actenoides hombroni. The sequence continues at coordinate 217,420 of WUAM01000256.1, read as the reverse complement.
GCGATTGGCAGGAGTTACAATTGATTGTGAACTGGTGAACTGGACAAAGTTCATGGGAGTGGGTGAGGAGAGGCACGCTCTGCCCCAGTCCTCTTGACAAGGACCTTTCTGGGGACTGAGTCCTCATCTCTGTGGCTTGAACAGCAGAAAGCAGGATGTAGGAAGGATAGAGTCTCCCAGGGCCTGCTGGTCATCCACTTTGTGTAACATGCATAGTATTCAGTGGAGGTGAGAGGGAATGACTGTCTCTGGGTGCCTAGAGGGTGAGGGGTATGTGCTGTGGTGCTCCTTAGTAGAAACACAGGACAGGGGCACAGAGAAGGAAGGGACTTGCACCTTTGATTCCACTTCTGTTTTGTGTCCATCTTGCAAAGGTATTTGTGTGCCCTTGCCATGAAGACAAACCATTGGTCACGGCTGTTGGCAGGAGTTGGAAGCATTCCTTGATCTCCTCACACTTTGGAAGCAGCCCTGTAAAGCAGCTTCTGCTGCGACCACATCTCTGTGGCTGTTCTACTTCTCCTGCCCTCACCTTTCTGCCTGCTCTTCTCCTCCTATTCATCTCCCACAGATTGTGAAGATCCACGTGGTCCACTTGTGGCCACCACAAGAAAAAGGTTTTTACACTCTTCATGCCTCTCCACTACTTCTCTACAGTATTCTGCTCCTTTTGCAGCCTAGGACACTGACAAAAATACCTAATCCTGACAGCACCTCTAAGAGACAGGGCTATTTGGGTTCCTCTCTCACATTTCTGTCAACTCTGAAAGCTTTGAGTAGCACTGAGTGACGAGTGATCCATAGCAGGGTCAAGGAGGCTTGAAGAACCCCTGAAGAGCTGGTGGACAGATCTCTGGAGGTCTCCAGGACAGACTTACACTTGAAGCAGGACTATCCCCAGCAGCAGATCAAGCTGGCTGTGTCTTTGTCTAGCTCTCTTGAAAAATTCCAAGATGAAGATGAGATGAAGTTCTCCATTTCCATGTGGGCTGCTGTTAGGTTGCCCTTAGCCTCCTCTTCACCATGCTTGTTCAGCCCTGCTTGCTCAGCATCTCCCTCCACTCCTATGCTCCAGCTCCAGTTTCCCCCCATACCTCCTGAACTGGGGCCCAACACTGGTCCTCGTATTCCAGGCGTAGCCTCAAGTAGGGCAGGTAATAACTTTCCTCAGCATGCCAGGTATGGTTCATCTACTACACTCCAGTTTATGGTTGGCCATGTTCACAAGAGCACGCTGTTGGTTTCTGCTGTATCAGGCAGAGCCTGAATCAGAAGGAAGCCCCAAGCCCACCATGTATGCCATTTTGTGAGGAGCTTGCCTGGGGGTTTGCATTTGGGAAGTCCCAGGGATCAAATTGAAAACAAAACTGGTACTCATGCAAATTCTGTTCACTGAGGAATCTCCATCCACAGCAGATGCCAAGCTGAGTCTTAGCTTTCACTTAGGAAAAAGGGTCTTTGGTGAAGACACTTGGACAGAAACGTGGCCTTTTCAGACTCGAGCATAGAGAGTAAAGCACACCACCTAGTTTTCCCACGATTTGTAATAATTATGCTTGAAATGATCTTTAAGACAGTTTGATGATTTGGGGAATTTCAGATTTTTGCTTGGCTGGAAGTGACAGCACTGTGTTTATAGTTAAAACCCAGACTGGGACTGGGGATCAGGAGGGGCAGGAGGAATGGAATTGACAGGTTTTTTTAAATGGAAAATCTGCTCAAATTGATGTGTGTTGACAGAATGTTTCTAAATTACAATTACTGCATTTCCTAAGACAAGCGAACTTGGGGAACTAGCACAGGCAGACAAAAAGCTGTTCCGTGGTGTGGTCCTCCTTGGAAGAAGGTCCCTGTGCTGGGGCTTCAGGGATGACTACACTCTGACATGGTCGTGTTTCCCCACGGAGCATCTGCTTGGGAGCAATGCATAGGATAGGGACAAGAACAGGGGAGGTGTAAGGAAAGCCTCCAGAGGACTTCCACTGACTAGGTTCCCTTTCAGGGAAAGCTAATGAGATAGGAGGGGGATTTGAGTCTCTGCTTGTTTCTTGTCAAGACTAGAAATGAATGGTTTTCTGAGCTCATCATTAAGGGAAGTCACTTTGTGATGAAGAGCTTTCCTGCCAGTTGAACACAAATAAGAAGCAAAGGCTGAGAACTACTGCAGTGAGACTTCCCTCCCAGGGTGTGGTAGTGGCACTTGCTCTGCTCTGCACATCACCAGCCAAGTTTGTTGGTCAACTGTAGCCTCTTGCAGAGCAGCTAATGGAAAGTAGTGCATGGGAGATCACTCCTGGACTCCCACTTGCCTTGCAAGAAACAGGATGGGCTGAGAGATAGCTTTGTTGCTGAGCCTTGAAGTTTTCTTGGGGAGAATGTCCCTGGCACTAATTGGTTCTTCGGTTTTGTAGAAAAAGACAGGACACAGTCCAAGGATTGGCAGCTGAAACCTTCACATAGGAAGTCAGGCTCTGATTTTAAGCCCCGTGAGTCACCAAACCCTGAGACCCTGCTGAGGGAGGTGGCTTTTCCAAATATATTCTGAATGATACCTCCAAGGACCAATGCTTTGGCCAGACCCACATACCTGAGCTCATCATGTCCTACAGGAGAAGGTCATACTGGCTGAGCTCAGCCTCTTATGGCCTTATTTTCTTGCTGAGGCATAGGAAGGCTCCCCAGTTGTGCCTACTGTAGGATGCTGCATGTCAGGGAAGGGCAGGAGAGCTCAGAGACACCTCAGAAGCATGGTGCTCTGGGACTGTGTTATAAGGTGTGTGCTGCAGGTCGGGTCTGATGAGAAGGACTTTTCCAGTGCAAGACAAATCCAGAGAGGGAACGTGGATTCATGGTGTGTGGGGAATGCTAAAGTGATGAGGTTTTTTGCAGAAGCTGTGGTTCCTGGCTCATGCTGCTTGGAAGAAGGACATGATTCTTCCAGTAGCCAAGAATTACCAAAAAAAAATTAATCACATCAGAGTCCTGCTGCTGTTTCACGTCACATTATTGCTTCTCCGAATATGTCTGTTGAGCTTGGATCTCCCACTGAACCTAACAAGATCATAATGTACTCCACCTCTGAGCTACACTTTTCCACAGCCACTGAGTCAGCTTTATGGTCACCAGGAGCATGGGGCTGGTGCACCTTCTCTTGGCACCAGTGGTCTAAGGGCTCTTTCTCCTCCTTTTGCTGGATGGTCCTCCTACTCCTATGAGGTGTCTTTAGATCCCTGCTCCAGAAAGGAGAACTACAGTAGAGGGGGAAATAAAGACAGAAATGTGGCAAGAAGGCTCAGGAAAAACTGACCTCAAGATTCTGGTGGAATTTAGGATTGTAGGTCTTGCATTTGAGATTGGCCAGATTTTGCATTGTGGAAAAAGGAGACCTTGGAAAGTGTTTAAAGCACAGAGATGGAGATGATGGACAGCAGAAATACATCCCAGCCTCTAGCTGGACACACAGCCCCCTCTTTGTCTTTCAAATGGTGGTGGGGGGGGTTGGGTTGAGCAGGCTCAGCACCAGCTCTGCACTGACCAGCATTTGGGGTAGTCTACCTTTTGTATCCATACTTGAAAATTCACAGTCTCCTGAGATGTGCATATGTCCAGGAAAGGTGTTCCAGCAGTGCAGTCCTGCCAGCCCTCTCTTCTCACTGCTTGCCCCTTGCTTGTCCTCCCATCACACTGTTTCTGGGGTGGGCACTCAGCTTGCTCCTGCAGGTCCTCAACAGCCAGACTATGCTATGTCCTGTCTCCACGTTTCACCTTGTGGGCTTTGATTCAAACTTCAGCAACACCCAGCAGAGAAACCTCCGTTATTGGTGCTTGCACCAGGGTGAGTGAGAAGGACTTGCTTTAACAACCCAACACCTGAGCAGGAGGGCAGACCTTTAGGTTCCTCCTGCCATGCTCTCCAGTCCAAGTGGTCCAGGAATCCTTGCCTCACCCACTCAAGCTCTGGGTGTATTCATGCCACCCCTGTGAGTCGGAAATGTTTCCAGAAGCTCTGTTTCTTCACCCTCTCAGTCTGATATGCAAAGGACACACAATGGATTGTTCTGCTCTGCAGGGTGTCTGCTGATCTCTCTCCTGGGGATGGACCCTCTGGGAGATAAGAACTCTGGTACAGATTCTGCCTCCCGTCACAGGGCTGCCTGGCACTGTGCAACAGGAAAAAAAAATGGTGTTCTGCTATGGAAAGGTACAGCTTGTGTTATGCCAAGGACACAGTGAAGAGAAGGAACACAGAGTGCAGGCAAGGAGGGGGTGGCCTGTCCCTTATGGAGATCTTCTCTTTCATTCATCCATTTCCCATGGCCGGAGCTGATTTACCTGGAGGCTTCTGTGATGCTGCCAGGGCTCCTGCCCTTGGTGGCATGTTCCTGCTTGCCTCTGTGCCAGTGCTGGCTGAGCTAATGCAGGGAAAAATAACCTTGCAAAAAATGCTTTGTGCTCGGCCGGGTGAGCCCCATGCAATGGCTGTTTGTACGGTCAGAGTCAGTGCCCCGCTGCAGGGCAAGGGGCTGTGTGGCAGGGGCTGGGGAAGGGTCTGCCCTGCCTTGTCAAAATTAGAGGAGTTTATCAATCACCAGAGAACAGAGTGTATGGGGCTGTGGGGAAAGTGAGTCCACAAATCCCCCAGGATCTGTTAGCAACAATCCACCTAGTTCCTGACCTGAGCCCAGCTTTCACTGCCTGTGAGCTGACGTAACTTCACCTGGCAAATGACATGTACATGGCTGAAGGTAAATCTCTTCACTATCTCTTGCTTGGGTTCTGGTAAAGGTCAGGGTCCCTGGGAAGCTCGGCTCAGGTGTCTGCCCGAGTAGACTGCACCAAGTCTGCAGACACAGTTTGACCGGGATGCGTCAGGAACTGTTTGTCCTGACGATGCAAGTGGGCAGATCTGGGATCAGGCTCTGCTGATTCTGCTCCAAGGGACAGGAGGGAAGGAAGCAATTTCTGTAAATTTAGTAAGAAAGTCCTTAAATCTAATTGCTGGAAGTGGTTAGGGAAGCTGACAGACTATAATCAGCACCGGGACTTTTTTTCCGGCTCATCAACAATGTCAGAGCTCCTCAGCTGCACTCGGCCAGTGCAGCTCTGCTGCAGCCTCATGAAAAACTATAGAATCCCTCACCTCTCAGATCGGTCCCACCTGCAAGGAGCAGCACAGTGTGGCCCTAATGCAAGCGTGGATTTCTGGAGAACAGCCAGAAACCTCTGTTTAGATGGGGTGTCCAGATTAGAAGATTGACGATAAAACATTTTTTGGAGGCTAATTGTGCACAAACAACTGTAGCAAAAGGAAAAGTCAGGGGTAAAGTTAGGTTTGAATTGCAGTGGCCCTTCTGAGAGATGAGCTTTCCTAATGGCATTGCTGTGGGTTTGTGTTAATTGAGAATAAAGAAGGGGTGACACAGCTCTGAACGACAGGAGTGATAACCGTTGCAGAAGGAAATTTCTCAGCAAGCAGTAGGCAGCAAAGTCCATTATTCCTGAAAAAGTATTCTTGAAATGTAATGTTTCTGTGACTGTTCAGAGAATTGCCTCTGTATGAGGGGCTGGGAATGTGTGCTGTTTTACCGAAGTGATCAGTGGGGGAAATGCTACCTGACACTGGACAGCCACCTTCAGAAAGTGTCTTCTCTGTATTCACGTTAATTCATCTACTAATAAACAATTTTCTTGTAAATTCTCAGAAATTTCATTTTTGCACCTACAAAATAGTTACTCAGAGAATTGCAGAATATTCTGTTCTTCATATGTCATCCAGACTTGAATGCCTTGCGAAGGGGGACTATATTTCAGCCTCAGTGACTGAATCACCAGGACACAGCTGCTTTGTGATCTGACATAATCTAGGGAGACTTCAGATGACTTAATGTGACATAATGCAGCATAGTATGACATCTAAACTTTTTATCATGTGGGTTTTTAATGCACTTAGCTGAAGTCTGGCCACATGTTGAACCTTATTTACACAGCCAGGGTGTATCTGTCAGTGGGACTGATCACCATGTGGAAAACAAAGGTCTCGGTCACATCTCTGAGGAGCAAAGTCATACACTGTGCTGATGCTGCTCAAAAGAGTTTTCTTCCAGAGAGCAACCGGTTTGAACTTCAGTGGATTGTGGACTCCTAATTCCCTCTGGCTCAATTAAAAATTGAGCCTTTATTCCTTCATTACAAATCTTCCGAAGTCCTTTCATTTAACAGTGCTGAGAAGCAGACCAGAAAGGGGCAGCTGTTCATCAGGTTAAGTCAAAAAAAAGGCAGAAGCATCTCAGGCAGGCTGAGACACCAGTGAGGAGCAAGGAAACAGGGTTTTTTTTACAGTCCAGCCAGGTTGTCCTTGAATATTCAAAAACACAGAGACAGGCCTCTCTTTGACCAGCCAGAATTTTGAATTCCTCTTTCACAAGCAAGCTGACCTGTCCTGGATGATACCCTCCAACCCCCCGCTCCTTCTCTTTGGCAGATGATTGCACCCTTGTTTCGAGGGGAAACCCTGAACAGGCAGGAATCCTGAGAGCTTCTCTGCTCTAGCTGTGGGATATCTGCATGTTTGCTACACATAGAATCATAGAATCATAGGGGTTGGAAGGGACCTAGAAAGATCATCTAGTCCAACCCCCCTGCCAGAGCAGGAT
>WUAM01000256.1:195845-210667 GCA_024336885.1 Actenoides hombroni | reverse complement strand
TGGCCTTCTTGGCCGCGAGGGCACATTGTTGGCTCATGGTCATCCTCTTGTCTACCAGGACCCCTAGGTCTTTTTCCGGAGAGCTGCTTTCCAACAGATCATCCCCCAGCCTATACTGATACATGGGGTTGTTCTTCCCTAGATGCAGCACATGAATCAAAATTCCAGACATGTGATGGTCTGGGCCCGTGCCTCAGTGATCCTGTAAGTTCAATCAACAATTATGGTGTCCTGTGGCTGTCAGTGATGAAATTCATGTGCTATTTCATTTCCCAATATTCCCATCAACTGGGATTATACCAATGCCCAGAGTTCTCCCTTTTATCACACTGGAAAGTCACTTGCAGTTGCTTGAATCGTGTCACATGGTGGTTTAGAGTTTGGTTCAAACCAAAGCAACTCAGTGGTCTATGATCTATAAAGCCAAAGGTCCAATCCCTTTTCTCCTCTGCAGGGATTTCTGGTGCCTTGCTTGCCCGGTGGGGAACAGGACATTGAGCACAGGTCCAGCTCCCTTCTGTGCTGCAAGCTGGGCAGGTTGGGTGGGTACGGGGGTCATGTGAGGGGCATCAGCCTCCACTGTCTGCTCTGGTGAAATCTCTAATAAAGGCTTTAGCTGGATGCAGTTTGACTGAACGGCAGCTGTTCACAGCTCCAGGTAAACACTGGGAAGGTCTCCAAGTACTCATGTATGGCTCAGACAGAGACTGCTCTGCAGGATAAGTTTTAGTCCCTTAGGGGCAGGATCCCATTAAGATGGAATTCAAAGTGTTTTATTTTGATGCTTGTAAAAAACACAGGCAAATGTGGTAATTCCCCTAAATGGGAATGAAAACCCTTGGGATTGGCTGAGCTGGAGAAGGAGCTTGTATATAGACACTGAGCCAAGTGAGAACTCATCCAGATTCTCCCAAGGCCAAGGGGATCCTTGTCATGGCTCTAATGAGAGCTGGACAGGAGCTGGACAGCAACTTGCTCAGCACCTGGTGTGGGGCTAGATGATGAGCAGCGTGAAGTCTGTGGCCATGGTTAATGTGAATTGGCAGAGCCGCAAGGAAGTAGTTAGAAGTTTGTGCATGAGGGATCATGGCTGCAAGGAGGTGCTCGGATGGGGAGACCTGGCTGTTCCCAGTGTCCACAGGCTGCAGGGCATGGCATCAGGGTTACTGGGAGTACGGCAGGTCAGAAGAAAGAGGAAGCCCTTGAGAGCTGGATGAGAGTCTGAACAGGTGTGGCAGAAACCTCCATCTCATGGGTGGTTGTGGTGTAAAGTTGCCCCTGGCTGGCATTAGGCAGTAGTCCAAGATGTCCTAGCAACAGCTGGGATAAGTGGCTAAGATTGAGCAGGCAGGCAGGAGCTGGCATGGCACAGCTGGTGTGGTTCCTCTGGTTCCTCCCTGGCCCTGTGCAAATCACATCACATTTGGTCTCCTGTGAGATGCATTTTACTGGAATGTGAAGCATGTGGAGCTGCCCTGGGGTGGTTGGTCCATGGAGAGAGACACATGTACCTGTGTTATCAGCTCTGCTGAGAAATGTTCAGGCTGGACTTTCTGTGGATGCCCCTACAGCCTGACCCCAGGTGCAAGACTCCAGTGAGGCAGGGAGACCTGCTGTACCCAGCAGAGTCACTGCCCAGCTCAGTGTTCTCTGCCACTGGCCTTTTGCAGCCGCAGAGCCTGCCCTGGGAATGTGGCTCTGCAGGGCAAGGCAGCTGTGGGCTGCATCCCAGCTGGGAGGCATTTGGCCTGTGGGTCAGTGGAAAGGGGACGTGAAACAGCACTGGGACACTTGGAACCCATACTGCTAACAGGGCACAACCAGAGAGAGGAGGCTGCGAGGGTTTCCAAGGGGGCACATCCGAGGTCCCCTCTTGCTGCCCTTGCACGTGCAGGGCCATCAACCCAAGGCAGTGATAGCAAAAAAGTAGCCCCTGGTGCACCTGCACCTGTATAACCCTGTAGACCTTGGTTTGCAGCATGGAACTGATTCTTTCTTCCTCGTTTTTCCTCCACCCATTGTGAAGGCAGAGACACCTTTTTGGTTGTTGTCATCCAGGACATTTCTCTCCCAGCTGCAGAGGAATGAATGGACACCACCTGCTAGGGGCAGATCCATCCATCTCCGAGACAATTAATGTTTGATGTTTAAGGACAGTCTGTGTGCTGTGCCCCAGGCATGTCTACTCTCTGTCATGCAGTTCATGGCTGTGTATTGCCCCAAGGACTGGACACCAGTTGTATGCTTGGACACATGTGGCCCAGGGCTGACTTTCTCCTTGGATGACTCCACTGTGACATTAAGCCAAAATGCAAAGGATCTGTCCTTGGAGAACAGCGGATGGGTTAAGCAATGACCTGCCATGACCATCTGACTTGGGGCCTGACGTGTACTGGCTTGGGCAAGAAAGTGCCAAAGGATAGGTGGATTCCCAAGAGGTGCGGTTGTACATCAACCTCTTTCTTCGGTGAGACAGTGAGGATTCTTCCTTTAAGGAGTTCATAAAACCAGCGGTGGCATCAGACAACCTCCCCTCCTCGGTGGCACCAGGTGACCAACACAGACCCGAAGGGCCAGGGTTTCTGTAAAGGCTCTTGCAGGTCAGTGCACCATGCTCCAGATGACAGCCATCTTCCCCTTCAAGTGCCTTAACAGGCAGTCCCCAGGAGATGTTTCAAGAAGACCCACAAGACTCATGCACAGAACATCACACCCAGGTTAGCGCTTTCCCAAAACAGTGAATTATCATTGCTCCTGTTTTTAAGAAAGAGAGAAACTGAGGCATGCAGAGTGCCTGGGATTTGTCCTGTTACATGGTCCCAATGCTGCTGAGCCCAGCGCTCAGCCTGAACCATGCTGCTTTGCAGGGCTTCTGCACATATCTACCGCCTTTGCCACACAGCGTGATGGGATGGAGGCTGTTGCATTCCCACCCACCCACACTGCGTAGCACAGCGGAGGGGGTTCATCCCTCTCCCATCTCAGAGGGGCTGAATCCCTGGTCTGGTTTGGAAGGTGGTTTTAGATTAAAGACTCCTGGCTGCAGAGAGATCTCTTAGCTCTTCTGAGGCCAATCCTGTGCAGATGCAGCTGATGCTGAGCAAGTGATGCAGATACCTCTGTGTGGTGGTGTTGGTGTGCTAGCCTGAGCCAAAGCAGAGCAGGAGAACAAGCAGAGAGCCAGTAGGATTTATCTTGTCTGTCTCCAAGGAAGGCAGAGTGCAGTAGGGAGTGGTCACATCTCTACTGTGCTGGGCATATTCTCCTTCTTCCCCTACAGAAATGAAGACATATTTGTCACTACAGCCCTGGTACTGTGATATGTGGGCTTCAAAGGTGCTGTGGGGTCCAGAACCACAGAGGGCTAAGCTCCATGAGATGAACAGCACCAGTCCTTTCTCTCTTTCAATGTTGGCTTAAGAGATGAGGCAGCTCCGGTGCTGCTGCAGAACAAGGGGTGGTTGCAGGGCTGCCACAGGGTCCTGGTGGGACAGTCTGTGGAGGGGTTGCTGTGATATGGTCTTGCTGATGGAAGCATATTGCCAAGCTGGGAGCACGTGTGCTTCAGGCAGCACAGGCAGTCTCAGGCGCCTTGTTTTGTGCTTCCAAACTGGATTATTTTACTGCTGTTCCCCTTGAGCCAGCTGGTGCTTGTGCATTAGATGTGATAAGACAGAAGGGTATTTTAAAACAGTCAGACCTGGCAAAATCCATGGGAACAGACTGCAGGAAACATCCCTAGGTGACTTTAGTGACACCCAGCACCAGGGTGGAAAGGACATTCAGAGACTAGAGCTTGCCAAGGCCATCCTGGGAAGCTGCATGAGGCAGCTACTGGTCCCTGCCTTCCAAAGCTGGGTTCAGCTCATTGCTCCTCATCATCGTAGAGTGGAGCTCCTGCACACTCATCCCATGGGCATGTCCCTGCCATGGCAGCTTGGCTTCCAGGGAAGGCAGGGAGTGGCTCCATGTGAGGCAGTTTCTGTCTGTGTTTAGGGAGGGCAGGACTGGGCACATTTACACAGATCACAGCTGCTTCTGGGAACAACTAGGTGCTTCCTGTCCAGTTGGGCCTGTCCCTTTGGCAAGCACTGAGGGAGGATCTTCAGGGGAAAACGGGCAGTCTTACAAAATGTGCCGTGGGCTCTTGTTCCTAGGTCACATAACTGTAATTTGGCTGGAGGAAGAAGCTGCCTCTCACACAGCAGGGATAATAGGCATCCAGTGCTCAGAGGGGTGTTTGAAGTCCTAATTCTGCAGGTCCAGCTTCATGGAAGAACGCTCACACTAGTGCAGAAACAAGGATGCTCCTTTCTTGCTGTGCCCTGCCATTGATCTCCTCCAGACCTGGAGCCACAACTGCCCCAAGGGGAGCACAAACCCACTGTGGCAACTTGTACCCTCCACCCGAGCACGGGAAGCATCACACCACAGGGAACGGGAAGGGAGCAGGGAACTGCAGCGAAGGGATGTGGTTGGGACATATGACAATAGGACTCAGTTTTACAGCATAAGTCCCAGTGCTGTCCCTGCTGCACTCGCCAGTGAGCATCCTTGTGAAATCTGGGCACTCGGAGAAACACACAGGGCATGACTCTGAGGCCAATCACCTCCTAGCTGCATATTTTCACAGAAGATCAAATCTTTTTTTGTAGTCCATTTAGAAAGGAGCTCCACTGGAGCAGTGTCTCTGCAGGTCCCAGCTCCCCTGGGGATTACTGGGCCCAAAGGCTCAGCTCTGCAACTCCGTTCCTCTTCTGATCTCAGGGAGATTCTTGTTCACCTAAACTGCTGGGACATGCTGTTGTAAGCAGGGAATGAGGTGAATGGGGAACACCCGGCTCCTCCTCTTGGCTCTCTCTAGGTGCCCGTAAATAAGTGGTAGATCTTTAATGCCATGAGGTAGTCTGGAACGCGCAGAGTGGTTCTGCCATTGCTAGAGTGTGAGTTCACGTCTAAGCTATGGAAACACAGAGGCAATTAGTAAGGTTTTCAGCTGTAAATATACAGTGGAAACCAAGGGAACCTATAATTAAATGTTAACAGTTGTAATTAATGCTGCCTATATGAGTATCTCAGTTTCTTATGGAATCCAGACATTCCCTGCCGCTCCCTGTTTCCATGGGGCAGGCAGAGAGTGCAGCAGTGGCTGTGGGCAGGCTGTGAATGGATGGTACTGGTGCACACACCAGCTGGGGTCCACCAGAGAGCTGCTCAGACACGCGCAGCGAAGATGTGAACAATAAATGACCTAGTTGTATATTTGTTCTCATGGCATTTCTGGATTTCATCTGCTCCTACTAAGCCACAGGTAGGTGGGGTATGGATGTCTATGTGCTGGGCTCTGCCTGGACATAGGTCTCCAGAGCAGGTCAGCACCTACCTCTGAAGAGCAGATGTGGAATATGCGCCAGGAGGTACAGCTGTGATGAGTAAAGGACGTCTAGAAAAGAGTCAAGTGATCTCCTCTTGGGTGCTTTGTGAGGGATCTCTACCAGGGGAACAGAACCTGAAGAGCAGCTGCAGGAAGGTACTGTGCTTTGACACCGCCTGTATCAGCTTCTCGTTGCATCTGTGTTGTTTTGCAGTTGACCTGTGAAGTACTGGGAAAGTAGGAAACTCTGACTGGGTGCTAAGGACTGGATGAGACTTTAGCACAGTCGCTTGGAAATCAAAATTAATCCAGGTTGTAAAATTGTATTTACGAATGTAGGTAAATAGAACCGTGTCCATCTGGCAAAACAAGGTCTGCAAGAGGAGGGTGACTGGCTCATTCTCACCTGACAAGTTGAGGATGGCATCTTCTCCACCCTCTGCAGGACCCAGGTATCCTAGTTACCAGTTCTGCCCTGCAATCATGGGATGCACTTAGCTCTCATAAAGTGCAATGGACTTTGACAGATGAACAGAGACAGGTTGAAGACACAGAAACTGAGACAGAAGCCTGGCCTTAAGGAGAAAAAAAAGCTCTAAGTTTTTTTAGGAGGTACCTCAAGTTACACTGAGCCCAACAGAGGTACCTCAGATGGTTTTCGTTTGAACTCACGGATCTCTCTCTATGTCCAAAAGAAGAGCACAAACTGGCTTCTTCAATGGTAACCAAAACCTCCTTGCCACACTGCCAAGAACTTCTTCAGCACCCAGGCTTGAAACGGTCTCTTTTACTCACCTTGGCTATGTTTCCCAGAAGCTGCTGTTTCAGGGCTGCTGTTTGTACAAGATTAGCTCTTGAGAACCTGTGCTCTTCAGAAGCACTTCAGACAGACCTTCTGGTGTCAGTACAGATGCTCCTGGGCTGCAGTTATGCCCATGTGCAGGTCTGCTGCAGCAGGAGTTTGGTTACTATGTCCCTTAGTGTACAACTGGTATTTTTGTCAAGTTCTTGCTCTTCTGATTAAATGAAGTTTCTCCTGGGATCGTTCATAGGTGTGATCAGAGCAGGGATGTCAGATACTTTACCTTAAGGTGGTTTTCTCTCTTAAGAAATGGAATGTTTTTCCAGAGATTCACAGGACTATGGTTTACAAACAACCAGTTGAGCTGCTTCAACCCCTTGGTTGCGAGGAGCAGTTTACCGGTGTCCCACCCTTTCCTCTCAGTGCCTTTCTGTCTCTGCTTTCCATTTCTCCTACCCTTCCTACTCAACCAAACACCCCAACCCTGTCCAGTCTGAAGACAGGGCAGAAGTATCCGGTTCTTCAGCAAAGCTGAAGTGGTGGCCTACAGAGCTGAGCCACGTGGGGAAGAGCAGCGGAGATTGCGATCATGGAAGCGTCACAAGCTGGGAGGAGAAGTGGTGGCTTTTGAGAGCACAGGGACATGGGTCATTGAGAAGACATCCAGAACAGCCTGAACGTACCTGCCATTTCCTCGATGCCTTGGTTTCCAGAGGTCACCCTGAGTGTGATTACCTTCTCCAAGTGTTATGTGAGGAGCTCTGGCAAAGCCACGAGTGACTCACAGCAGTGCGTTATAACCAGTGTGGTCCTGCCAGCTAAGGTGATCTTGCTTTGACAGGATGTGCTGGCATCTCCACAGCGCAAGCAAGGAGCGGGTCCATCCCCTCATTCAAGAACGGGTCAGTACACCACTGCCTTGAGCTAAATGTGCGGGGTGGGGGCAGCCAACAGCCAGCCTACATCCCACTGTATCTTTGTGGAAAGCTTATCCCAGCCCAGCTCCTTCTGACTGATCTGTGGCTGTCAACACCAGGTCCTCCTTGAACAAGTCCTGGCTGAGAACTCCAGACCATCGCAGGACAGGTAGGGGCTGGGATTTGGAACAGGTCCACACGGTGCACCCTGGGAAGCTGCAGCCAAGCAGATGTGTAGATAGAGAGCCAGACAGTGATGCAGACAGACAGGGAAAGGAAGAAAAGGGAGATCTTGTCTTAGGACACTGCTGTGTCATAAAAAAACATTTACAGAGTCACGTTCCTCCTATGGTTAGCAGATTCTTTTATCATGAAAGAGTAAGAAATCAAATTAAAACACTGTAACCTGGTTCCTTACTAAGCAAATATAAAAAAAAAAAAAAAAAAGAAAGAAAAAGTGTGACTTGTTCTCAAGGAACCACCTGATGTTCACTCAGTGAGGAAACTCACGTGGCACATGGGGCAGATAAGCCATGGCTTTGCCAGCAGAGGCTCAGGGAGAGACACGGCTACGGAGGCACAGCTGTGGCCTGTGCAGGATATCTCTGACCGAGGCCACACATGCTGAACCCAGAGGCTGCCAGGGACATGACCCTGAGGCTGCCCTGCCAGGGTGGCTCTTCTTCAATGTCAGCACTGCAAATGCCCTTGGGCTTGGTGTGCTGCTGCCCTGCTTCTGGTCACAGTGTTGGAGTAGCTGAACTGCAATCTCCATCCTGGCTGTGAACCCAGACTCCCTATGAATGCTGCTACAGCCAGTAAGGGCTGAGCAGGGAGGTCATGGACACTGGCTTTGCAGATGTGAATACTCTCATGAGCTTGGGTATTCCCAGAAGGTGAGGATCAGAGCTCTTGAGGGACTTGCAGCTTGAAGCTCCTCTGCAAAGACTGACTCACCTGCAGCTCTTTACAGCTGAAGGAGCTTTAACAGTAAATACCCTGCAAGCACAAGCAATGTGTGTTCCCTGGGATTCTTCCTGGCATTCATGGATCTGCCTCTGGGCTGGAAGTCCATAGCATATGTCAGGAAGGAGCTGTCTCTACAGGGGTTCATACCAAGGACTCCAATGGGGCAGCATGGAGACACCCATCTACCTTTCAGACCTTCAGCAGCTATGATTTGCCAGGAACTGAGGACCTGGAGGTACCTACAGGATGATGCACAGGTGTTTCTAAATCCTTTGTTTACAATGAGGTAAAGAGCACTGCTCCATGGCTCCATTTCTGACATTCACTGTAGACCCTTCTCGTGGGATGGGGTTGTCAAAGCCTCCTCCAAAAACACCCTTTTTGAGAACACAGAGGTGTTTGTAGAAGCTTTTGTGCTGCTGTGGCTGTGATGCTTTTGTGATGCTGGTCTCTTCTCCCAAGTAGCTAGTGATAGGATGAGAGGAAATGGGCTGAAGTTGCTTCAGGGCAGGTTTAGATTGGACTTTAGGAAAAAATTCTTTACAGAGACAGTGGTGAGGCCTTGGAACAGGCTGCCCAGGGAGGTGGTGGAGTCACCATCCCTGAAGGCATTCAAAAAGATGTGTGGACATGGTTTAGTGATCATAGTGGTGTTAGGTTGATGGTTGGACTTGATCTTAGAGGTGTTTTCCAACCTTAATGACTCTATGATTCTATTAAGGCCACTGCTCCTTCAGGGCTCAGCCTGAGTTTTAGCCAGACCTTGATGGCCGGAGAGTAACAATAACCTGGGGTAAAAGGAGTTTGTCAGGAAGAGAGACACAATAGCGCACAGGAGGACAAGATACAATGGATGTTAATTGTAATAACAGAGTTTCAGAATGGATATGGGAAAAAACTTCTTCATCATGAGGACTGTCAAGTGGAATGGGTTGCTGAGAGGTTTTGCTGTCTCCACCCCTCGAGGTTGTCAAGACAAGACTGGATAAAGCTGTGAGCAACCTGCTCTCATCTCATAACTGACCCTGATTTGAGCGGGAGATTGGACTAGAAACCTCCACAGATCCCTTCTGATCCCTTCTGAACTGAATTACTCTGTAATTCTGTGAGCCTAAAAGCAGAATTGGATCGGCTCCTCCGTCATCTACGCGAGAGGCATTTTGGGGCTGGGGGTGGATCTCTAAACACAGCTTTACAGAGGAGCTGCAGAATGAGACAAGATGCAAGAAGCCAGTGTAGGAATCCAAGGGTGTGCGTGTGCAGGGGCACGTGTGTGGGTGCTTCATGCCCAGCTTCTCTTGGTACTGGTGGTTGAGCAGCCTGAAGGTCGAAAGTGTGCACGGGGGAGTGTTCCCTCTTGACCCTGTGCATGTTCTTATCTTCAGTACTTTCTTTGTGGGATAAGCCCAGATTGGACCCAGTGATACTGGTGGCTTTGCATGCCTTTGCAAGATGCCCCTTCCTTGCCCAGGCACCAAGGAGTCAGTGTGGAATAGATGCTGCAACAATAAACCATTTGCACTCTGGGAAAAGGCTGCAAGTCAAGATTGTGCAAATGATTAATTACAGTGTTGGGAACACTCCCTTTTGTTGCACTCAGGAATTCCAGGTGCATTTGGCGATGCTTTGGGTTTGCCTGCTGCCTGTTCCCAGGAAAACACCATATGATTTGTTAAATGGGAGTTTGGGCCAAAATGTTCACAACCAGAATAACCAGGGTTTGGGTTTCCCCCCCCCCCCAGGTTGTGAAAAAATGCACCCTTTTAAAAATCAATAAATTTGTATGCAGATTCCTAGCACATGAATAATTCATGTATATAAGAAAGGCGAAACACTGTAGTGGTTTGATTATGCAGTTGTTTTAAATAAGCAAAATTAGTTGTTAATGAGACCCCTATGCATATTTAGGAAAGCTGAATAATTTATTAAGAGCCAAGAAGAGACGGCTGGAGAAGGGAGGAGAAAGCCAAGCACCTCTTTAGAGATTGATTGTGTTACTGTGCTTGGGGGAGAAGAGGGCACAAATTAACCCCTTTTTGAATAAAACACAACTGATTTCATGAAGTGGCTCTGCAGGGAGTCCAGGTGATGTCCTTGCACTGAATGCAGAGGCAGACACGTTTAGAATAGGGCGATGAATTAAGGATAATTGTTAGGTGGCATCTCAAATGTCGCAGTTCAGGACCCTACAGCCCAGGAACATCTATTTCCTTCCAGTCTGTAATGAATCACCAGTCTGACAAAGAAAAATACATGTTCCAAGGCCCCGAGTCATGAATGATGGACAGGAGAGAGACTTTTTCCAGTCAGGGAGAACAAACAGAAAAAGGATTCTACCCTCTTTTTTTTTTTTTTTTCAAAAATTTCCCTAGGATTTTCTCCTAATAAGGGCTAATTATTTCCAGTGAAGTTCTCCCATGTTAGTAGCAGCTGCTCACATCCTGATCCCTTTGTCTCATATGCCTCTACGGCTGGAGCTGCAGGAGGACTGCACCACACTGCTTTGGGGTGAGCAGGAGGAGTGTGGCTGTTGCTGCAGCTTTCCTGGGACAGGTCTAACAGCTCCAGTTAGCTACACTGTCCCTTTCTCCTCTCCCCATTGCAGCTGCATGGAAACCCTAGCAGGAATCACAGCTCAACTGAGCTGGCCCAGAGACAAGAGGGTTGTGATTTTTGGGAGAATCACCCGAAGTCAAGGTTTTGCACATGCAGACCCTTGCAAGTGGTAGGCTACCCCCTGTGTGGATTACCAGAGGGAGTAACAGTGGTGATCTCATCTAGTGGCACCTACAAGCGTGCAGACATGGGATGTGCATGGGCCTTGAGGGTGCCTCAGCATTGCTGTCATGTATGGGTGAAAGAGGAGAGTCTGAAAAGCTGGAGGGAGTTAGCAGTGCTGTGCTGAGAGACATAATGCTGGGAGAAGCCCTTGGAAAGCAGAGGTGAAGCTCTGTGGCACTGTTTTATTTGGTATTTTTCTGTTCTGGGGCTTAGTCTTATGTAGAGAAGACACAGTAGAGAATTTCGTCCCAACCTAAGTGGTTGCTTCTCTAGTCTGTTTTCCTAAGATTGGCAATTTGAGCTATGAATGGGGCAAAGACTTGCAGTGAAGTGGCACCAGCTTTCCAATGGGTAGGCTAGTCATCCCATCTGGCTCTATCCTTAAGCTGATGTGTATTGAGCTCCCATTTTGATGCATGGAGCATACCAAACAGCTACCAGTTCTGTGGGGTCTCCATTTTGGACCATCACTGCAAACTGAGTTTTGCTGGCCTCTACCAAGCAGTGACAGTGCTCACACACATGCACGGAGGACCTGTGGCTCTTCAGCTGGAGGGTCTCCTTTCCCTGCAGCTTTCTGCTTAGCACAAACCAAGAGCCTCTGCTTCTTCTGCTTCTTGATCTATGATCTGGGTTCGTGGGTCAGTGAGAGGAGCTGATTTTGGCTGTTCAAATCCTAGTGAACTGGATAATTGCAGAGACCTCCAAAGTTTGTGAAGAGCAGAGCTGATGCTGGACTCTGACACAGACAAATCATTTCACAGGATGAGTGAATGAATGGTCCTGACATCTTGTCCTGTTCCTTTGTGCTGGTTACCTGCCAGAAAGGAAGGATGGGCCATATCTGTTACAGAAGAGAGCTTGAGTTTCTGGTGCCTGGACTGCCACTGGATCTTACACCCAGCTGAGTCCTCTACCTTTACCACAGCCATGAGGCTTCTGGAGGAATGTGTTCTACCAAAGCCAGCCAGAGCACCTTGTTCAGTGGGATTCTGGGCCTCTTGCTCATCATAGACATATGCCTTTTTTCTTGCTATAAATGAGAGGCCGCGGAAGAGCAGAGGTGTTTTGGAGGAAGATCTCTATGGCAGCTCTGAGCAATGTGTCTCACTTCAGTGCTCCCTGGCCCCAGATCCTTGGCCCAAGAAAGAATTGCCAGTGCAAAACATTTCCCTAGGACAGCTCTAGTCAGAAATGTGGGTTCATGTGATGGTGCATGCCCTGGATTGGACACACCAGCCCTTGCCTAATCTGGAAACTCAATATGCAGCATCCTTGGTGGAGGCCTGAGATGGAGAAAGGCCGTGACCTTTCTTACCCAGTTCTAGGGCTGGAGGATCTCACACGCTGGACTGTGTGCCTTTGCTGTTCTTTCATCCTGGAGGGTGCAGAGCTTGGCAGCTCCTGCAGCCCCTCAGGCTGCCAGTCACACCTTCTCTCTGCCTTGTCCTGCAGCGCAGTGAGTGTCTTTCCCTGAAGAACTGGAGGATCTGAAACACTTTGAATGGCTGGAGGGAATGTGTTTCGTGTCCATGGCTGTCAATGACCCTGGACATGCTGTGGAAAGTCTGCCCTGAGCTCTCCCCACCAGGTTTGGCCTCTGTCCCAGGTGCTCACTCCCAAAGGACCCTCAAGACAAAGCTTGTAGACTGGTGCTTTTGGTGCAGAAATACCCTAGTGGTGGAAAGACAGGAGGATAATCTCTCTCAAGCCATCACAAATCCTCCCTCCTTGGAGAAAGTATTTGCAGCATGACCATGCCACCTCAGGTCTCCAAGGGACATCCAGCCCAGTGTCTGCCCAGTTCATTGCACTTCTGCCTGGGACAGACACAGGACCCTACATGAGGAGGTGGTATCTTCCTGGTTCCATGGGAAATCAGTTGTGTCCTGGCTTTGCAGAGCACTGCATGTTGTTCCAGGCAGAGTGCACCAGAGGAGAGAAGTGGGCCCGGAAACTTCGGGAGAGGCCACATAATAACCTACAAAGAGATAATGCTTACAGGAGGAGCGGGGAACACGAAGGCTGGAGGAGATATGGCTTCTCTCTATGGGCATGGGCTGCGTATGGCTGCTCCCCAGTTTCTGTGCTGGTGACCGAGCTGGTAGGTGGTTAGATCTTGATCTGTGCCGTGATCTAGCCAGTCATTGAGCATATTGCATCCCTGGATGATATGCAGAAGGGGACATCTTTTTTGATGCTAGGAATTTATCCTGTTTCTTTGTGTGAAATGAAGGTGCTGGAAGAAAGTCACAGCTCCCATGAAGTGGGTTTTTCATCAAGAGACAGGAATAGCCCATGGACATGCTGAGCTCCCAGAAGAATCAATTTGGTGCTCACAGTCAGGAGCCTGGTACATTCACCATGTGGGCAGAAATCTTCCAGGGTGCTGGTCATGATGGGTTGCTTCTGTGGCCACTCTGCTTTTGGGAAGAGAGGTCTCAGGAATCTTTTGGAGAGGAGGCAAAGAAGCAATCTGCAAATGCTGGGTCATGACTGTGGTTGTAGAGCAGCTGCTTTTCAGTGGGTACGGCAGAGCCATGAACCTTGCCCTGGAAGTGTGCATGGGGAGCTCCTGTGGAAGTTTGTTTTATGACCTTTGATCATATTGGGGAGCCTCTCTCCTGTGTAGGGTCTGTTGACCTGACCATCAGTTTTCACCGGCACAGGAGCTGTTCTCCATGTGCTGACAGCTTTGCCAAGTGCTGTTCCTTGGCTCTGGAGCTGACAGCTCCTACTGTGAAGCTTGGGGTGGTCACAGCAGAAGGGGGACTCTCCTGGAGGAGCATGTACAGCTTCATCTACCTGGTGGTCCCCATGGCCCCAGAGCTGTCTGGGGACCTGCTCAGCTGAGCTGGTGTGTGGACATGTTGCTGGGAGGTTACAGGTGCCCTTGGCCCTGGGGAGACTGGTGGGACAGAGGGCAGCCAGCTTGCACTTGAGATATGAAAGGAAACTGTTTTCTCAGGGAGGTGACGTTGGACTAAGGGCTAAATTGATTTCCATAAATATTTGAGCAAGGCTGAATTATTTATGACCCTCCAGTGACACAATAGAAGAAACCAACAGAATTGTCAGTGAGTTTTCCAGATGTTTGAGTTTAAAAATGCTGCTCATTATTATTTATGTGGGTCAGATCCCCCTTTGCTCCTGGCCAGGCCTTGCACAGGAGTTACATAAACACAGAGTCAATATACAAATCTCTCCTTGATCTACCTTAAGCTGCCAGTCAGTGAGTGAGCAACAGCCTCTGTGCTGATTCCCCAGGAGGACTGTAACCAGAAACCTTTGTCATTTGATGAATGCAGAGGAAGGAAGGAAGGAAGTTAACCTCATAAAATTCAGCAAGGATAAGGGTAGAATCCTAAACCTGGGGAGGGACAACACCATGGAATAGTACAGGTGAGGTATAGACCCACTGGAAAGCAGCTCCATGGAGAAGGACCTTGGCATCCTGGTGGACAGTAAGTTCTCCATGGGACAGCAATGGGCCCTTGTGGCCAGGAAGGCCAATGGTCTCCTGGGGTGCATAAATGAGAGTGTGGCCAGCAGGCCCAGGGAGGTTCTCCTCCCCCTCTACTCTGCCCTAGTGAGACCACATCTGAAGTATTGTGTCCAGTTCTGGGCTCCCCAGTACAAGAGGGACAGGGAAATACTGGAGAGAGTCCAGTGGAGGCTACAAAGATGCTGAAGGGACTGGAACATCTCTCTTGTGAGGAAAGGCTGAAAGCCCTGGGGCTGTTTAGCCTGGAGAAGAGAAGCCTGAGAGGGGATCTGATGAATGTTTACAAATCTCTGCAGGGTGGGCATCAAGGAGAAGGGGCCAGGCTCTTGTCAGTGGTGCCCTGGAATAGGATGAGAGGTAATGGTAGCAAGGGGAGACACAGGAAGTTCCTCCTTAACATGAGGAGAAACTTCTTCCCTGTGAGGGTGCCAGAGCCTGGCCCAGGCTGCCCAGAGAGGTTGTGGAGTCTCCTTC
>WUAM01000256.1:180695-195745 GCA_024336885.1 Actenoides hombroni | reverse complement strand
TGCCTGCTCCACAGCATCAGTGGTGACGGGGATGGAATTACCATCAGGGGGGTTGGGTTCCATACTGGTTTTGTATATATTTGTGTAATTCCATTTTTATTATTATTATTTTCATTTTCATTCAGGCTGTTCCAGTTCCCTTTTCTAATGACTGAGTCTCTCTCCCTTATCCCCTTTCTCTGCCCCTGTGGGGAGTGAGGGGGGTTAACAGAGAGTGGTTGTTACAGGTCTAAGGGGTCCCCCTGACCCTAACTTGTGACAGAGCCTAAGAGACCTTTCATCCAGGAGGTTTCAGGCACAGCTGTGGTGAGGAGACTGGGCCAGGCAGTGATGGAGGTTTGGGGTCAGCTGCACTGCAGGGATCGTGGAGCCATCCCTACTGCTGTCTGTGGGGCAGACAGGCCAAGGGAGGTAAGTGGAGACCTGTGCCACAGAAGGCTGTGCCTGGAAGATAAACAAGTTCCTGGGCTGAGCCTGTCTTCTAAGCACCCATGCAGGGATCCCCTGCCATTAGCCCTGGCATGGACCAAACTGGACTTTGCTGCACCTGGGCTGGTGGTAGCTGCCGGTTGCTGCTGGTTGTGCTGAATTTCTGCTGCTCCACCTTCCTCTTACTGTTGGTTTCTCCTGGAATTATTCAACCAGTATATGCTGCCTGACGCGTACCTGCCAGTTCCTTATTGCCCTACCTGCAGATCTTGTACAGTGTCTTCATTACTGGAGAGACCCCAGGAGAGCAAGAAGAAGCAAATGGAGAAACACTAGAGCATCCCACCTCATCGCCTCTGGCAGCCTCTGAGCCTCAATGAGGTCTGCCTGAAGCACCCAGGAGCCATCCCAGAGTCACTCGGCTGACTCTGAACATCTCACATATGGTCCCAAGTCACTCACTGGGGTTGGCCCCAATGTCACCTGGAAAGGTTACAGTGCTCTGACTGTATCTCAGACTAACACAGGCCAAGGTCCAAGCAGTATTTCATTCTGACCAAGTATTGTTGGGTTTTTTTTCTCCCAGGCATTCAGTCATGTTCCCCATTCATGGCTCAGTGGTCTTCTCTTTGTCACCACCACAAGAATCTGTCTTGTGTCCTGACAAGGTATTTGCTGCTCTGTACCTCCTGCTAGCCCAGAGAGTGGCTTTTCTCTCTGCATCCCTGCAGATGTGAGTGGCACTGAGGAACCCACGAGAGGGCTTTTTGTCCTAGCCTCTGGGGAGACTGGACATCAAGTCTGCATGCAGCCTCCTATGCTTCTCCTGGAAAGTGCTCCTGATTTTACTTTTTTCTTCAGAAAACACATAAAAAATGTGAAAAACTTGGACGTGGCCAGGAAAACAGCAAAGCAGTTACTCCTGGATTTGAGATCACCCATTCACTACGTGCAAAGTGGCTGTTCCGTGTGATCCCTAAGACCAACCCAGACACCTCTGTCAGAAATTCACCTAGAAGCACTTTTCCATTATCACTCAATCTTTTAATCTCCTCAGGAAGCACCATGCTAGTTGGACAAAATCAGTTTCCATAAAACCATGTAATTGGTTTTAATTATATTGCTCTATTTTAATCCCTTGCTAACAGAGTGATGTATCAATTGCTCTTTCACCTGGCATCAAAGCCAGACAAGTGAGCCTGCAAGTGCATCTGAGGCATTATTCCTCCCCATTCTAACCATTTGGCCCACTGTTAACTTCACTTGCTCTCTGGAAACTCCCCAGGGCTGCAGGAGTCAGTGTCAGTTGACAGCAGCTGGCTGCAGAGCTGCTCATCCAACTTTTTTTACAAATTAAATGGAAAATGGTGTAAAATACAAATACTTGGTGTTTGTGACTCTGGAGCTCAAACATGATAAGGGACACCATCTTTTCTACCTGCCAGCCTGGGATCTTAGAGCTAACCTGTGCTGTCTGCTTCTCTTGCATCATTGTGGCAGTAAAGATGCTGCGGGTCACATCCATGATCTGTTTGCCCTTGTCTTCAGAACAAGCCCGCAGTGACAAGAATCCAGCTCACTCATCTTTAGCTGGCCGCACAGATCTAGTTGCACCTGGAGCATGACAAAGATGCTGCTGATGGACAAAGGGCTCCCCAATGGATGTGTGAGCCCTGCAGAGCCGTGTCATGGAACACAGCGGGCAGCTGATGACGGCAGTGATGGTCTTTGGGGCAGGAGCGGGCCAGGAATGGGTCAGGAATGGGTGCCCTCTCCTTTTGACACTGTGTGGTTTGGTGTTCATGGGCAGATGCCAGCAGCCAAACTGCGTAAGTGCCGCTTCAATTAGAACCTTGCCTATACACAGCTGAATCACTGTCCTGTGGAGCTCAAGTTTTATTTCCCTGGCCTCGGTCCAGATATGGGTTTTTTTCTTCTAATGGGAAATTGGAAGGTAGTCTCATCAGCCATGACTGAGCTATACAAATGTATGGGTGAGGAGAAAGGGGAGCTGGACGGTTTGGAAATGGCAGTGATGTGCCTGTGTTGCTGGTGTCCAGCAGCGCTGGGTCTTGCACCCTCCCATTGTAAGAGACCTGGCTGCAAAGCAGCAGGGAATGGACTCTGCTTGTGGACATCAAGGCCTTTGCAAGGTCTGAGCTAGATGAGACAGAACCCACCTCTAGTGTCCAGACTGCAAGATGTGCTGAGACCTGGAGGGAATTCCTGTGGTCAGTAACTGTCCAGTGGACTTTGTAAAGTAGCTCTTCCCTGTGAAGTCCATAAGTGCACCCCCAGTTTGGAGGGGCAGAGAGGATTCTCTCTGATTGGGGTACTTCTGTGGAACTGAGCACTGCAGGGATCCCTGTCTGAGTGAAAACCACCCCAGGTGTAATGGTACCTGCTGTCTCCAGGTCAGAACAGCTCTGGGATCATGTAACCCACACTGGTTTGGCTTCTGAGTTGGTGGTGGGGGTGCAGCAGAGCAGAGTCTCCCCAGCTGTTCAAAAAGTCTGGGGCCTTCAACCAGTGTGAGCAGGAGCTGCCCTGGCAGGGGTGGCTGATGGACACAGGCTCTGCTTGGAGTTTGTTTCCTGTGTTGCCATGACACAAACATTTTCTGCCTGTTATTGTCACTGGCAATTATCATAATTGTTTGTTGCAAAGCCCACATTCCAGGGCAGAGCTGCTGAGCTGACCCAAACCTCAGCCGCACTTTGCCTGGGTTTGCAGTCCCCAGCCTGGTGGGTGGGATGAGGCTCTGGGCTTGGGGAATAACAGAAAGCTGCATGTTTGGAGGGAGTAAGGGAGAAGTTAATCTGCAGCCAGAAAGCTTGGTTTAACCCTTGAGCTGGCCTGGCACTGGCAGGACATAGAAACCAAGACTGCCACAGCCTCAGGCCAAATCCTTCCCATCAGTCCTGCTCCAGATTCATCGCCAGGGGCTCCTTCCCTCACCTGGGGCTGTCCTGTCCCTTCTGCTCTGTCCCACTGCTGGGACAGATGGATGGTGCAAAGTCTGCTGGAGGACTGAGAGAGGGGACATCCAGTTCAAACAGCTAGTAGCACTGGAGGAAGAGGGAAAGGATAGTGGTATGAGTGGTCCCCATGGGCACTGCAACCCAGCGTGGCTGGGACACTGGCTGCCCTCTCCTTGGCCACGGCAAGGGGGAGGGCAGGCACCAGTCCTTCCCATCACACAGGGGCCAAATCCAGTGCTCATCCCATCACCATCCCTGTAGTTTTTGCCTCTCACTACAAACTTACTTGCAGTTTAATGGTGAATTATCAAAACAGAGTGAAAGAAGTGATGGAAAGGATGCCTGTGTGCCCTTGGCCTGATTTTGCAGAGAGAGACTAATATGCTGAGTGCATGGCTTGGCTGGCAGCAAGAGTCAGGCCATGTGCTGCCAGGACTTCTGTACGTGAGAAGCAGTTGGAAACACTGCCCTGGGCTTTCCACATGGATCCTCACCAGAATGGATCTGTGCTTGTCAAGCTTGCTCAGTGCTCTGGCTTGTAGTGATGCTGAGAAAGCCATGCTGTGCTGACCCCACCATCCCTACCAAAACCCGCTCAGTTTTTCACAGCATCCTCATGGGATGGTTGGTGTGAGTGACTGGGGTGTGTGACAGCAGAGGACAGGAGAGGGAGAGGACTTTGGAAGGTGGGGCCTGGTGTTGCTGCTCTCCATCAGCAGAGCCCAGCTGGTGTTGTAGAGTCGACCCTGTGAAAGTCAGATGACCCTGGTGCGGGACACCCAGGCAGCCCCAAATCATCCCGTTTGTAGATAGACATGTCTCATGTTCATCTTCAGGGCTCTGCCCCAGCCAGTGTGTGAGGCGGTGAGTGGCAAACCCATATGTCATTTCATTGTTCTGTCTTCAGTTCACTGCACACACCCTGCCTGCAAAGACCTTGCTCACAGACAACAGTGTTCCATTGCCCGTGGTGCTTTCTCCGCCGTGTCTCACAACGGCAGCAATCCTCCAGGACCATAAACTGAGCTTCACCTTCCTTCCTTTTGTGCCTCTCCAACAATGTCAGGGTCCCAGGCACATTAGGAACCCCTGCTGATCCTGGCTTGTCTCTGTAGAGGTTTTACTGGGCACAGGGTAGAGCACGAGGGGAGGCCAAGGCAAGCCACATTGCTGATAAACCCATCGGGGCTCTTATGAGGTTGTTCCTAATCTCTGCCTGTGAAGATCCAACCTGTGAGGGATGCACCGAGTTCTAACACTTGGTTTGTCATGCAAAACTGATGAAGAGAAAAGCTAGAAAGTCCCTCAGGCTGGGTGGGTGGTATTGGGAAGCCACCTCTTCAGCACACCAGCCTCAGATGCTGGGTAAGAAATGTCTTTGGATGCTTTGAAACCCTTCTCGATGCACATGTTACTTGTTGACTTATTGCTGGCCAAAGAAATTGTTCTGTCCTGAACGAGGACCCTTGCTCACATGGTGCAGGCAGAGCTGCGGGTTGTGCCACCAGGCACCAGGGACCAAGCCCACGAGGTGAAGGCTCATAGACTCCCAGCATAGGAGAGAGGAAGGAAGAAGATCCTAGTTGTGGTGGGAGTTGTGGTGTAGTGTAGGATGTCTCCTCTCCTCTCCTCTTGTCCCTTGGACTACTCCCTGTGACATGTGTGGAGGCTGGAGGTGTCATGTGAGAGTCTTCAGTGTTTCCTGGTTGTCCACAGGCTCCTTCCCTGCTCTGTAGACAGTTGGATCTTTCTTGTGCTGTTTGCCACGGAGAGATCCCAGGTTGCAAGTCCAGCCCCTGCCTTTGCAGCAACACCCCAGAGCCCTGTGCTGGACCTCAGAGCCCACCACCCTGACCAGAAATGATGCATTGTTGTGAGGCTGAGCCTTCTGCCTCGTGCAACTCCATTTATCCATCTGTGGGGCCTGTCCCCTCTGTGACTTATTGAGATACCGAGGGCCTGGCTTTTCTTCTGTCATTGAAATATCTTTGGCCCCTGCTTGCCCCCTCCCCTCGACTCTCCTCCAGCCCGGCATTACCATAGCCCTTTGTGGAGAGCCACACTTCTGTTTGTCTGGGTGAGCAGCTGAGGCACGAGAAATGTGCCGATGCCATTCAGGGGCTTAGTCTGGCAGGCATTGTACCTCTGAAAGGGATGGTTAGAGCATTTACATAAAAATGTGCTTGATACAGATAATATGAGTGCTTGTGTGGGGTGTGCATGAGGGGCAGGGCTGGGAGGAGCCTCCAAGTCCTTCCTTGTCAGCCTCATTAATCAGCAACAGAAGAGAAGGTGTGTGATGCGATAGCAGTGTCTGACTTCCCAGCTCGGGTGGTGGTTGCCCTACAGCCTCTGTGGCTCTTCGTTTGGGGCCAGAAAATTCATTCTTTCCCCTGTGACAAAGAGGGAGCTGATCTGGGTGGTGGGGCGTTGTCTTGAGAGAAGATGCTTGGGTCAGTCCATGTCCCCACAAGTTCTGTTCTGATCCGGTCTCTGCATCTCCAAGAGGCTGCTGGATGGGGAGATGGCCCCTGCTAGGATGCCTGTGTCGTCTCCAGGGTGCTGTGTCTGGAAGAGGACAGGTCTGGGACCTGGGAAGTGTCCCACAGCCCTTACTCCATGTCCTACCACCCCATGGCATGCTGAGCACACCCTTGCCTGACCATGTGGCACCTGAAACATCTGGCTTTGCCCTCTTGTTTCTCAGGACCTGTCATGAATCATATTCCATCTCCGATACCTCAGTCACCTGGGTTGGATTTAAGTGGTAAATTAAATTTTGGCCATGCTTTGTTCCAGGCATGGTCCTAAATTCACCCTGGAGTTGGAGCTGACCCCACTGGGAATCCTGGTAGTGGGAAGGAAACTATGGGAACTAGACAGGAGGAAACAGAACTTGGCTTTGTCTCTGTGCTGCCCATTTTATTGCAGTGGTACGTGCGTGGGGTGACAAGGTAGGACCTGCCCTGGCCTTTATATGGTCATGAGGTGTCCTGAGTCCAGGTGCCTTAACACCCAAAAACTGTCCTCGAAGCTTATGACTCAAAGATTACAATCAAAAGTAAAATTCAGAGATGACAACTTCTGCACACCTTCGTTTTGCAGTTGAAATCATTGAACTTAAGTGAAATCCTCAGGCATTTGCACAGATTTTTTTCCATGTGTAAAATATGACCTCATGGAAAACTGTGTCCTTGTAGAGAAACTGTCTCCCTGAGGACAGTTTTCCATGAAGATTATGAAGGCTTCTGATTTCTCAGACTGCAGCATATTTAAGTGTTGTGGTGCTGCCCAGAGGCTATGATATTAATAAGCACCTAATTTGAGGAGTAATTTGGCTTCTGTTATAATTGCTAGGTCATTGTGCTAGGTGCTGTACAGACACATGTGAAAAGACAGCATTAGTCCCAAAGGGCATGAGCTCAGGACAGGGCAACCACAGCAATTCCTGCAGCAGGTCCACGTACAGGTCAAGGGGGACAAGTTGGGTTATGTCTGAGATAGTGGAGGTCTGGGCACAGCAACAGGACCCAAACCTGGGGTGCTCTTGTCCATACCACCTTTTCCTCCCAGGTCAATTAAAGAAGTCCAATCTCAGTTCCAGATTGAAATAGACTCCTTTTGCACACCACGGAGGATATTAACAGTGATTTGTGTACCTGCCTGGTTCAGTCTGGGCTGGAACACGATGGCTTCATCAGGGTAAGTCTTTTAATGAGCTGCTCTTTGCCATGTTATCCATGGGGAAGGACCGAATCCAGATAAATATTGCAAATGCTGCTCATCCTGGATGCTCACTGAGTAGCTCAACAATTACAAAGCACACTTTGGTGGGGTTTTAGGATAGATCCTGTCAGACAATAAGAAAATGCGTGTGAATTCACATCGGTGCACAAATTGAAAGGTGTTACCTCAGAAAAATGTAGTTGTAAACCGGAGCAGAATGCAGTAATTTGGTAATGGTAACTCACTTCAGCAAGATTTACACAGTAAATATCTAATGAAGAAGCACATACGTTATTCCAGTGCAAAAAGTTATTTAGCTATGAAAGTTTAAATGAGATGAATCAGGGTCAAACTAAACTTTCTTCCTCACTGAAATGAGAAGGGGAAAATTAAATGATTCAGTTTGATTTTTTTCCCATAGAAATAATGATCTAGATTGACATATTCCAACAATGAATTTCTTTTTTGGCCCAACTGTATTTCCAGTGGAATCTATGAGGTGAACAGGTCTTGATCTGCAGATAGGAACACACTGTTGACCAGCTTCTGGCATGGCCTAAATTTGCTTTGAATGTGGTTTCAGTTCAGGTGGCACTTAGTGAAACCCATCACTGCCACCCTCACATACACTCCTCATTTTCCTTTAAGTCTTCTGGAATTTGTTGTTTTTTCTCCTCATTCTTTCTGGTTTTCTCCAAACCCTTTCCCTTTGTGGGTGTGGTTGAAGATTTTGTCTAAGTGGACAAAATTATGGACTGATTCCCCTCCCAGCTTCAAACGTGTTGAGCTAAAACTCTCTAGCTCTAGCCTTGACCCCTTCTCCAGATCAGGATGATGGTGAAGGACGATGGGTCTTGTTAACCAGTTTTACCCTTGCTGGTTGGAGGAGATTCTCCTAGACTATGATCATGTTACAGCAGTTTTTAGATCCTCAAGTGTTTTGTCTCTCTGGCCAGTAAAGAAAGGAAAAGGAGTGCATGGTCTCACCTGTACCGGGGAAAAAGACTGAACATTGGAGAGGAAAGGGAAACAGAACCAGGCAAGATATGGAGCTGCTCATTTGTTCCCTTTAGGGACTTGATGCTTGTCTCCATGAACTGCATGTTCATCTTCTCTCTCCACAGCTGTTTGTCTTGGTTCCAGACTCAGCCTGTGCCCCTCACCCCAGTGGAAAGTTCTCTTTGGCTGCTGCTTTTTCCAGGCTTCTGAGGGACGGAGTGACAGTGCAGCAGGAAATGAGCATCACCAGCTTGTGTGGCATGAGATGTGGCATGGAGATGCTCTGGGTCTCATTGAGGTGAGTCTGATTCTGCGCTAGCACTGAAATCACACCCTTCTCTGATCCTGGCTCCTTCCAAAGGGTCTCTGGAGCTTTGCAGGCCTGGGACAACTGAAGCAACATTTGGAAGTATATGAGATACAACTGCTGCCCTTTATTCAGTTCTGAGCAAGAACAGAAGTACCTCCTAGGGCAAGAGGTGGGGTTGGTCCTGGTCTGTGTTTGAAGCTCACTAATGCAGTAACTAGTGTCTTTGCTTGTGGGGAATGAATAATGTAGACTTTATAGTTGAAAAATAAAGGAAAGTGAAAGTGAAAAGGGGCTCAAATCCCCTGACCTTGTCTCTCTGGCTTCCTAGATGTGTGGGTGAAAGAGGACGGACCCTCACCTTCTGGCAGTGCTAGTCCAGATAATAACACCTTTTTCAACCAACTTTATGCTTCAAGTTAAACCTCAATATTGAACTTTAAAGGCATGAAAATCACATTTTTTTTAGAAAATAAAGTATTTGCCCAATCCCTGTTTAACTGGCCAATCCCATCCTTGCAGAGCATGGTGAGGGACTGCATCTGTCCATCTTGCACTGAGTCAAACCCTGCAGAGCAGAACTAAGGGAAGACACCCTGGTGGGTTTGCAGACTCCAAACATGGAACAATCATTCCACTATCAAATCTTCTCTTCCACCTGGGAATTACCCTTCCAGTCAACAATCATATAGGAAGGTCTGAATAAACCCCAGTCCCAACAGTCCTCCCCTGGGAGCTCCCAGATAGCATGTTGACTCCTGGGGACCCACATCTGTGAGTTTTATGAGCTTGCCTTCAGGAAACCTCATTACTGTTTATAAGTATGTAAAGGGTGAGTGTCAGGAGGATGGAACCAGGCTCTTCTCAGTCTCAACCAATGATAGGACAAGGGGCAATGGGTGAAAGCTGGAACAGAGGAGGTTCCACATAAATATGAGAAAAAAACCACCTTCACAGTGAGGGTCACAGAGCCCTGGAACAGACTGCCCAGAGAAGTTGTGGAGTCTCCTTCTCTGGAGACATTCAAAACCTGCCTGGATCTGTTCCTCTGTGACCTGCTCTAGGTGATCCTGCTCTGACAGGGGGGTTGGACTTGATTTTTCGAGGTCCCTTCCAATTCCATTCTGTGATTCAGAGTATCACGAGATCCTTGCCTGGCTTCTGTGGGCTCAGCAGATCCTGCTCAAAGCTGGCAAAGGTCCTACAGCTGCATGTCTGTGCATTGACCCAAGGTTTGCCCCATGCCTAAAACCTTCAGGATCAAGAAATTAGGCTTAGTGTGTCTATGCACCCCAAAGAAGATGGGTTTCCTTGTGAGCTTTGAGCACACATGGTCCTGGACATTACAAGCATTTCTGGGTCTGAGTTTCTCACATTCCTCCATTTCTGCAGGACCTAATTTTTATTTTGCTAATGAGGAAGAAAATAAGCACCTGGGGAGTCACCTCTGTGCCTGTGTATGACACCTGTAGACCTCCTGCATGGGGCACTCTGCCCCACCAGAGACCAGACCACCTATCTCCCACGTCAGTAGTATCCTGGGAGCTGCTACTACTAATAATCCTGTCTATCCTTGACCACATCTTCCTGCACGATGGCTGCACCATTTTGCTGAGGCCCCAGCTTGCCTGGCAGAGGACTGCCATGCTCAGGCCAACCACTGCCCAGTGTGGCACCGAGAAGGGACTTCAGCCCGGACTCCAGCGAAGGGCTGTGCTCATGCCACGCCAGAGCTCTGCTGCGGTGTTTGCAGGTTCCTGGCTTGTGTGCAGCGCAGCATTGCTGCCCGGCAGAGTTGGGCAAGAGCTGGCAGCAGCATGGGGATTTCACAATCTTCCCTTGCACAAGTCCATGCTGCTTCAGGGGAGTGTTTGCCTGTGAACAGCGCTGGACAAAATGAAGTTGCATAACCCCATCCTGTGCTACTTTGGACTCTTTCATTAGATTTGTGTATTTATTTATTTTTTTCCCTTTTCTTATCGTTTTTCCCCTTTCCTTTTCTCTGTGTTTCTACTTAAGCAATCCTGGCACAGCCTGGTTGCATTGGCTCCATCATAGCCCAGCCTCACAGCTGACTGTGTACCCCTCAAAAACTGCCCCCTCCCAAGGCTGTTTCTTTCCAGGTCTGTTGGTCATTGCTTTCAGTTGAGTTTTTTGGCGATGTCTCTTTTTTTGCTGTGGCTTTGGCAGACAGATCTGCAAGGGTCAATCTGCCATTGATGGCCATGGAGCAGTTGGCTTTATTCCTCAAAAGCTGAACCTGTAAAGGGGACTAAAAACCATCTGTGCTGTGGCCGCTACAAACTGCAAGGCAACTTATGAAGATTTCCTGGGAAAGCCCTGATGGCAAACACAGCATTGCACTGGGAGGTTTTTGTTTTGTTTCGATTGTTTTCACTGCCTAATATGGGTCACACTGGAAGGCTTGGGGTGGAAGTGAGAAAATTGTCGTCTCACCAAACCTCTTCCATAACCTAAGCCAAGGCAAAGGAAACAGCAAGTGCCTTTGTTGTTAAAATGGCAGCTGATTTTGGTGCATTAGTGGTAGCCCGTTGAGGGAGGAGGGGTTGCAACACAGGACAAACGAACAGGGAAAAGGGATTAAAAAACCCACCCGTGTATCACGGAGTTCTAGGTTTGCTGTTGGTGCAGAGGATAAGGTAATTGCCACACGGCTATTGTTCCCAGAGATTCCTACAGGATAGGAGAGCATCCATATTCATACACAGGGACAGTCACATCCACCTTCTATGGCTGAGATGGTTCCTCATCGCAATATTTAAATACCCGTTGCACTATCGCTGTTAGATCTGGGCGAATAATCCACGATGAATAATGTATCCGATGCATCCGTCTCTGCTAATTGTGGAATATTCACGAGCAGATGGCAATTTGAGGCAGGTTTTTTTTTCACATTTCTTTTTTTCTCAGCTCCGGCGTGGAGGTTTGCTCTAAGTAGGTGATATTTGAAATTCAAGCTGTGTTTCTAAGTTGCGATTGGCCAGTTGTGACATGATGGTCTCCCTCTTCCCGCATTGGCTGAGCGGACAAAGTACTTGGGATACAAATACTCGCATGTGCAAATTTAAAATTCCGTTTCCATGGTTACTCATGCATGCAGCTTTGAACTTCACTTTCCTCCAACATTTGTGCTGGTAAAACTCATTCAGTGGCGGGTTTGTGGAGAGTGAATACAAAAGATGCATGAGGCTATATTTGCATGCTCTAGTATAGATGATTCCTCTTCAAAAAACTCAGCCCGGATATTCACTGGGCTTTTCTGCCACCTTTCCTGGTGCTTGCTTTCATGGGTTTCAGCCTATAGGAATTTTCTTTCCCAACATGATTGTGACTCCAGTTTTAGCATCACAAAGAGATGTGCAGCTGGGTGATATCGTTGCCCGCAGGTAGAGGCAAACATCTCGTAATCGGTTCTGCACCAGGCAAAGTGAGGTGTTTATTTTTCTTGCAATTCAAAACTCAATTGGTTTTGCAAAATCAGGTTTCTCTGCTTCTAGTTAATCCCGCGTCATTCAGAAATAACAAGGCATTGGGACATGCTCATCTTTGTTTTGCAGCAGTGATAGAAGAAGAGGAGAGAAAGGGAATTAGCAGGAGTTCTAAAGTCAGGGTAGTTGGAAAGTGTGGCGCTGATGAGGAAGCGAGTTGTTTTGGTTTTGAGAAGAGCAAACAAGACCTCAAAGTCGAGTCAGAGCGCAAAGCCCGACCGTATGTGAGTCATGAGGGTGTGTATCTGTCCCTTTTGAGATCCTAACACATGCTTTTAACTGCTGATAAAAGAATACCTGCTCTGCATTATTTTCCCAGTTGCATTTCCTCACTGTGAAAAGAATTGACTTTCAAAAAATTCCCCCCCCCCTCTCCCACTCTGGGATGGTTTAATAAAAGTTATTTTTGTTTCTCTGGCTATCACGTGTCTTGTGCAATATTTCTGTAGCCTCTGGACAAACATATGAGAGAGAGCAAAGGTTAACCATGATTTATGTCTGGGTTTGTAATTGCACTGTGGGAGCAGTGTGGTGGGGAGCACGCCTGGCTGCTGTGCACAGAGCTTCCAGCATGCAGCTCAGGGCACAGAACGCAGGAGAAAGCAGCACCCCTTTCACTGGCAACCAATTATCAGCGTTTCATTAGCATGGTCTGGCTGTATTTCAGATTAACAGTAAATTAAAGGCATTGATTGCAGGGTCAGGCTGTGGCCGAGCCCTGCCTCTGAGCCCTCTGGACCCCCTTCCCCAGAGCTCATCTTTCATCAGCTCTGTTATTTGGCTTCGTGGTGCCACTGACTTTAGCCCTGCTGCACAGCAACAAGTTGGGGAGTCGGAGGGTTAGCGGGGACAGGGAAAGCACAATGTGCACCAGGTCTCAGCTGTGGAAGAGATCAAAGCTCTCCCCTCCCGGTGCTGTGGGACTGGGAAGGCAGACGGATGTTCAGGCAAATACTGGCACCTGGGAATATTCGCATCACTCCAGCGCTGGGAAAACACCCCACTGCCCAGACGCGGTGCCTGACCTTTTTAACTATTCAGAGTGCAAAACCAAATGGCTTTAAAGTGCTATCTGCTCTGAAATGGGTGACAAAGCATAACAGTGACCCCTTTTTATTCAGCAGATGTGATCCCCAGTCGCTTCGTGCCCAGCTGTGTGTGCTCAGGCTCAGAGCTGTTGCCTTAAACTAGAAAATTATTTGCTGTTGCCCTGCGGAGCTTGCCAAGCTGCCCCTTGGACTGGATGATGTTCCTTCATGAGCTGCAGCATTGTAACTGCTCTCCCCATCTGTCCCAAGGCAGGGAGATGGAGGGTGCCTCTGTCAAGGGTGTTTGTTCTGAAGGATGTTGGGATGCCTGTAGGGATGGAGAAGGGCACTGCAAAGCTGAGGATGTGGTGGTTTGATACCCGTGAGGATGTGGTGGTTTGATACCTGTGAGGTTGTGGTGGTTTGATACCTGTGAGCTGAGCACATCTTATTGTGGAGCACTGAGTGACGTCCTACAAATGTGGTGTACTCCTGCTTGGGGAGGGTTTGCTGTAACAGTTGAATCAGAGGGTTTTGGTACTAGTTGCTGACAAAAGTATTGTCAGTTGCCTTGTGGGTTGAAAATCACTCTAAACTCCTAGTTGCACAACCTGGGTTTCTCAAGACTTTCCCCAAACTGCCTCTCTGGCACTAGGGACAAGTCTGAGAATTTCAGCTTGAGAGGAAATTCCCTCCAAGAGCCCAGAGACGTTCAGAGGGAAGAGAGTGCTGAGCTCTGCCACTTGCCCCGCTGCTGTGTTTATCGCTGGCAGATGGTGGAGCAGCTCTGCCCTTTGGCCAGCGTGGCAGGAGAAGCGAGTCCCTGCCCTGAGACGTGCCATGGGCAAAGCAAGAGAAGGGAGCGGAGTTTGAAGAGAGTTCCCTGTGATTTCTCCTTCCCTTTTCCTCTTTCTCAGGGGTGGCATCACCCGGTGCAGAGGGACAACGCGTTGTCCCCGTTTCACCGCCCCACCTTCTCCTGGAGCGCTCCTGCCAAATGCTCGGGGCACTCCCGGGGAGCCTCTGGGGCTCTTGCTCCCTCCTCTTCCTCGGTCCTGGAAGGGGTGGGGGGAGGGGTTCAAAGCACCCCAGCCTTGGAAGCGCTGCCTTTGTTAGTGGCAGGCACTGGCAGCCCTCGCTCTTTCTTCGCTGGGAGCTGCGGGAGGAGGGGCTGCTGCGGGAGCAGATGGTCCCTCTTGGAGGGTTCGGGGCCTCCTCGCCGGCAGGCTTGGGGGGGAGATCCCCTTTCAACTGCTCGGCTGGGGGAGGGCTCGCCTGCCTCTCACATGGGCAAGTTCCCAGCTGAGCGCCTCTATGGGATTATGCTGCTATTCATCTAATTGAAATTGTATTGGGAGCGAAGCGACACTATCTCTTCCCTCGCAGGATCTATTGTCCGCAAACGAAGCACAAAGGCAGCCATCCTCCTGCCAGAGGAGAGGGGGAATCCGGCTCGAACTCCAGCCCCAGCTCCCCGCTGCAACTCAGCGATGCCCGACCTTAACCCCTCCCTCCCCAAAGGGCTGTTAGCGGCTCCTCGCCCCCGACACGACACGCGTGACACGCTCGGCTCGCCCTGCACCTGCAGTGGGGATGTCCCACCCCACTGGGATGCTGGGTTCCCAGCCCTTGTCCCCATAGGATCGGGCACAGCGCCTGGGAGCTGTGAGAAGAACCCCAGTACTGTCCCGGGCTGCCTGGCCGGGGCTGGAGCGAGGGGCTGGTTGCACGGTGCAGAGGACAGCCCTCCCTTCACACACGGCTGGGCAGTCACCTTTACACTCGGATGTAACCCCACAGGGGCACCGGGAACCTGGGCATAGAATCGTAGAATCATCAGGGTTGGAAGGGACCTTAAAGATCATCCAGTTCCAACCCTGCTGCCATGGGCAGGGACACCTCCCACTAGAGCAGGTTGCTCAGAGCCACATCCAGCCTGGGCTTAAACACTTCTGTCTGGGCAACCTGTTCCAGTGTCTCACCACCCTCATGGCGAAGAAATTCTTCCTAATGTCTAACCTGAATTGACCTATCTCTAGTTTTAATCCATTCCCTCCAGTCCTATCACTGC
>WUAM01000256.1:158336-169035 GCA_024336885.1 Actenoides hombroni | reverse complement strand
ACAAAGATGTTAAACAAGACTGGTCCCAGTACTGATCCTTGAGGGACTCCACTTGTCACTGGTCTCCACTTGGATACAGACCCATTGACAACCACTCTTTGGGAGCAGCCATCAAGCCAGTTCTCCATGAGATCTTTGCTTTGCTTGGTCTAGGAAAATAATCACCTTTGGATATTTGCCTGTGTTGAATCAAGAGACAAATGCTTAATCATCATCTCTGCAATTAAGACACAGCTGTCCGGGATTCATCCTCTAAATAACATCCTCTGACCTGAAAGGATGCATCTAAGGCCTGCTGTTGGCATGAGCACCATGTTTGACCTTTCCTGTACAGAATGTAGCAATTTATATAGTAATGATTTCAGTGAACAACTGGTCTATGGGTTATCAGAGGTACTCCCTTACTCATCTTTTAGACTTTTGCCTGTTGGGATAGAATTTCCGAACACCAGTAACTTTTTCATCTATGTCAAAGCCAAGGTAGTTGGCATTAATGTGGTGTTTTTCTTATTACTATCAATATAAAACATTTCCTTATAACTGGAAATGGACAGGGTACATTACCACCCTAGGAAAAAAAAAAAACAAAACAAACAAATACATGTTCCCTGCTCTGGGAGAGCTGGAAATTGAAGTCATGCATGACACACACATGAAACATTTTGTCCAGTATTGGATGACTTCTCAGAGCACTGCAGAAACAGTTTATCGTCCTTCTGGTTATTTCTTTAAATATCTTCCCAATGTAACAGCAAGATTTACTTCAAAACATGGGGACCACGTTCTTCTCTGCAGCAGTGTCTTCCAATATCTGTGGTCTTCAGTCATCAGAACAAAGTCACACATCTTCTTCTGGTCATGAAATAATAGGTTCAGGATCATGAGTACATCTTGTCCAGCTGCACTGGAGTCTCTTGTCTCAGTCTTGGGCACTTGTTTAGATATTAAGCTGCTGCTTCTCCTCAGTTCTACCCTTTTGGTACAAGAAAATAAACTATAAGATGGAAGACAATTGGGCTATGTTGTTGTGGGGTTTTTTTCCTATTTATTTTGAGAATATAAGATTTGTCTGCAGTTTTTGCTTTTGACTTAGAGGACAGATTCTTCAGGCTATGAAAGGGCTGCCAAATTTAACATGAATGGCATTTAGTTGGCAAACAATGTATTACTGACAAATGCCTAACACACTGGGCATATTGTATTTGTGCCATCTGGGAGAGTAAACACTGACAGGAAATAACCACAAACAGGTGTTAATGATAGCCCCTTAAGAGTCATTAATGAAGTGTGGCAACTGACAGCATTGAAAGAGCCCACACACAAGTCCTGGCAACGGGAAAGAAGAAGGTGGGATCCCAGTGAGTGTATTATTTTGTCACACACACCAAAAAAATCTGTTCTTGATTGCAGCTCCTCTATGTGACCTCCTTTATCCTTTTGCCATACCACATCCAAGAGCTGAGCTCCTGTTGAATACTCCTTCCTTTTCCCCTTTTAGGCATCAAGCTCAGTCCTTAACCCTGACAGCCAAGACCAACACAGTCCTGAAATATTGCTCTTTCTCAGAAATCCTGTTACCCTCTGAAGACAACTGCACACCTTTATGTATTCTTCAGAAAAGAAATCCTGTCTCAATTCCCATTTAGACATTTTCAGAGCCACTTCTACCTTCACTAAAATAAAATGCCTCTGCCTTCAAGAAAGTGTGATCCAAATCACACTATCTCAGTGTTTCCCCAGTGTACCTCCTAAGTTACTTTCCTTGTCCCAAAAGAGACCTGAGGAAGGGTGTGTGACAGTGACACTGCCTGCCTTTACAATAGCATCACACAACTCCAGAGCAGAGAGGGTCAGACTACCCCAGGGAAACACAGCTGGTACTGTGAGACAGTCTTATAGGTGAAGTTAGCCCGATATATAACTAGTCACATTCTTTTGAAAAGACCAAAGCAGAGCATTTGGAAAATTGCCCTTTATTCTCACAGAAGCTCAATAAATTTCTGAAGAAAATGTTGATACGTATGCAAGGTCATCCAAAAATGAATTTAACAGTTCATGATAAACAATGAAGCAAAATAGACTGATCTCTAGTCACTTCCCTACTCTCTGTCCCATCCTATGCAAAAAGGGGAATTTTCCCAAAAGTGCTCTGTTTTCAAGCATCACCTGGCTAACATTCAATATTAATACTGCGTCCAAAGAACCTAAGAGAGACAGAAAAGAAATATAAGGAAGAAAAGGCCTTTTCTTTAGAAGGGGGGCACTAACCATGAGTTTCACATTGCAAAACTTCATACTGTCTCTATTTCAGGCTATTACTTTTAAAAAGAATACTGGTGGACATGTAAATTTAGCCATTCACTAATAACAAAGCCTAACTGCTGAATAGATTAAATGCTTCCAAAGATATTCTCAGTGATTCTAGATACTGTTTAGGAATGGGAAAGTGAGAATGTTCTAAAGGCCAGAAAATAGTTCCCTTTCTTCGTATCTTTGTTAAAAGGTTTTGTTAAAAGGCTGGAACACAGTCATAGATATATTTACCCAAATCAATAGAAGACCATAAAATTAAGAAATGTAACTGCTTGCAGAGATTAATGTCACCATTTAACAATACACAGTTATGTACAACACCTCACACCGGCAATCCTTGTGCTTTGCACCAGTATGTGTCAGAGCTCCAGAGGACCAGAGAGATTCAGCCATGCCAAATTCCATTTTGAAAGGACAAAAAAGTAAAACAGTTGGAGGATATTTGGCTTATTCAGGGAAGTCAATGGAGTTGTGTCAGCAAAGCCTGCAGTCCCAAACCTCCAGAAACTGGCCAGTGCCAAATGCCATGTTGTCACTTGAATGGAAACAGTTGCACACTTTTTTTGCACTGGCTATTTTCTAAACTTTAGTACTTACAAAAAATTAGGTCCTTACCTTTCTGCAAAATTGCAGCTCACCTTTCAGTTCTTCATGCATTATAACCAGGAGAAAAAGGAAACAAAATGGAACTTATGAATAAACATTTAAAGGCAAACACCTGTTTAAACCTCATCATTCCACCAGTTAAGAAAGTTCTGATACATGTTTTACTTCCTACTCTAAAAGGTTGATTTACACTGTATTAGTGTTGTAGCTTTCTTTAGTTAATCTGACAAGTTCTTCTCCCTCTCCTAAACTGTATTAAACTAAGTAAAATCAAATACTCTGCAGTCTAAAAACTTCAGTTCCAAGCTAAGAACACTAACGTTGTTGAAACTTGCCCCCTTTGTGCATATGCTATCCTGCTGTTTCTAAGTATCTGAGTACTCCCTATCTTTCCAAACAGCCTCTGCAAAATTCTGGGTGGAGGACAGTCTGTCTGGGAGTGTAAGAAAGCTATGCAGAGATTAAGGCTGCTGTCTCCAGAATCCCTGAATTGTTTGTTGTAGAATCTGCAGGACTCATTGGAAATAAGGCAAGTGGAGGAATGACTGCACATCACAAATCTGGAGTGCTTAACTTCTAAGTGTTACATTTCTTTTAATGTGATTAACTTTGCTCTTTTACTGCAAAAGCAGAAAATCCAGACCATACAGATTCTCAGTTTGGGCTAAACGAACACTCACTTACGCATATGAATTGTCAACCTTAAACTGGACAAGCTAGTGAAGGAAAATATGAAACATAATTTGCCAGTGGATTTCAAAGCTGTTTTCTGGCCGTGGAGGAAGATACTGACTGAAAATGCCACATTCAACTGCAAGTTCTGGCATGAAGCACTTTCTACCCAGGGGATGTTCTTTTAACAAGTTATTTATGCTGCTTTGCCTTGATGATCTCCCTTTCTCCAATAGTAGCAAGGGCTTCTCTGCTCCAGTTTACCACCTCTTCTAGCATTTAATCTGGAAGAGGCCCTCCACATACACAGTAGGAACAAGTATGGAAAAATGAGCATCCTGGAATAAGTATGTTCTGCTGTTCTGAGGGACTGGTACTGGTGTAAAAGGCAGCTTGGAAGGAGAAACAATGCAGCGTCGTCACTGCAAGTGAGACGTCTAGGCTAAAGTTAGGTCTGTGCTCTGAAAACTTCTTTACTGAGCATGTACAATTCAAGCTTTTTAAAAAATTCCAACCTGGCCAGTCAGAGGTATGTTTGTGCAGACTACAGAAAGCACCAGCTGGCAAAAGTGCAAACTCCCTACCATATTAAAAACTTTTCTACAAAGCATGCAGATTTTCTCAACAATGACAAAGAATTTGTTTATCCTCCTGTACATAGTCCTGGAAATGTAAGAACTATTTGAGCTTAAACTTTAGACACATAGCAATCCAAAGCAGATACATAACACAGAAAATGTATCCTCTGCAAGCTGTGAACATTTTGGCAACTGAAAAATAGCATCTCACAGAATAGTGGCAGGCATCTTGGAAGTATGATATAGCTGAAGAAACCACTGCTCAAAGTGTCATGGTTTAGGGTCAGGGCAGCCCCTTAGACCTATAACAGATGGTCTCTGTTAACCCCCCTCCCTCCCCAAAGGGAAGGAGAAAGGGAATGAGAGAGACTTAGCAATTAGAAAAGGAAACTAGAACAGCTCTAATGAAAATGAAATTAATAATTATAAAAATGGAATATATACAAATACATACAAGACCAGTATCGAACCCAACCCTCCTGATGGTAATTACATCACCGTCACCACTGATGCTGTGGAGCAGGCACCGGGGGATTCCCAGACTGGGCTCCGCAGCAGACAGGAGCTGTGTTCGGGAGCTGTGTTCAGGAGCTGGATTCTGGTACTGGGTTCAGGAACACTCAGACCGGATCGAAGGCAGAACGGACAGAGGCCTCCTTGGGTGCTCCGAGGAAGGAACAGAAAGAGGACCCAAGCCAAGCCAAGCAAAGCTGGCAAAGCCGTCCAAGGGGGGGGGAAGAGCCCAGAGACCCTTTGGGTCCCTCAGCTCTATGCTGAATATGACATCTATGGGATGGAATACCTCGTTGGTCAGTTTAGGGGCCCTTGCCCTGTCCTCTCCTCCCTGCAGGTGCAGCCTTTCACTTTTCTGCACTCCCCAATGTGGTGCACAAGATCCAGCAGTGGCCTTGGTCTGCACACCAACCCTTGGTAGTAACTCTAAACATGAGGTGTTCTTACTGCTGGAAGCAGCTGCTGTCTGTGAGAAAAGGCTGCTACCTTCAGAAAGTGCAGTTAGTTAAAAGAACTGAGCTGAAAAGTGGAATTACAGAACAGAATTAGTTCTGTTCTCACTCAGACCAGGACAGGTACATAGGCAGGGCTGCTCCGTGCACAGCTCTCAGCACACAGGCCATGGCCTGGCTGGATGATGCCAGCAGCCACTTGCAGTTGAGTGAGACATTTCCCAGGAGGCAGCACCGTCCTGGCTGCACAGAGGGTCACTCTCCTGTGACCAGATGGTTCCCTTCCCTGTGAGCTTCCATCCAGCCCACCTTCCCGTGCATGCTGGTGGTGGCTCAGCCATTCTTCCCCACTCTGTGTGTAGCTCTGGTTTTGTCAAAGGGAATAAATGGAGACCTGAATGGTGCCTGTGCGTGGCTCACGTGTGAATGAGAGCAGGGGGTGGCTGGGAGCTGCCGCTGTGCTGTTGCTGGGGGAGACAATTTAACTATTCACTCAGCACTATGGCAGGAGTGAAAATGGTGCTGGGCTCCCAATGACTCCTGTGGCCATGCAGGAGCTCTGACTGTACCAGCCTCCAGTGTTGGCTCAGCTCCTGCTGAAAAACATGACCATGGTTCCAGAAAAGAGATGTAGCTTCTTCCAGGGGTCTGAGAACAAGCCTTGGTCTTGGCTACTGGATCTCAGAGCCCCATCATTTCTTCATTGTCTTGTGTATTGCATCTTATCCTTCATTTATTGGTTGTATTTGACCATCCTGGGCAGCAAGCAGGACACTGTTGCCTGATTCCCATGGGGGACCCAAACCTTTCCATGAGTGAAACAGGTCATGGTGACCCTGTTGCAGCTTTCTGGTCCCCTGGGGCTGAGCTCACCATGGCAACATGAGTTTTGCCACTGCTTGTCCATCACAACAGGCTCTCCAGCTGTAGGAGTCTCATGTTCAGTCCTCATAGTCCTCATAAACGTTCTTACTAAATAGCAAAGTCTGGAGAAAATGAGACTGCCACTTGCAGAAATCAAGAGGGGAAATGAAGGCAACTGTGGCAATGCCAGCAAAGGCAGAGCA
This sequence comes from Actenoides hombroni, assembly GCA_024336885.1. Taxonomy (NCBI): domain Eukaryota; kingdom Metazoa; phylum Chordata; class Aves; order Coraciiformes; family Alcedinidae; genus Actenoides; species Actenoides hombroni. The sequence goes on along the minus strand of WUAM01000256.1, from coordinate 162,834 downwards.
TGGCCATCCTGCATCCTGGCAGTGAAAGCTGCGTGCAGGTCAAACAGGACTTGAGGTTCACTTGCCCTCATGAGAGTGAGGCTCTCTGAGTGTCCATCAGCCTAGCCACACTGACCTGTATTGACAGGCAGTCCAGGACACAGCCCATCTCTTTGTAGTCAGGTACCTCTTTTTGGTCTGGCCAACGGTGCTTAAACCCTGTGCTCTCCTGTGACTGTCGGACTTCAAGAAAACCCTGAGATGCAGACGTCAACCTTGGAGACTCTTGCACTCACACACACACCTCTGTGCCTGTCATCTCTTGGCTGTGTTTTGTGGTTTGTTTGGGTGACTCAGCCCCTTCTTGCTTTTTCCTCTGGGATGGGACTCCCACATCTTGGATTAGCAGATAGGAAAACCTGGAAATCATAAACCACCTTGACACGGTAGAGGGGCTTTGAAAAGGAACATAACCAAGAGGGAAGACAATATGAACAGTTACCAGGACACATATTTTTCATCCCTCTGTGCTTGTTGGTTGGAAACTGGATACTCATAAAGGAAAGCAATAAAAGACTTCTGGCTCCTTTTAGCACAGAGCTGGGCTTTTTTTCTAGTTCCAGTCCCCAAGATTTTCCAGGCACACTCTGTCTTTTGGATCTGGATGAGGCTAGGACCAAGAATCTGTGATTAAATGCTCAGATCCCCACCACAAGCTGACCACAGCCAACCAAGGTTGATCACTTTCTCCAAGGCTCTGCTCCTCCTCTGGATGAGTTTAGACCCACAAAAGACTAATACTGCAGAGCACCACTACTAAACTCTATTATCAGTCAAACTGAGATCTAGTTTGCAATAGTACAATGACCTCAAAGAGGATCTGCTGAGGAAAAATAAATGAGCTGTGCCCTTTCTTTTTGCTTCCTTAAAAAGCCTGCCTCATGCGGCTTCCTGGTTTTCCACATTTGATTTGCCAGCAAAGTCACATCTGACATTTCTTAGTTTTCCTGTAGGACTTGTTAGAGGTCCCACGTGCAGAAAACGAGTTTCATCTGACCCTCACTGATGAGCACTGAAATTTAAAAGACTAACCTTTCCTCCCTGCTGCTTATTTAGCCACTGAGTGAAACAAACAATGATGACTGCTGTGTTAAACCATTTCAACACGACTTGAGCAATGGGATTTTGTTTTCCTGGTGCATCTGATGCTACACAACCACCTGCTCTTTTCCATCCAAAAGTTCAGCAAGTGAGATCTGACTTTCTGATGTAAAAAGAAAACAAACAAGCCTCTAGTTTCCCACTCAGGAAAACAAATGGCCTTTTGTTATTCCAGCATGGCCCTCTGGCCAGCTCAAGATTGGAAATCCAGAATTAGCATTTTAAAGAAAATCCCAAGCATGGATTTTGCAATCTTGCAATTGCACTGCAGTCCTTACCACGAAGGCAGTGAGTAGAGAGTCTTTACCATCACTTATGCCAGCTCCTTCCCTCTCACCCTGGCCAGTCTTGGCTTGCACTCCTCCAGGAAGAGATTTCGGGGAAGAGAGCGGAGCTAGCTGTACCCGCACCATGAGGCAGCTGTTCTGCTTCCTCCCCTTGTCCAGAGAATTCAGGGTGAGGCTGCCATGGCTTCTTTCCCCATCTCTGCTGGTTCCTGCAGGTGCTGCCCCAGGGTGGGTGAGGAGGAAAAAACATTTCTCCAGGACTGGGCTGTGCCTGTGGTGGGTGGATGAGGTTGAGGTGGGGAAGAAGGCAAGTGGAAGATGCTTCATGATTAAGATATAGAAGGAAGGGGCTGGAGAGATGGCTTTACGGGCAGTCATAAGGCTCCCACTCTGACAGGGGCAGGGAGCAGAGTATGGAGAACCCTTCCCCTGGGCCAGGCGTCCCAGGATAAATATATGGTCTAAATAGCGCAGTGGTGACTCACCCTGGGAGCAGCACTGTGAGCTGCAGCCACACTGGCTCTGCTCACCCTGTCTTGTGTCTCCTTACCCTGTGTTCCTGTGAGTGATGCATGTTTTCCCTGCAAGTCCCACACACTGGCTGTGAGCATCGTGGGGGTGATTTCTGAATGGACATTGCCAAAGGCCTGTGGAGCAAGGAGCAAGTCAAAGCAACCCAGGAGGGAAAGAAAAGCTCCATTGCTAAAACACAGTGCAGGACTTGGGGCACAGCAAGCCCTGGGATCTTCCCCATGGTGTGAGAGTGGGGCTGAGACCGATGGCCTCTGAATAGCCACAGGCACAGGGCATCCATACATCTTTAAAGACTGTGAGGAACATTGTGGTCTCTCCTGGGGCTCTGGTTCCTCCTAGGGCTCTGCAGCAATTTAGAAATGCTGCACTTCCCTGAAGGTATCTTGACCCAAGGACAAGGTATCCTGGGGTTCAAACAAAGAAATAGGAGAGAGGTTTGTATTCCCCTGGAAGGTGAAGATCCATCTGGTGTAATCTGGAACCAGGTTGGGGTCCTTGAGGCAGAAAGTTCCCGCATCCACCTCCCTCTGCCTCCCAGCCTGTTAGTCCAGGCTTGTGCACAACGTGCTATGGGTAGCATCCCAACAGAGCCTCCTGCTCTGACCGTCCAGGTCTCTTTTGGTGTGGGACTTGTTTGTAGAAAGCTCCTGGAGGGAAGGCCAGTGTTTGGCACAACATCGTCCCCTACTTGTTGGCTCAACAAAGGACTCTGTGAGTGTCCAAATTACAGAGCTGAGTGTTGTACTCTGTGCCCTTGTGCTTGGGGCACATCCCTGGAGCCTGCTGGCTGGATTCTCCCTGCACCCACAGCCCAAAGTACAGGTGATGCCACCTCTTTGCTGGGTAAATGCTACCATACTCTTCCCCTGGGCAGCCTGATAAGTTCCAGAAAGGGCATTTACTGAATCAGAACAGGTCCTAGCAGATTCTGGACCACGTCTATGCTTGGTCAACACATTCATCTCTGCCCTGTCTTTTTCCCTGACACCTGAGTCCCACCATCGCTCAGTGCCCACATCCTATGCCCTTTGAGTCAAGTCTATTCGGCATGTCCCCAAGCTGTGTGTATCTGTGTTTGTGCAAAGCTCATTTCATCTCTGGCAGGTCGCTATTCTCTTCCCATGATGGTTTTGCATTGGCACAGTCTTTCCATGAGAAACTGCCTGAATCCTTTCCTTAGGTGTCATAGGGTCATTTCCAAAATCTCTTCGGGACAGATTTGCAAGGCATAAAGTACAACTGTTGGTGAGATGTCCCTGTCCCTTTAATGCTCCCAATAGCACAACACTAGAGGTCACAGCCACCTCCCAAGATGACCTGAAAGGTGTCCTCAATCCATCAGATCCCCTGAATTAAGCCCTGCAAAACGAGACTAGTAACAAGGCCAATGAAGGGACATGGTGTTGTGCAAATATTACAGGCTTATCTACTTATCAGGATTATGCAACAGGCCTAGAAGAAGTGCTTCCATCCTGTGAACTTCTTTAATGTGTCTTCTGAGCTTGTAGGAGGTGTTGCAACACTGCAGCTCACTCCACTCCAAGGCTGAGGCATGTACTAGGGAAATTCTTGACTTACCTGCTGGCTCCCAGACAGAAGCTGTCAGCACCTCTTGCTTAACCTTCACACGGCACTTGCTCATAGGTCAGAGTGTGACTTTCCTGCTTCCTGAGAAGCAAGGGAGGAAGCAGAGCCGATGCTTTCAAGAGAGGGTAGGGGCACATGCTCGCCCTGCTCAACCCTGGTTGTGGAGGAAGGACAGGACCCCAAAATCATTTTGCTCTCTGAGCTCCCAAGTTTCATTTCTAACAACTTTGCTGTCAGGAATCTGAGTGGGATAACTGTCCTGGGACTACCTGGATCAGCAGCTGTAAGCTCCAAAGCATTAGGGTCTGCAAAGCTATTTATGTCACACAGTACAAGTGGCAGGGGTGGTGACCTAGGTCCAGCTCTGCCTGGTTGGAGCAGTGAAGGCAGTTGGTGGTGGGGAACTCCTTGAAAGGCAAGAGAAAGGGCCACACTATAAGAAATCAGCATCCCTCCCCTTTCTTCAGCTATTGTCAAGAAAGGAAGGGATGATTGTGGGGAGGCCACAGGGACATGGCCTGGTGCAGCACATCGTGGGGGACTGGTGAAACAATAAGACACAGATTTCCCTCCCTGACTGTTCTGTCCCTTTCCCTGATGGGACAGAGATACACACATTTACTAGGAAAGGACTTGCCTCCCTTGTACCCTCACTGTGGTGCATTTACACCTGTACTTGAGAGCCCTGTTCTAATTTGCCCTCACACCGGCTGTGAAGGCAGGCACCAGATGGTCCTCTCTCTGATCAAGGACTTAACAGACTCTTTCCACCAACAATATCAACTGTTTATTGGTATTTTCCATTTCTGGTCTGAGGAAAGAGATTCCAGTTAACTCTTCCTCAGCTCAGCAAAAACTGAGGAAGATTAAGAGCATACAGGCATATTTAATACCTGGCTTTGCAGTGAAGGAGGGTTGTTGGCATTTTTTCTTTGTTTTGAACAATACAC
>WUAM01000256.1:133154-158236 GCA_024336885.1 Actenoides hombroni | reverse complement strand
CCCCCTCCCTCCCTCCTGCACCCACTGCTGCTGCAATGCCTCAATCCTGCAACAGGGAGCAAGAAATTAATAGCATGTACATGGACTTTGCTTCCTATTACAGACAAAAGCAGACCTAGGGCCCAGACAGGAGCCAGTGGTGTGTTTTGAGCCCAAGGGTCCACTCCATGCTCCATGGCCAGATCAGAGGCAACCTGGTTTAGCCTCTAACACAGGGATCTCCTGTAGCACCAACCTGGGGAGTAGAGTCCTCTTTGCTGGAGAGGAGTCCCCCAGTTTACCTGAGCTGGAGAGTTTGACTGCCTGTTTGACCTATGATTTCCATAAGGTATTTGAGTTGTGGTGAACCACCACTGACTTCATCTCCACTTCATCGTACTGGTGATTTGAGGTGTCTCTCTAAAAGATCATCAGTAGTTCATAAAAAATCTACAGCCGTGACCAGGAATTGTCAGGTCAAATGCTCCACCCTGGGATGGGATGGACAAGGACAGGTCTACATTTCTCAGATGAGGTGATGATCCAGTCCTCTTTGAATGTCCTTATGACACTGATAGGGACATTCAGACAGGCTCAGCACCTGCCATGCAGATTTGAGAGCCTTCAGGCTTGGGACAGAGACTATAACCATTGCTTTGCAGGGAGCAGGCTCCTCTGTCAGGCTTTCCTGAGAGCAGACTAACCAACAAAGCATGCCCAACACTGGCACTGCCCTTGTTGTTTCTAATAAATCCCCGGGCTTGGTGCTTGCTGCACACTTGCAAGGCTCAGCTGCTGGTGCAGAGCCCTGGCTACTCTTGTCATCCTGGTTTTCTCCCATCCCCTATTCTAGTTTCTTCTCCCCGGAGTAGACTTGTCTCTCCTGAACCCTCCTGTCAGAGCTCTACGTGTTCCTTCCATCCTTTTTCTCCCCAGAGGAGTCTGGGACACATGAACTCCAGCAGGAACAGGGTCCACAAGTCCCATGCATGTGCTGGTTTGTCTCCTACCAGATTCTGGGGAGCAGGAAGCAGTCTGTCCAGCTGTTTCCCCGTTTGTCTGACTCTGACATATTTCTGGTGGCTCCAATTGAACTATCTGTGCCAAACTGCCCAAATCTCCCAGAAATAAGCCCTTGGCACTAGAAGCTCTGATTGTCCTCAGGAACAAGCTAAATAGGATTTTGTTCAAGTTTACTTTAATGCAAAGACCAACTGTATCCCATTAGGCTGGATGGTCTTGGCTTTGCAAGCAGAGGAGAAAAGAGGGAGAAAGAACAACAGTAAACTATTCCTGAGGGTGGAGAGGATGTGTGAGCCCCTCATAAGAAATGGCTTTAAATTAAAACACTAAACAAGCACAGTTTTCATTAATCACCAGTAAATCTGTGTTGTTTCCTCTTGTCAAATATTTTATTTAACTAAAGAAAAAAAATGGATATTTGAGCAGACAGGAGGGTTTTTTTGCAAGACTGTCACAATTCTGTAGTTAGAAGAAAATGAAATGGAAGATGAAAATGTTCTGGAGATGCTGTGAGATTTTTGGTTATAGCATTCTGATATGTTTTGCTCAATTTAATGGGTTATTTTCTTTTGAATTTGCTACTCATGAATTTTATTATTGTTTAAGGGAAGATGCCTGCTCACACCAGAAAGATAATCCAGGAAGTAATCCTCACAGAGAAATCTCTAACATTTTGATTTCCAGAGAATATGAATGCTTTTTTTTTGTTGTTGTTGTGTTTTACTTTTGGTGTATTTTCTATGTTTTGAGTGATTACCCCTATTGCGAGGGTAGCTTAGACCTTCTATACTTTAAACGGGGCTGTCAGAATGGGCACAGCCAGTCCCCCTGGGGCTGCCTGGATATTGGAAACTCATTTAAATCAGTGGCAAAACCCTGCATGAATTCTGGTGAGAAAAAAACCAGGATTTGGTGGGGCTGGCCCTGCTGCCACCATGGTCTGCTGCAGAGCTGTGACAAGGGCTCTTGGATCCCAGTGTGGTGCTTTTTTGCTCTGATCTGCAGCAAAGGGAGGTTTGCAGGGTGGGTGGACAGACTGCCCCTGGGCTGTGCAGCGTAGAGCTGCTCTGATTTTGCTTCCGCTGTCAAATCCAGGGCAAGTGACACTATGGGGTTTTCTTTCTAAACAAATGCCTTGAGCTTGTTGTCTCAGCTCCACTGAAGGAGCAAGTTGAAACACGGCAAGCCTGAGTGGGTGCAGAGCACTTGCAAAGGAGAAAGGTCAATATTTAAGTGGACAACACATCTGGAAAGATGAAAGGGAATTTCCTAAACTACCATTCTGACAGCATGGAGAGCTGGGATTTCTCATCTTTTTCCTCCAACAGAAAGCACCTTGTGAGCAGAGGCTTTTCTCCAGCAGTTTATCAGCAGGCTCGGCAACCCCACAATGTCATGCCCCTGCAGTGGCAGTGTGTGACATGATGCCTCAGCTGAGTAGCATCATGCAGGGCTTTGGGCATGTGGCAGGGTTACAAATTGGTCTGCATCAGACACTGTGGATCCAAATGTAAGGAAGACTCATAGCCTGCTGTGGAACCCCAATTCCTCCACTGCACTAGCCTGGAGACAGGTTCCTATCAGCAGCTCCTCCATCCCACCTCAGCTGTGCCAGTCTGTCCGTCAGTCCCATGATGGGATAGGTTCCATCACTTCGCCCTGTCCTGTTTTCATCTCCTTGATTTCTCTCTGGAATTGTCACCCCCCAGCTTGCCCATAGAAGGGCAAATCCCTTGTTCATATTGAATCCTTACCCCTAGGAGTGAAAGTGACCCAACCCCATCCCTCTGTGCTCTGCAGCTCTCATTTCTCCTCCAGCTTGGTCTGAGTCCAGCTTGTCCATGGTTGTATTCAGGACCACCCAGCCTGGTGCCAGGGATGCAGAGGAGACTGTGGTCCCTCCCTGCATGACTGGGCATGTGGGGCTGCTCATTCTTGTCCCCGTCCACACACCTGAATGATGCCAGGCCTGGTGCAGCAGCTGAGCTGCCATGGGAGTGCTCCCTGCACATCTCCCCTGCCCTCCCAACCCTTGACGTGTGAGGATGGCTTCAGGTGGCCAGGAGGGAGGTTATATATAGACAGACAGGATAAAGAAACTGAGCACAGATTAACCGGACAGGCCTGGGACCAGGTAATCTGCCTGTGCCCTGCAGCTTGCACCGCTCTGGCCAAGTGGGAGATAAAGCTCCAAGGCTTCTTAGAGCCAAGACATGCCAAGACTTGGAGATGCCTCGGTCACTCAGTATATCCCTGTGATGGGTCCGGCTTTTCCCTTTGTCTTTGTGTGCCATTTAGTCCCCGTGAGCAGACAGTGCTGTGTGACCCTTGGGTAGAAATCCCATCTGGCAGAGGAGGTGATGGGGGGATGCCCCATCTGCACCCACATAGCCTGGGGCACACGGGGTTCTAGCTGAGCATCCCTGGTCCTGTCTGGCCAAACGAAGGATGCCAAATGGCCAGAAGTCCTGGGAGAAGGCAGCAGTCAGCTTCTACCTCTGCTCTGAGATTGGGTCCTGTGGTGTGACCAGGAGCTTTGCTGCCAACAAGATATCTTAGAGTCTGAGTGAGGTGAAAGGGCAGGAGAGGCACAGGTTGGGAAGGTGGCAGTGCATGCAGTTGCTTTCCTCTCCTGTACTGTCTGGGATCAGATTCATTTTGTGATCAAAACACCTACATCCAGGGGTCAGGGTGGGTGTCTCCCATCAGCCAGTGTCCAGACTGCTGTGGCAGAGCCATTTAATTCAGAGCCAGCAGGGACACAAGAGAAGGTCAGTTCACCCCAAAACTGACACTTCCAGCCTCCTCTTAAATTCCACTGGCTGGTGAAGATGCATCATGAGTGTCTTAATATCAGGCTGAACTCTGATTTTAACGGAGCCCAACAGATGAGTTGGACTCTATTGCAAAGGGACCCTCAGGTGACATAGTCCTCTCATGGTGAGATAGATCTCACAAAAGTGGTCTCCAGGGGATGTCTGGATCAAATCAAAGGCCAAATCAGTTTAATCCTTGGCACAGCAAATGCAGCTGACAATCAGGTGTGGTGTGACCAGCACAGTATGCACTGCATGCTCCTGCACATGGCACTTGGTCCTGGAGACAGAAGTGAATGAGTCCCAGTGCTCCTCATCCTCAGAGGGCTCGCTGGATATCAGCGCAGCCATTCATGCAGCTTTTCTTCTTCCCCCCAGCATCTCTCCTAATGTTTTGACTGGTCCTTTGCTGGACTTGTCCAGTGAATTAATAACCCCTTTCCATAATCAGCAGATTGCATAATTACACCATTTCTTAATCGACTACAGTTGTTTGCAAATTCTTTCAACAAACAACTCCATGAGTGCCTGTGGCATCCACAGGCACACCCTCCCCCAATTCCACCCAAGCCCAAGTCCTTCCTCCAACTTTTCTCAGCCTGAGCTGCTGGACTGCCTGGTGTCAGTGGGTTAAAGCAGAGCTGAAAACATGCTGTGTGCCTTTTGAAGAGTTTTCTGTTTGTGAGCTGTTGCTTCCAGACTTGATATGCTTTGGCCCTCGCCCTCTTACAAACAGACAAGTTTTGGCACTGAATGGCAACAACAGCAACCCATGGGGAGCTGTGGTGCCTGTTGGATTCTCTCTGCTGTTGATGCTGGGCTGTCTTGAGCCTAGTACATGGCTTAATTGCTCAAAAGCCCTGGAGATACCCCCAGCTCCTCAGTTTTGAACCTACTAGTTCATGATGTATTAGAACTCAGGGTAATGGAGCAGCCCCTAAACTGACAGGAGAGGGGAAATTGTTTGAAAAAAGGCTCTTTGCTGGTGTAGCTTCTCATGATATTGTTGTGTGGGTGCAGGTAAGAGCTGTGGAGAAAACCACAGGTGAGTTGAGAGTGATACAGGCTCCTTAAGCGTTAGTAAATAGTGTGACCACCCTGCAAGGAACAAGAAGATGTTTTAAGCTTGAAGGAGTGAACTCAACAGAGAAGTCAGGAGGTGTGCAAGGGCAGGGAGACTTGAGTGGGCAAGAAAAAGTCCTTTGCACACTTGCAACAAATGCCAACATGAGCCAAACAGAGAAAGAAAATGGATGAAAAAGAAGTCGTGGGAAAAGGGAGGAGGTATGCAAAGATCCTGCTCCTGCAGACAGTGTGCAGGAGGTTTGTGGCTGCTAAAGCTACGTCTGGGATATCCTCCAGAAAGCATTTTGGGCAGTAACCATGAGTGATCTTGACTCTACACCTGTCTTTGTGTCATTATATTTGGTTTTTTTCCATGTTTTTAACTTTGTTTTCATCTCTGTAATCAAAGGCTTAGCTTTCTACAACACTGTGGTCAGCTTGCATGCTCTCAGATTTAGTGCATGGTGGGAGAAGGGAAAGTAGATGAAGCTGAAAATACGAAGTCTTATCTTTCTTCAAAGGGACAGGATCAGTGCAGAGGGAAGTGTGCAGGAAGCACCCAGGGTGTGCAGTTTAGGGTGGGTCCAGGAATCCGAGTTTGGACGTTGTGTCTTGATAAGTTGTAAACACCAGATACTCTGAGTGCGGGGATATGGGGAAAGTTTGCTCCTGGCCAGGCCTGGTGGCAAGAGCAGGCAGTGCTCATCTAACCTCGAGGAGCTGACAGCATGGTCCTCTTTGTGAGCAAAAGGCCCTGGATCCTTCCTTCTACCATCACCCTTGATTTGTGTCAGACTTGCTTAGGATTGCTAAAAACCATTTCTGGCTGCTGGCAGCTGAAGATGCAGGGGGAAACATGAGGGCTGTGGATCCTGCTCCAGGTCTCCAAGCTGGCTCTGAGCATGCACTGCCTGCTCCGTTAATGCGACTGCAGGAGGGAGCTCCTTGTCTCCTCACACTGGTAGGTATCTTTTATGATCCTGACAAATTGCTATCAGATGATAAAATGAAAAAATATGTTTAAAAGTGAGGAAGTCTGGGATGCTGTGAGCTGGGAACTTTCGACCTGAGTCTTAAAACATTTTGCAGTAATCAAATTACAACTTTGTTCTGAGAAATCTTAGTCTGTGACTTTGCATGTTTGCTCTGTGATGACAGATATTCTGAAACAGTTGCTAGAAGCAGACAAAAATAACATTTTAGCTATTTTTTATGTCTTGTTTCGCTTGCTGACTCAACATAGCTATGACTGTGGATGCCAGATTATATTCCTGCAGATACAATAGCAGTACAGTTATGACCTAGATTCTGATTGCAGAGCCTCTGTCATTGAGGATGACTCAGAACCCGCTTCTTGTGATCTGTTATTTGTAATTTGCCTTTTATTCCTTAGCTTGAACAGTGCACTCACCTAATTTGAGCTTGGAAAATGTGCTTTGGCAAAGACTGTTCAGAGGGATGGTGAAATGTGGTTACCTTCATTTGTAGGTGCCCAGCTGCTTGTTTTCAAGGTGGGCGTGAAAAGTCAAGGGACATATCCAGTCACTTTTGAAGCTCCTGGTCCACATGACTAATTACATCTCGGCTAAAAAGATGGCAGGATAGGTAAATCCATCTGCAGCTAAGTCGTAAACAGCCTTTGCCAAGAGATTGCTTGTCCAGACTGTGGGGAAAAACCTATTGAGTCATCAACCCTCCTAGACATTGGGAATAGATTAGTAAGGCTTTGGAAAAACAGAAGAAAGGCCAAATTGATCATATTTTAGAGGTAGGATGTGAAGCATCCAGGACAACTCCCTTCTTGAACATTTGAAGTAGAGGTCTGGGGTTTTTTGTGTATCTGGGAACTAGGGATGAGCTGAGCATGCAGCATTTGGTCATTACCAGACATCCAGGTCCTGCAGACAGCAAGGAAGGGATTCCCAAAATGTATTTTGCAAATTTTTTTTTGCCTCTCTTCTGGAAGTGGAGAAGCCACAGAGGCATTGGCTGCCTGCACAGTCTGGGACAGCTGAGTGGGCAGATGATGACTCTGCATATCTACAGCTCCTGAGCAAGGTGCCTCGACTGCCCCTCTGGGCGTGAGCCACAGCATGGCCCTGGGGCCAGGCTTTGTGACTCTGCAGGCTGGCAGACTCGGGGCCAGAAGTGCTAGGCAGGGGTTCTCTCCATCACCACTCTCCACAGAAGCAGTCAGCCCAAACTGAACCCTGTCACTCTGCAGCTTTTGCAGATTAAGGGTGAGACCTTAGGTACACAGGTGGCAAGACCAGAGCTGAGTCCAGCCTACAGACACAGTCGTCGCTCATAAAGCCTTCAGGGCAGACGTTCATGCCACCGGACATCTAGTCTCCAGAAGTTCATGAATATATCAGGTGTCACATGTATGTTCACAGTAGAGTTCCAAAGGCTGTCTGACAGTGGAAAGCTGCATTTTGCTATGAAAAACTTGTCACCAGCTGCTTAGGTGGCAGAGCAGAGGTAGATGCTGGAGCTTGTATTTCTTTCTAGTGCCTGTTCCAGCCTGCAGACCACATCACCTGGGCAGGTCTCTGCTCCTTATCTGTAGCTAGAGATGATACTGGGTCACCCTGGGCTGGCCTGGGAGGAGGCTTAGCAAGGGATCGCAGTGCTTTACTGCACTGTTGGGGCAATCCAAGTGCCAGTGGGCAGGGGGACTGGTGAAAGTGGCTCCTGGGGACATGCTGCATGTGTGTGCTGCTGTTGGGAGATGGAGACAATTTGTTCTGCTTTTTTTCCACTGTACATGGGTATATAACCCGGCTCTCAGCCTCCTTCTTTGTTTCCTTTAACCAACATCACTTTTTAAATGATGCAAATAATTTTAGTACATCCAAACAGGAAGTGGCTGAGTGTCTGGGTGTCTGAATCAACATCCTGGAGGCTGGGTCTTTGCCACCAGCACAGTTACTAAATATAGGAGTCGCTTATGGATGGACGTGCAGGTCTTGGAAATGGCAGAGCCTGTGAGACTCTGTGCCAGAATGTGACCATTGCCAAATACTACTGTTGCTTGGCTAGTTCAGTCCTGCTTGCGTGGCCACAAGCTGCATCATCTCAGCTTCTCTGTGCTGATGTAATCACATTTCCTCTCTGGTTGTGGCATTGGGATGGAAAGAGCAGAACAGAGGGACCAGCGCTAATGCTTTGGTGCTGGATGAGCAGTGCTCAAAGGCTTCCCAAATGAACCCTTTCCAAGCACTGTAAGTTCAGTGGGCTAGCAGGGCAGCCACGCACTGAAGGGACCTCACAGCTAAACACCCTTCCTGGCGTGCATGGGACAACTGGAGTCACTTGCGGACTTGGAGAAGAGCCAGAAGAAGGAGGCAGGACATTGACCACTCCGTGGGAGTCAGAGGTTACCACTTCAAATTATGTTTTCTTCTTCTGGATAAAGAATGTAGGATTTTGTAAATTATTTTTTTTTTTTTCCAGATTTTTGCTGCAAGTTTTCCAGGAAATCTAACAATCCCAATCTAAGAAGTTCTAATTTGTCCACATTTGTTGTGAAGCACAAGCACTGGAACTGGCATCACAGTCCATGAATGCTGCCTACTAAACTAAAATACCTTTGTAAACACACATGATTGCTGTTGATAAAAATATCTACGTCTCCGAAACTGTCCCCAGAATACCTTCTATGGGTATTGAGGAGGGAGGCAAATGATGGATTGAGGAAATGAACCCCCAGAAAGACTCCCTTGGCTTTTCCTGTGATGAAAATATGGTCATGTTTGTGAATTCTAGGCCTGCCCTGGTGCCCAATGCTGGAGATCTGCAAAGGCTGAGCTAGGCTTGGGCTTGACAGGCAGGCCAGGTAGCTAGAGGCTACCCTGAGTGCTGCCTCAGCATCACTGAACTATACTGGAGGCAGGAAGGTGTCTCTTGGAAATGCAAGACAAGAAGCCCCAAAGCCAGTCCCCAGGGCACTCCTGTAGATTGCTAACATGGGTGAGCAGTTAATCTGATCTTGAGGTACCTTTCTGGACATGGTAGATGGAGCTAAACCTACCAAAGATGTTGACTGTGGTGTGGTCACATGCACCATGGTTAAGAAGATCTGAGATGTGAGACACAGGGCACCCACCTTGCCAAAACACTGGAGCAGCTTTTCAGAGGTGAGTGTTTCTACAGCAATCCCAGATTCCGGGTGTCCCAACTCAACCCCTCAACCACATAGTATAGCTACAGAAGAATTCTCCTTATGCTGTTGTAAAAAGGTAAGAAGATGGCTTAAACTCTTCACTGTCACCCAGAGTGTCCGATCCTGCCCTCAACCAGTGGAAAAGTCAGGGATGCAGACGTGCACTATGCTTCTGTCCCACCCTGGCCTCCTCAGTGGGAGAAGAGGACTTCTTGCCTTACTGTTGCTCTCCAGCAGCATCTTTGATTACTTTTCCTGCAGTCAGGAAATTTGGATCAGCCTCCACTAAAAATAAGCAGATTTTTTCAATTCTCTGAGCTTTCAAACTGCACTGATCAGAGCTGAGAGCTATCATTTCTTCACGGGAATTTAGATAAAGAGTGGTGGCAGAAGTGAATTCGTTGAGTACTACCAAAGGGCAGAGCTTCAGCCGTCATAGAGCAGAGCTCTGCTGTGGTCTTAATAGACTGAGTTAGGAGGGTTATTTTCTAGGTGTTCTAGGAGGCTACATAGGAGTGCTCGGAAACTCCTTTGAGTTGGTTATGATTAACAACAACAATGAAGGTAACTAAAGAGCATATAATCTCATTTTAAGAAGGTTATCATCAATAAAACACATGGAGATAGAGCAGGAACATGGTACTGTGCTAGTAGCGTGTTCTCACCTTTCACAAACATGTTTCAGACAGAGATGCTAATCTCACAGGAACACGTCTGCTTCCTGCACGAATCTGACACTTTAAGGCAGATGTGGATAGAGTTCTTTGTGCTGTGCTGAAAGCATCAACTAGGTTTTTTGTCATTTCACTAAAGAAAGTGGAAGTATTTAATGACGGGCTGGTGTGTAGGAGCGGTGACATTTCTGTGCTGCTATTCATCATGAGCGGTTTGGGTGCACTATACTTCTGTCTTTGTAACATAGAGAAACTGCTGCAGTTAAAGTGCAGCTGGCAAATTCATGGGGATCTGAATGCTGCCTTGTATCTATAAATTTCAGAAACCTAACCAGGTCATCCAGGGGATTGACAGCTTCAGAGGAAGAAAATGACAAGAAATTGGGACAGAAAGGAAAAAAGCCATCAATTCCAAAATTTTGCAGGTTAAAATTAAAAGAAAATCTTGATTTAGATCAAAACAAAATATTGTTTCATCTCATGGGGGAAAAACTCCCAGTGTTTTCCACCAACTCAAGTATCATTATTAACAGAGAATGACTTTTCTCACAGTGACTATGGCATTTGTGGGAATGCCAGTGATGGTCATAGGAAACTGGACATGACTTTTTGGTCTGAATAAGATGTTTGGGGCTGGACTCCCACAGCTGCCAAGCTGTGGAGTGCCTTTGTTCTGCTGTGGGTGTTTAGAGCCAGGAGATGGAAGACTGTCTCAGCCCTCTCTGCTTGTGAGGAATAATGGAATAATTATTGGTCCATGGAGAGTGACGACATCTTGCCAGCCTGGGCGTTATGGTTCTTCCCATAGGGGCTGGGTCTCCTAATCTGATGGTGTGGGAGACATCCATGGGTGGAGGAAGGACTCAGACCAAGCACTCAGTGTCCTCACTGAGACTCAGCCCTGGGGTGTCAGTTAGAACTGAACTGACCCTCCTGAAAGCCAAAGACCTGACTTTCTCAGAAAGTTCTATAATAAAAGCAGAAATTTTGTTTCACCGGGAACAAAATATTCCTGGCCAATCAGTTTGCCAGTGAGAAAAAGAGCAAATAGGTGTGGCTTATAAAATAATTTTGCAGTTCAACGATTTAATTGAAAATTCAGTAATTCTCTCAGCAGAAATTGTTATCTGGATTTCTTGGAGTCTGAAACTGGTAAGAGCACTGGATGGACCCCGTCCTGACTGAAGACTGGCATGCAAGGCATTGGCAGAAAAGGAAGGAAAGGTGGGCACAGGTTCCTGCACCCACTTCTCAGCTGAGACCCAGCATCCACCCTTGTGAACAGGGACCATCAGACGTCTTTTCTTCACATACCCCATTTGGCAGATGCCTGTGGCAGTGTCAGCTGTTGGGTAAGCTCAGGGCAGGCCATCTTATTCCTAACGGACTTGCTGAAGCTCTGGGTAGTGTTCAGCAGGACACAATAAAGCCCATGCCATAGTCATGGGAGCAGTGACCGCTGTCATGCAGGGGACACATGTAACCTGCATGTGGTGACAACAGACAACATGATGCCTTTGTGTGGCTTCAGACATGAGCAAGGGGTGGGTAAAATGACGGTGGGGTTTCTGGAAAGGGAACGGCCCAGCTGGGAGCACACAGTAGGTGGGGGATCTCAGCTTTTAGTGCTGTGGAACTCTGGATGGAGCTGGAGGATCTATCTCCACCTGCAGCTCCTGCTGCCAGGCATCTGAGGTCACACGCCAGGGCAGCAGGCAGATGGTCTATTAGTTTATGTAGGGTTGATCCTGACAGGGAGGGAGGGGTGGCTTCCTGGGGTCTTTCTCATCCCAGCTGTCTGCAGGAATTACTGGCATCCCGTCGCTATCAGCTGATCTCATTTTCACTGGCTCCCCTTGCCCTGTACTGGAGGGAGCCGAGGCTCAGAGATGTGCCAGTGTTCCCATGGAAGCTGGGAACGTGCTCCAGCTGTGTGTCCAGATGTGCCTCCCGCTTGGGGCAGCCCCACGCTGGGACACCAGGTCCTCTCCAGCTGCAGGGTCAGACTGGTGCCTGTGCAGCCTCTGGGCTGCTGGTCCACAGAGGGCTGGGACGGGGACTGAGCCCGGCTCCTGCTGTGCTTGCCCTTAGGGCTCAGCCCTTTCCTCAGGCCTTTGACACTACAGGGATTTCAAGTGGCATTTGAAGGCCTCTTACAGGGGGATCTGCTCATGTTCTCCTGCTGCTGGAGCTGGGCTTACTGTCTGTGATGCATGAAGGGGCAACAGAGTGGAGAGAAGGCAGTGAGGGTGCTCTTAGGAGATGTTAATTTCAGGATGAGACACCCATGACACAGCTCTTACCCCAGTGCATGCTTGGTTGCTAACACAGAGTGAAACAACTTCAGCAGAACTGTTTTCTCTCAGCTGAAGCCTTTCAGCATCCCAACTGTCATGAGTGGGTTGGGTTATACCTCTGCAGCCCTGTGCATGCAGTGGGGAAACTTCTGTAGAGTCACAGCCCAACACAGGCACCACCACAGAGCTAGCCCAGTCTGTCCTGTCTCTGGGGACCACGTAGGGAAATGAAGAGCCTGGCTTGGTGCCCAGCTCCTCTGCGGAGGTGCAGCTGGCAGCATGGATGTGGGGCTCACCTAGTGAACAAGGTGCTTTTGTCCCGCAGCCTGACTCCTGCACTAAGTGTCCCTGTGCTGCTGCTCCTCCACTCACCTCCAAACAGGGAAGGACAAAACAAGTCCAGTGGAGCTTGAAAGGAAGCAGAGGAGGCTTGAAGAGCAGATTGGGTCAGTGCCTGGATGCTGTGGCCCACTCTGCTCCTCTGCTCCTCTGCTTGCCACCACTCTCAAGAGTTCAGGTTGTGCCAGTCCAACTCCACAAGGTTGCACTGAGAGGGGTGGCACCTGGAAAAATTAAGGCTGTCAGGGATTCCTGGAGGTGTCCAGTCCAAACCTCCTAATGTCAAAGCTGGGGCAGGTTGTTCCTCACCTTCTCCAGTTCTGAAAACGTCCAGGCTGGAGACTCCACCAGCTATGGGCACCTGCCCCAGTGCCTGACCACTCTTAAAATGACCTGTAACCATGGGGGGGATAAACAGAGGGCCAGAGAGGAAGGATCTTCTGTTCTCATGGAGGAAATAGACTGAAGCAACAGTGCACCCTCCCAACAGGATCCCAGTTCTCTTCTGCTTCCCCATCAGCATCCTCAGCCTCCAGCAGCTATGACATGGCTAAAACCTGAGTGGCACTGGCTCAGGCCCCCAGTGCAGAGGCTGAACAGAGGGAGGTAAAAGGCTAAAGGATCATCTCCCTTTGGGGGTTAGCAAGGCCAGCTGGTGGGTTCTTCCTGAGCTGGAATTAGAGCTGTCTGGAACATGTGCTGTATTGCCCAGGAAAGTTCCAGAGGACTTGCACACCTTTCATTTACCATTTCACGTGCTCTCATGTGTCTCCAAGAAATAGCTTAGCAGGTAAATACTTGCAGGGACCTTGCCAACTAGAATAAAAAAAAAAAAAAGAAAAACAAAATATCATAATTGTCTGGCCACAACATCTTGCAAACTTGGACAAAATGAGGAGACTTCCAGCAGCTTTGGCGGTGAGAGATGGGGTTTGGTTTTGGTTTGTTGTTTGGGTTTTTTTTTTTAATTATTATTATTACTATTATTATTTGGTTCATTTGTTTTTCAAAAAGCTGTTTTGTGTCAAAACAAGGTTTTAGATTAAAACTTTTCAATCAGCTCAGGGGACAGCCAAGCACAGAGCCTGTGGGTTTCCCTTCTGCATCTCTGAGTCATTGTGAGAGTGGAGGGTCTCTATTTTTAGCCTCTGAGCACACTGACTGATACCAGCCACAGAGCCGAACTGCTTCTCAGCACTAGGGTGCCATTGAGAAACATTGACACTGGTGCAGGGTTGGTCCTTGGGTCTGGGCTTGGGTGCATAGAATGGCACCTTTGTGGAGAGGAGCATCGGGAGGAGGGGACACAGATGTGACCTTCCCATCTGGCCTGGGAATTGGCAGCAGAGCTGCTGTGTCAGATGATGGCCACTGTGGAGTCATCCTTCCCCGTGGTGCCCTCTGTGCTGGAGCTGGATGTGGGGTGGGTGAGGAGGGCCAGTTCTGCACAGGGATTAGGTCCCGTGTTCAACTCACACCATTTTTCCCTGGAAATGTGGGAGTTTGATTTTACTGTGGCTTTTAAGGTAACTGTAGCAGAAAGTTTCAAGTTTTGTTTAGCAAGTCCAACCACCCAAACCTGACAAGTTGAGAACTATTTGGATTTGACCTTGGCACAGTGATGCCTTCTGGGAGCAAAATGCTTTGTGGCTCTCTTCCGCCTAGGCTGGTTTCACACGTGGGACTACAGCTGGGGTCAGAATTTTTACTTGCTTATTTTTGAAGAATCATCTTTGAAATATAGAATAAACACCCTTTTTTCTGTCTTTGTTCCAGGAGCTGAGTGGAAGGAGACCATGTTTTTTTAACTAGCTCCATTGGATGCAGAAGAGCACTCGGACAGGTGATGGAGAATGTCCTGCCTTGGGCCAAACATTGCCTTGCAGACCAAAGACATGGCCTTTTTTGAGCGTATGAGTTATTTCTGTGTGGAAAAAAATGGCTTTCTCAGTAAAGCCATTGGGCATGCCCACAGATGTCAAACAAACAAGAGAGAGACTTCCAGAACCTATCAGGGTGGCTCTGTATGGGGAAACAGGACGCCATGTAGATGTGCGCCTGTGGGCCGTGTGATGCCTGGATTAGCACGGAGAGGAAGGCAGCAGGTACACAGCCAACCCAAATGGTTAAAGAAGATGTTGTTAAAATAGCTCACTGATGAAGAGACTTGAGGTGTAGGGAACCTGCCTGGGACATACAGCTTTGTTGTAAGGTGAGCTCAGTTGCAGTCTGCCTGAGAGATGCACATCTCAATCATTATATGGAAGGCACTGCGTGCACATCAGGTCCACGGCAGTGTGCTCATTCACCACAGCTGAAACCACCGCAAGACCCAGTTCAGCCTTGGAAGAATATGTGTAAGGTGAGAAAAAACCTCTATACAAGCCCTTCAAGCCCCTTTCTGACCCAAGAGATGCTGTTCCTGTAGTCTTGACAAAAAGCCTTGAAGCGGAAAGAGAAAGCGGGGACTGGAGGAACTCTGTTCCTAACTCATATACATTCACTTTCTTCCCTGAACCATTTTAAGATGTGTAGAAACAGCAGGATTCATTCATCTTCTGTGACTCTGGCATTACTCTGTTCAAGGACTTCACTCCTGATGTGCTTCAGCACAACGGGGATGTGGAGTGTAAAATCACAGCATAATTCAGAGAGGACTCCCTGGGGTGGTAGGACGGGTTGCTCAGGGTCTTGTCCAGGCAAGTTTTGAAAATCTTAAAGGACAGAGACCCCAGGTCCCACTGCTGGGAAGAAGCTTATGAGGAGTCCCCTAGTCATCCAGCTCTTTACAAGTAATCTGTGTGGAATCCATGATTCCAGAGGGACTCTAATGAAATGTTTCTCGGTTTTTCTTAGCCAGAGGGGTTCAGGCAGTCAGAGGTGCCTTACCTGGAGTGGCCTAGCTATGCTTTACATTTGGTTGAAGATGACCTGTGGTATCAAAGGGTCACATCTCCCTTCTTCATCTCCCTGAGACTGATCTGATCATCCCCATTCTCCTGCTCAGCGCAGCTATGGTGGACAACACCACCAGGGTCTGTCTTACCCCTTCTAAGAGTGGGGTCACCTGGAGACTTTCCTTCTGCTCCTCCAGGACCTGAGCACACAGGGACCTCCACAGCAGTTTCCAGAGGGCTCTGCCCTCACTGGTTGTTGGTTGGTGCCATCACTTACACCCACGTACAAAGCCTTGGATTTACTTCTGCGTCTCAAGCACTGAATGCAGCTTTATCTTACCTACAACACAAGAAAAAAATCTATAGTGAGAGCAGCATATTTGCTTTCTGAACAATTTCTAATGAGTGTTTGTGTTAGCAGCCACGATCCAGCCTCCAGGAATCCACGTTGTCACACCAGCTGCAGAGGGATGTCTGTCAGAATCCATGGTGGATCTCAGGTGGGTAACCTCGGGTGGGCTTTAGAGCTGCTCTGCCTTACAAGGAGGACATAGCCTAACCCCAGGCAGTGCCAGCTGAGACGTACATGGATGTCAACAACTTCCCTCTGGACTAGGTATCCATTTTCAGCTTCCTGGGGAAAGCTAAATATGAAATATATTTCCCCCTGAGTGAAGAAACTTCCCTTCCTCTTGCTCCCTTGCTGTCTATTGTTGCTCATTAAAAATCAGAAAATGTGAAATTTAGGGAGGAGTTGGAAAAAATGGAAAAAATGTTTGCAAAACATCTAGAATAAACCTTGGATTTTTGCATCAAAGTACAGAAACAATATTTTTATTTAGACATTTTTATTTCAAACTAAACAAAATGCCATTTTTTTTCAAGGAAATGGAAATAGCCATTGTCTACCATTGCTCTAATACACATGAAAAGGAAGTTTTTGTCTGATTCTGACAGTTGTTAAATCACGTGAGCTCACACCTGGGCAAATTTGTTTTCCTGCTCCTGGTGACATTTTGCAGTATGACAAGGGCCAGTTCTGTTCTCTGGTTTACACGATGCTGCACCGGTCCATGGAGCAACTGAAAAGCAAACCAAGTAGCTGCATGAACAGCTCTTCTCCAGGAGAGGAACGCTCCAGCCTGCAGCTCAGTCTAAGTTGTAGCATTCCTTCACGGTGCTGAAAACGGTTGCAGTTAAGCAGGAACTACCTCAAAGAGTCAGCCTCCCAGGTCCCAAAGAGCAGCCCCACCACGGTGACAAATCTCATGAGGAAGTTTGCAAACAGATGATCCCGCAGACCGTCTACTTGGAAACTGTGGGTGTCTCGTCTTCTCTGAGGACAAGCTTGCATTTCCCATGTAGTCTTCACTGTCACCATGTAGTCTTCACTGTCACCTTCACTCTCTCTTGTAAAGACCTCACACAAAGCCCATTTCTAGTGGTCAGAACCACTTTTCTGGCAGCTCTGGCCCATGTTCTTTCCTGTTACAAAGGTGGTGTGAGCACCTGGGCAGAAAGCGAGTCCCCCAGGGGTGCAAAGACCTCCATTGAAGGACTGACAAATCCTTTCTGCTTCTGCTGCTCAGACTGCGGGACTGTCCATGCAGCAGATACAGAAGAGCCATCCAGACAGCTGACAGGGTGCAGACCATACCCAGAGTCTTTGGGACCTGAAGCATTTGTCATGCTCTTGATGTGGCTGCTGCCTCAGAGGCGGTTTGATGGTGCAGGAGGAAGAGGTCTGTTTCTCCATATACTCGTTTTCTCAAACTGGTCCATTTGTTCTGTCCCTTTCCCAAGGCTCAGCTGGCTCTTTCCCATCCCTGGAAGTGCCAAACTGAGTACCCAACACAACAAAACAAAAGCAAACTTCTTTTGGCTTCCCTGATGGCCTCTTACGCTGGCTCCCTTCTCAGAGGCGTTGCACCAAGCACGTGCCTGAGGTCCCTCAACTCCATTCATATGATTTGCAGTGACGTAAAACCTGTGTGAGAGGGTTGGGAAGACCTTTCTCTGAAGTAAAGCAGAGCACTACACACAGCTCTATGAATGCCTGAGGTTGTGAAACACTTGACACCAGGAGCAGCTTCATAGCTCTGAAACCCTAAGCCACAGAGACCAGCACAAGAAATGAAAGCCTACTGAGAACACAACTAAGTTATTTTCGTGTTTCTAGGGATGATTTGCGTTTCCTGGGACCAGAAATGTGCTTTCCTGCTGCTGTGAGAGCCCCAAAGCTCTGACACTTTCACACAGTCCCACTGCCACATTTATTTCGACACAAAAGAAGACAAAATCAGGAAACGTTTAAGTTTGGTTTTCAGTTGTAGGCGATGCAGCTGTGACAGAGATAGTCCCCAAACTTGTCTGCCACTACCCTTTGCTGCTCTCTAGTTAAAACACGAAGCAGCCCCAAGAGGTGTGAGCCTGCCCAGCATCCAGGCTTGAATGGCAGAAGACATTCCCCAGCTGCTGCACTCCAAAAACTAACAACCAGGAATGTGCCACTGGTAGAGGAGGCTGCACTGATGCCATTTTTATCAGCTATTGGGAGCTAAAAATAACTACCTCTTGCCACATGTGTAAGCAGTGCTGGCTTTTGGGGTATTTGCATAGGCCAATGCTAATTATTTATTTCTGTCTCAGAGGGTGCTTTGCCTGCTGATGGCTCAGACCTGATCAGGCTGCTGACCTGCAGCAGGGAATGGGTTTTGTGTTGTGTGCCAGGTGTGTTTGTCGCACCACTTTCTGAAGAAGCAGTGCCATGGGTTCAGGTCTCTGGCTTGCAGTGAGAAAAATTTTCCTTGTTCTTCTGTAATCCATTTTTGCTGGTTGCAATCTCACTTTGGACTAAGTCATTCCTCTCCCTCTTCCTACTCCCATGTTGGAGCTGTTAGTGCTTCCTCTAGATTAACCCCAAAAGTATTTTTTGTTTTTAATCTTACCCCTTAAACTCAACATGGATTTTTAACTTCTCTTTCTAGCTTGTTTGTGACAGCCATTGCCCTCCTGCTTTATTAATGCTGGAAATCCCTGAACTACTGGCATGTTTTAATGGCTGTTATAACCCTGGAGTCCCACAGGCAATGGAAACATCTCCTGCCTTTGACAAAAGCCAATAGCTGAGCACTGCATGCCCATGAGCTGCTGGGCAGTCCCTATATTTCTTTCTTTAGTACACAGGGTTGTGGAGCTCCACTGGAGTGAGATCAGAAGTAGTTTGGAGAAACACAATGGTATGGGTCCCTGGAGGAAAGACCTTCACTGAAGCTGCAGCATCCACATACAGGGAGATGTTTTGCTCTAGAAGACTTCCCTTCCCCTGTCTGTGCTCAGAAAGCTTTTTCCTTCATGATGCAAAGGGGGTTTCCACTCTGGATAGCTATAGCTTATGGAAAGGCTTTGCACAGCCCCTGCCAAAAACCCACAGGACCTTCCTGTTGGCAAAAGAGAGGACCTGAGCTCATGTGTGGTTGCTTTCTCTTTCTTCTGTGTCAGATCTGTGGTGTCTCACACAGGGACCGTTAGAAACTGCCTTTTTTGTGTAGGCAGAAAGCACTGACTGCAGACCTACTGCCTTCTGAAGGGTGGGAGATAAGTGGGCCAAGAAACTCCTGTTTGTAAGCCCTTTATACGGGGTTGTCCTTTGTTCACTCCATCCTTGTTGCAAGACCGTGTCCTCCATTCACCAACACGCAGCGGTGGTTACACCACTGGGATCGTGCTTCATTTGTGAATGTATTAGCAAAACTCTTTTAACAATAATAAGCTTTAAGTAACGAGTGGCAACTGGTGAATGGAGCCTCCATCTGTTCTCACCCGCAATGTGCAAAGTCTACCAAAGTCAATGGACTTCTCTGCTGAATTCAACGGGCCTTCTGCCAAAATCTGTGTGAATAAAATGACACTTGTGTATATATTTATGAATGGTAAGGTGGGGGATATGTGCAAATCCAGCATCCACTAAGTGACCATGAAACTGTTCCTAACACAGTTTTTAGCAAATCTCAGCGATTGCCTGTCTGAAAATTTCCTGTCTTCTCGTCACAGGAAGAGGAACTCCATAGCCCTGGAACATCACCTGTGCTGCATCTGAAGAGAGTCAGGTCAGAAAGCAATGGCATTGCAAAGGACACAGCTTCCCTGGTGCAGAAGTGGATTTTGAAGACTTCAGCACTGTACCTGTGACTAATCTCAGCTGCTCTGGGATTTTTTTTTTACTGCAGACAATTGCTGCTCTCACAGTATTTATCTAGTTATAAAAAAGATCCAGTGCTGTTGTGCCTCCTACGAAGGAAAATGAGGCTTGGGGAAGAATTTTGTGTAATTCTGTGTTATGTACATTGCTCTGAACTCATCAATTTCTTATAAGGGACCCTTGAACTGTTGAAATGACACACAGGGAGTCAGCACATAATGAGCCCAATTAGGGATGACTTTAACGTCCCTCTGGAAGGGCATGCATTCTCTGATATCCTTTCAGACACCCACTTGGACATGTGGAGTTGGCTCAGCCAGCTGAAGAGAAAAAGCAGAGTTAATCTGGATTTGTTCTAATATAACCATCCAGCATTAGTCCTCAAATAGTGCTCTGACAGTTTGGGTAAAATACAAGCCCCAGAGCAGTATCTCCCACCCAAGCACCAGCAACCCTATTTTATTTTTTTTTTCCCCCTCCAGAACCAGGACCCTCGTGTGAGAAAGAAAATATTAGGAAGCAGAGAAGGAGGAAGGTCGAGTGTCCTGCAGCAAGTGAACAGAAGTCCTGATGGCATCACAGGATCTCCCACAGCGGAGCTGAGAGTTGGATAGGTACAAGGGCCCTTATAACAGATTGCCTGAAGATGTCTGACTCCCTCCTGGCCTCTTCACAGAAGCAATCAGCGTGAAACAGTTTTGGGTTGTTTTTTTTAATATATGCTTGCAGTCCTGATCCCTCTGCCTTCCCTTTGCATTTGTCCCTGAGGCTGAATGACGAAGATAAAAACCTCCTTCACATCTGCTGCTCCTAAGTTATTTGTGATTGTCTCAGCCTTCTTTACCAAGGGGTGTGTGGTGAGAAGGGACATACCCCAAAAGAGCCCGAGGGCTCCTACGTCTGCATGCCCTTGCCTCCTCCCTGATCCTCAGAGTTCACAGTGGTCAGCACTTAGTCCTCCTGCAGTGGTCCTCCCCATTCTCCGGGCAGTTACTCTTGGGAAGAAGGGAGCATTTCACTCAGCAATAAAGGGGGGGAAAAACTTTTGTTTGAGCTGTAAAATATGTTTGAAAGCTACAAGAATGGAGATGGATAGGAAGAGGTTTGTAACTCCACCTTATAATTTCAGGTTGAGGATGCTTCCCGAGGCAAACACCAGTGAGGTCTCAACCCTTCTCCCCACAGCTGTTTGGAATGATAGAGATGTGGTTACTACGGGATTATTATTATTATTTATTTTTTTATGTTTAAAATTTATTTGTTTCTGTGAATAGTTTATTCTAGCTTTTCATGACCTCTGGCAGAAAGCAATCTAGTTGGTGCACTGGGAAAAGACGAGCCTAAGAACCTCCCCCCTCCATCGGGTGCTGGGAGGTCAGGGATGGATGCAGGGCATGCCTCAGCACCTTGCCTGAGCAGCACGGGCTTAGTTCTTTTGCTCTGGCCCTTGGTAGTGGTTGTCTCATCAAATGCAAACATCTTAATGACTTGAGCTATTCAGTGGATTTCCTCTCTATTATCCTGGCTAAGCTATTTGCTCTACTCCCAAGCTGCCAAGCATTCCGGGTCATCTGAAAATGCTTTGTAAACTTTTGCACATCATTAGATATAAGTAGGACGGTTCTAAAGCAATGGAGAGGAGTTAAAAGGCAATTTACCTTTTATGAGAAATGCAGGTAGCCTGGTGATAAGCTCTTGTCTCCATCAGAGGATCTGTGGCCAGTGAACCAAGAAGTCTAACACTGGGAGAAATCACAGGGTTGGGGTTTTTTGTTTTTTTTTTGTGTTTTTTTTTTTTCCCAGGGGAAATTTTGCTATTTTCCTGCTTGGGGGTGATATCATACACCTTAATAGCAGCCACCCCCTCCCCACAGTGTCATTCGAACTGACACGCTGCAAACTGTCACCTAGAGGTCAATCGCTCTGTGTTTCAGCCTTGGAAGCAGAGCTTTGCTGCTGACACCGGAGTCACTGTTTCAAGGCGGAGTGGCTCAGGGTCAGGTCCCTGGCAGATGGCATCTGTTTGCTGCTGCCCTTTCTCCCTTTCAATCCAGTTACCGCTTCTTTGTGTGCAGCACTAACGCAGCAGTAACGGTGCTGAGCACGGGCTGGGACACACTGGCTGACCCTGGGGCTCTGTGCAGGCTCAGTGCCACATTTTTGTTTGTACGAATCACATCTCCGTTCATACTGGGAAATGAAGTTTTCTGTGGTGTTTGAACCAGGAGCCAGCCCGTTAAGAGTTCGTTCACCACAGACACGAGCAACACAGTTCTGCTCTTCTCTTGGACGCGCTGACTCTGTGCCCTCCCCAGAGCAGCTGATTGTGCATTAAGCTCTTCCACGGGGCAAGTGATTTTTCTCGTGCTGACAACAATTCTGTACCTGGCTGACATGACCAATGCCACGCTAATCCCAACCAGACAAAACTAACCGCTGGAAAGGGGGAAGAAGACAGCCCCAGCTTTTATGTTCAGCCACCTTCTTGCAGTGCCTCTGCAAGGACAGGCTGAGGATTTCCTGGCTACATTCGCAGAGAGGCAACTATCTCACCTTCCTTGGGCTACAGGCTTAAAATTGTGGGGTTTGGTTTGGGGTTTTTTTGTTTGGTTGGGGTTTTTTTTGTGGTGTGGGGTTTTCTTGTTTGTGTTATTTTTTGTTTGGTTTGTGATTTTTGTTGTTTTGTTGTTGGTTTTGTTTGTTTGATTTTTGGTTGGTTTGTTTGTTTACTTGTTTTGTTTATTTTGTTTTGCTTTGTTTTTTGTTTTTTGTTTGCAATTGAGCTCTGTGAGATCACTAGTGACGTTTAAGTGATGGAGATTGCCGTGTCTCCAGTGAGCACCCCAGAAGGTTTCTGAAGGCAGCAGGCTCTCGTATTCCCGGATGCTGCAGCAGACTGATGTGGAGTAAAATCAGAGCAAATGATGAGCTGCTGTTAACAATCAAAAACCTCTTCTCCACCATTACAGCAGTTGAGTAAATGATGCCAAGAAACAGCCCTTGCCACTGTGGGTACGGCTTGCCCAGGCCAACTGATGCTTTTCCAAATTCCTTCTGGGCATGATTCAGGACTCCTTGTAGAGCAGATACCAGTCCTGTTAGACAGGCTGGATGTGCCCTGGTGTTCTGGAGGCTCAGAGAGTTTGATAGCAAGGTTGTGGGAGGGTCTGGACTGATTGGTCCTATGCCAGTGGTTTGGGAAATGTTTAATTCACTCATACAGACGTGAAAAGATTGTGGATGGGGGTATCTTTTGCACTGACAGATTTCAAGGATAGCATTATTCTCAATAGAAAGCTAAAGATAAGCTGCTTAAAAAGAACTAACAGAGCTGAAAATCTCCACAAGCAAAGGTAAGAATGTGGCTCATTAGTAAGTTGGAGCAAGACAGATGGTTCAACTGGCAGGACAGTGTTTAACCGCAGCTTGGCTTTTGGGACAAGTTTTCACAGGAAGGTTGGACAGCCAAGCCAGATTCCTACTCACAACGTGAGTCCTGGTTAGTTTTTTCCATCTTTGAGGCAGAGCAGGAGGATGTGCTGGGCATAGACTTGGCAAAAGGCCTGTGCCTCCAGTTTTGGCAGTGTGTCTGGGCCCTGATAACATCAATAAATGATGCAGATGTCCAGAAGGCAGCAGTGTCCATCTGGCTGTGTTTGTTGATCTGTAATTTGGACTTTCAGTCTATTCACAAAACCTGCTCTTTAAATGCTCCTTCTGGGGCGTCACTCTGCAAGGCTCAGTGACAATCCTGGCTGCCCTATGATCCTGCTCACCTCCTTGCCAGATCATCCTGCACTCTCTCCCCATGGCTTGCAGATTAGTCCAAAGGTCTGATTCCCATCCATCTCTCAGCCCAAACACAGCTGCATATCTGTACTCAGTTACGCACCATCCGGAGCCCCCCGAGTCCTTACAGAAGATGACTCCTGCATAACCAGGAGCTTAGCAGACCACAGCCTTCCATATTACTCCTCAACCTGCACCTGCAGCCTTCATCTGGAGCACACAGGGCAAACACACTCTTCACCTCAAGAACTGACATGAGTCCCTTGTGTGAGGGAAGGGCCACCAGGACGTAACAGGCCAGTGCATCCTGCTGGAGTTTGAGCAGCGAGAGTAATTCCTGAAAGGGGTCTCATGGAAATTGTGCTGGAGGGTCTCCTTTTCCCAAAGGCACAACCCTGGCTGGGACAGGCTTCCTAAGGCACTTCAAGTGACATTTCTAAGTTTTCTTGCAAATCAGGATGACATTGAGCCAGCTCATTAGTAAAGGAAATGGGGGGGCAGATCTCACTAGTTCAGGGCATGGCTTTGCCACTCACTGGGACCTGGTTTAAGAGCAGCTCTGGGATTTACTGGACACTGTCTAGACCCGCCCCACACTCCTGGTTTAATCATCTGTTTCACCAAACACCCAGCCCCATGGGCTGTTGATTAAACACTAGACCATGGGTGGCCAAGGAGTTCGGGCACACAGCCCATGGGATTTTCCAGCTGGATCATGGTCTCAGCTTGGACCTGGAGTTGATTACTTAGGAGGCAGATTCTGGGAGAGTTGTCTCACTGCTATGGGATCTGCACTTCAATCATCTCCTGCCCAATGGAGTCATAAGGAAATAAGGACAGTACAACAGCTTCTTCACTTCTACACTCATAAGGGTGTAAATCTTGGTTCCTGGGCCCTGTATGGGATGAAGGGGAAATTCTAGTTGTGTCTGCTCAGCAGTGGTAATTTGTGTCTGAGGAATGATCTAGCAAGAAGGGCAAAAAGGTCCAACTGCAGAAGGGGTTAAACTGACTGGAAGCAGGAATGCCAGAGACAGAATAGACGCCTTGCAAGAAACTGATGCTGGTGCAATCTGCTTGTGATGCAGCTTTGCAGACTCCATGTAGAACTGCATACTCTGGTAGGACTCTGCCCAATGCATTGCTCATTAATTGTTTATTTTATATTTAATCACAAATATGTATTTAACTCACCTCAAGGGGTATGATAGCAGTTCCCCATGAGGGACATTTGCCTACCTAAAGAGTAGTCAGTTTGGATTTGTGCTGGCACCAGTTCCAGTGCCCAAGAGCTTGGCTGGCACGTTACTGAGGGCAAGAGCCTGCCAGCTAAGGAGCCATCCCACTTCCACAGTGCATCATACCTTACAAACACTCCTCTTACATATGCACCCCTCACCAACTTTCCTCCCTTGAGGCATGTCTGGAAACACCAGCTATCCTTGCTTGCTTAGAAGTGAGACTTTCCTCTGTCTACTCCTCATCACAGCAGAGCTGGCCAAGAATAAGTCTTGTTCGGTGTAGCCATGGTTTCAGGATGTGTCAGAGGTTCAAACTGGACATTAGGAAGCATTTCTTTACAGAGAGGGTGGTCAAAGACTGGAACAGGCTTCCTAGGGAGGTGGTTGATGCCCCAAGACTGTAAGTGTTTAAGAGGCATTTGGACGATGCCCTTAATAACACACCTTAACTTTTTGTCAGACCCGAAGCGGTCAGGTGGATGGACCAGATGGTCAATGTAGGTCCCTTCCAACTAAAATTATTCTTCTCTTCTCTTCTCTTCTCTTCTCTTCTCTTCTCTTCTCTTCTCTTCTCTTCTCTTCTCTTCTCTTCTCTT
>WUAM01000256.1:108664-133054 GCA_024336885.1 Actenoides hombroni | reverse complement strand
TCTTCTCTTCTCTTCTCTTCTCTTCTCTTCTCTTCTCTTCTCTTCTCTTCTCTTCTCTTCTCTTCTCTCTCTTCTTTTCTTCCATTCTATTCCACTCTATTCTATTCCGTTCTCCTATCCTATCCTATCCCATTCCATGCCAGTAAGCTTTTCTGAGGTTTAAGGATGTCTGAAAACTGCAGAGAGCTGGTCATTGGGCTCCATATAAAGAGGTTACAATGAAAGAAAAAAAAAAGGAGCAAAAATCAAGGCCAGAGGAATGTCTTGCAAGTTGCAAGACTGAAAGACCCTGATCCTTTCATTGCTCAGACTGAGGATCTGCTGCTAGAGCTTCTCGTCTTAGCTTCACACTCCCTTTCCCCTGTATCCAGAGCTGTGGAAGGCACCATCATTGTCTCCCTCTGACTGAGCTGGCTAGTCCAGCTTCAGGGTCAATATAGGGAACACCTTTGGGGCACAGTTCACCTGCCTGATGGGTAAGTCAGAACCAGATGAGTCACTTCTACATTTTTGTCTCCAGTGCTTACAAAGGGAGCTGGGGATGGGTAGCTCACATTGCCTTTTAGCAATTTTGCAGGGGAGATGAGATGATTCACTTCAGTTTTGGGCTCTGGTATATTATTTCCACTTCATATCCCACTTCACTTTGAGGAAAGCTGGTCCTGTTGCCTGGGGCAGGCAGATCTCTTTTTCTGCTCCCATGCTGGAACAAGAGGACTTCCCAAAATAATAAGAGAAGTAGGCTATTATGGGGGGGAGGGGGGAAGGATGTGCTCATGAAAGGTGGAGACTTAGGAAAACCATTTACATGCCTCCCACAGAACTGATGTTTTTACAATGGTGGGTATATCTAGAGCTGCTGAGCCATCTCAAATGAAAAATCTGCTCTAAACTGAAGGCAACAGACTATTCACGGGCAAAGAGAAGAGAAATAGTGAAAATAAACTATTACAAAAACCATTTTGGTTCGACATGAGTGGAAACCTTTAGACTGCCAGGAAGGGCAAATGCTGGGGAAATTGTCTGGGAAAAATCTTGCTACTCCAGCATAAGAAGATTTTAAAACCAGGTCAGACATGTTCCTGTCACAAGTGACAGAAGCATGGCTGTGCTGGGAAGGATATTAGCTGACATCTTGCGATGTGTCCCAGCCCTGGTTTTTGTCATCCATTCACCTTTTTATGGACACATTGTGTAAGCAGCTTGTAATCGTTTTGTTACTAATACAGCCCCATCTTCCTCCTCCTCCAGCACTCACAGCCACTAAGCTCCTATAATGCAGACTGATGCATAAGTCCTCTGTGAGTTACTATGAGGCATATCTCCTAGAACAAAGATGTCACCAATGAAACTCAAAGTGTATTGAAGTAAGAACTGAGCATCTGTCCATTTGCCTGTGGCATTTGTGAGGCTGGAATTTAAGGACCTTCGAAATCTTATCAGTTATTTCTAGAACAACAGGTATATACACAATGCCAATGGTTAACACCAATGGGAAATTCTGGGCCCCTGTTAAATTAAATGTTCCTTTTCTCAACAGTTCAAGTTGACCACTTGAGTTACGGACCAAGAAGAGGCTGATGGTGGGTGCTGAGCATCAGCACATGCATCAGCGTACGTGTGTGAGCATCTATGAAGAAGGCACTGGGTCTTGTGCTCCTTCAAAACAGATGAGATGGTGGTGAAAACCAGGCATGTTGACATCACAGGTCAGGCAACAATTTATTTGTATGCAGCATGCACCCTGGTACTCAGGCTCAAGCTGGCTGTGAAGCCACGTGCATGTCCTGCAGCATGCGTGGACTCGTCATTCTTGACCCCAGTGCAATAAGCCTAATGCCATGGGGTTGTTCTTGGCCTGCAGTTCCTGACTCGATGGCTGAGACACTCTGCATAGGCCAGGGCAGTGGAGTTCCTCTCACTAGCAGCTCTTGAACTTTTCCATTTCCTGCCTTTTATGCTTTCACATCAGCCAATTCCCTGGGAGAAAAACAGTGTATAGAAGAGGGCAGCTGTGGCCAAACAGCTGATGGCTGCTGACCTGAAGGGAGCAAGTTGTCCCATTACAGACTCTGAGGAGGGAAAAATCAGTTGCTTCCTTCCCCATCATGCTGCTCACAGGCAGCAGACAGATCTGGGTGTGTGGTTATGGGAGCTTTATAGTCTAGATGATCTGGCGTTAATATTTGGAAGACATGAGATGTCATGGGAATGTCAGGACAGTATTTGTGCTAGCAGGGTGTGTTTCAGGACACATGGACACTGTGGTAGAGGGACCTTGCTGGCTAATGGATATAATCTTTGCTACACTGATAACAGTGGCTGTCTGTGAGACTACTATAACACATCTTGACCTCAGAGCCTTCCTGCTCACTACATGGAGAATGTGCTTGAGCAAGTGACTCAACCACAGCACTAACTTTAGGACCTTCCAAATCCTCCCATGGTGCCTTACTGGGCAAGAGCACTGCTACCTCTGCAGGCCCACTCCTCCCTGGCAGTGTCCACACATCGATCATTCAGGGGCCACCTGGCAGCTTGCCTTTGGGCTCTGGTCAGAGCAATCAGGCACCAGGGTAATCTTCAATGGAAAGGCCACTCATTTCTAGAGTTATTCTGGGTTCACTGAGTGTTTCATGTCTTCTCTGTCTGCTTCCATTAATACTGGCTGGAGGAGTCACACGCATTCATGAGGAAAGTTTCTGACTCTCAGGGATGACACCCGAGGATGATCAGGGCATTGCAAACACTCGTGTGTATTTCTCACCCGAGAATTTTGCCAGGTGAGAGAGAAGCACCTGCATCTGCAAGCTGTCTCTGGCTCTGGAGAGATGCCTTCCCATTGCTGTGGCTGAAATTCCTAAAAGAAATGGCAATTCTATTTCTGCTACACCTGCCTCAATCTCTGGATTTTGTTCTTTGCCATTATGGTTATACCAGGCATGGCACTGGCCCATAACAGTGCGTTTCTGTAACCCCCCTGACAGCAACAACACTAATTTGGTGGGAAATGCCTGGAGACACTCTCTGTTCTCTTTGGGACATTTATGGAAGGAGCAAGCAGGTTAAGCTCTGCTGATCTGAGGAGTTAGAGAAGCAAAGATATCCTGCTTTTCTGTAATGCGTTTCTGGTGTCCCAGTTCTGTAAACATCCTCTCACCAGGGCCTAAATCAGTCTGTCACGTGTCACTGCTCCATCTCATGTTATAGCCCCATGGAAAATAAGAGTGCTACAGACCACGGGAAATCGCTCCAGTCACACTGCCAAGGAGAAACTTGGACAAGGCTGTTGTTGACACCCATGTGAATGGGCACCATGGCACAGGGTGGATGCAAAGAGGTGTATCTCCTTGAGTCTGTGCTCTCCTTTGTCCCTGTGTGAAGGCAGATCAGGCCCAGCTAGTTACCACATCTGGAACTGTTTAAATGTATCTTAAATAAGAAAAACAGAACAGAAACCATCCTTCCTGTTGGACTCCGGGTGATAGGCAGACAGCTGCTGTTTGAGAAAGCCCAGCTTTCCAACACAACCCAAATAAACAGGAGCCAGACCCACAGACAGCGAGCACGTCTCCCTGCAGGTACCAGCATGGCACAGGCAGATGGCCAAGGCTGTCCGAGGCCTGAGGGATTGCCAGGGCTACAGCTTTCCAGGGGGATGTCTGAGGGCAGGAGGCTGCACAGTGAACAGAGAGCATGGTGCAGTAGGAAGGGGTAGGATCTACAAGTGGATGCTCAGGTTTCTCACCACAAACCCACTTGTGGATGCTAATCTGAGCCTCTTCTTTATTTTCAGTTTAGCTGAAGTAGACAAAAGCTTGAAAACACAGACAAGGTCAGAATGCAGTAGGCAAAATAGGATCCAACATGTCTTTTTGATGCTTCAATATCTTTATTTTAATCTGATTTCATACTTTTGAGGCTTGATAGTGGCTGGCAACACTGATACTCATTGCTGAAGAAACCAGCCATCCTGTGTTCTTACAAAAGGAATCCCGAAGGAGCACACTTGCCCAAAATCCAAGCAACATCAACAAAGTTGTTACAAAAGCAGATTCAGGCCCTATCACTGTTCTGGGAAAAAACCCAACCCATCACTTGTTTACAGTTTCACAGTTATATGCGAGAAGTCCAACTCTTTTCTTCACTCCTTGTTTTGTTTAAAAAGCCCACAAAAGCAGCAGCAATTACAGGAGGGCTGTGTCTGAGAAACCCTTAACTCAGAGCATGCTAATCTGTGGAAATTTACTGTGCAATCACTGCAACACAGGGAGAATGCTCTTCCTTCCTAATTCCTTACAGCTCGTGTACCGTAGGATTACTGCTGTTAACAATAGCATGTAAAACACTCAGGAAGAAGTGTAAGTTTTCTGATGCTGGGTGTTGTGACGTCCCACCCTGCAAACGCAGCTGCTGATCCTGCTGCTTGAGGTACACATTTCTTTGCTGGATCGTTAGGATGGAGCATGATGGGCACTTTGGAGTGTGTTGCTCCACCAGACATTTGATGTCTCACTGAAAGCCTAAAACTGAAACAGGAAGATGAAGATGTTCTCAAGAGGTTCAAACCTGTGCTCCCTGCTTATGTGAAATTAAAGCTTGGTTTTGTGAAAAGGGAGGAAAAAAAAAGGCAGAGCTCCTCAGAGTATTTGATTTATGAGGCAGAATGAAACCTAGGACATCTGAAATGCTGGAGAAGATGTCATTTGGGTTCTCATTGCCTAAGACAGTCCTGTGGTTAATGTGACCCTAGGAAAAGAAACAGCTCGGGTACCTGAATGCTTATCTTCTGCACCATGCACACCGTCCTTCTCCTGGCCTGATGAACATTTAATTACATACTCGGGATGAAGATGGTTGTTTCTGCAGCCTGTGCCTGGGACATGCACCAGGAGTGAGGAGTGGAGCCAAGATTCTGACTCTGCTCAAACAAAGACAGTGCTTGATTCTGCTCTCCATGCCTACCCATGAAAAGGCTCTGTCAAACCAGGCACTTTCTCTGCCAGAAGTTTTGATAAAATTGTTTCTTGGGAACACGCCTGGCCAATCTGCAGTTTGCGCTTGATTTCCCTGGATATTCAAACAATTCAGCTACTGACAGGATGTTTGCTGGAAAGGAGTTCAGTAGTTCTGCAGAAAGCACTTTGGCAACCTCCCAGCGAAGGAGTAGGAGCATATCAGGTAGCTCATCTGAGCAGCCAGGCTGAGGAACACGGCACCAGAGCAAAATACTTGTGTTTGGAGCATCAGAAAAAAATGGGTGCAAATGGTCACAAAGAGGGAGAAGAGGGAGAGAGCTTCCCAGTGCAAAACTCCTGAGCAAATGGGAGTGCAGACACCTGCAAGAAAAACTCAGGCTGTGGATGCTCCTGCCGGGACTGAAAGAGGGACCCAGCCTTCCAGGGAGAGGTGGGGGATGCACTAAGGGTCTTGCTGCAAACTTACAAAGACTCCTGGTTTGCACCAGCCCCTGGGGAGCTCAGCCATCCTGTGTGGACACAGGGCAGCAGGGAAAGGTTTCCTTGGGAACAGAGAGCTTCTTTCTGTGAAGAATCTCCTCCCAGATGCTTTGCTTTAGGAAGGGGCATGTGCCCAGGGGCAGAGATCTCTCTGGGGCTGTTTTGTGCAGGGCTGGAGCTGGCCACGCTGTCCCATTTGTGCAGCTCAGTCCTGCCATGCACTGACAAGCCAAGAGCTCCTCAGCTTAGCAGTGGGATGGGATATAACCTTCAAACGACCTTGCTGGAAGCTTGTAGTGCCACTGCCATCAGCAGTAGGAAGAACAACAAAACTAGAGCTCCTGAAGCTTCCTAAGTCCCACTGCCCTGTATTTCCCACATGGGCACAAAACCTCTGTCTTTCCACCTTGCACTGGAAATCATGGTCGGGATTTTAAGAAAACCAGGCAGGAAAATCCCACTGGTGCTGAGGAGATGTTCAGATAATAGCAGGGATTTTCAGGGACATGTGCAGCGTTGCCAGTGACTTTCCTGCTGCAGGTGGCCTAACCTCATCCCTTCCCCCACGTGAAATCTGCTGCAATTGTCTCCCAAACAGGCAGAGCCAAGGGATGCTCTTTGCCTCTGCCCATGCTGGCCTGAGGTGAGAAGCTGCAATGGGAAGCAGTTTGCTTTCCCAGCCCTGGTTTAGGGGACAGCCCGTGCTCCTACCTTCAGCCCCTTTTAGCACATGTCCCAGTGCAACATCATCTTGCTCTCCCATGTCATTTCAGCACAGGCAGTGCTTTCTCCCCTATCTTTACTCCCCTCTCACTCTCACACAGCCTTCTCACAAGCACTGGCCAGACAGGGATGCACCCAAACCCAAATCCTCTGCAGCAGCTGGACTGTAGCTGTAGGACAGCATCGGAGGGGAAAACCCCCTGTGCTGCCTCGTGTCCCTAAGGCAGGCTGGGGCATGAGCAAGGTGCTGCCGGTAAGATCTGTGCAATGAAAGCTGCAGGTCTCTGCTGGTGGGCTGGGACTGGTAGAGTTAGATAACGGTTTGACCTGATGGTCATAAAGGTCTTTTCCAACCATAGCAATTCTGTGATTCTGTGACTGCACAGCACGTGGGAGCTCAGGGCAGTGGGAGCTCAAGGACTGAGCAAACTGGGACAATGCTTCAGCCGGCTGCAGCTGCCCTGTGCTACTCGGTGAAGTATGTGCAAGTCACTGCCTCCTCCTGGCACACCCTGCTCCAGCCGCAGTAAATCTCGGGATGACAAAGGGTTGCACCACAGGGATCTGGGCTGAAAGGCCTCTGTGGCCATCAGGAATATTCCCAGGTCTCACTGTGATTGCAGTTCCCTGGCACGACTTTGGGTCAAGCCAGCTAGTGCTTTCAAAAGCAATCCTGGGAAAAGCTAAAGGGCAGTGTGGACTTGATATTATTGCCCTGTGCACTTGGATGCATCCATCCTGGCTTGCAGGGTAAGAAAGTTTAATAGACTGTTCTGTGTCAGTGGCCTCAGGGCCAGGAAACAGTTCCAGGCATATTTAAATTGCTAGTACAGATGCAAGCACTCTGGCTGCTGGTAAATCTCCGAGCATCTCCTTCTGGGCAGAGAAGCAGACGTCAGGTTGTGAGTGGGGTGAGGGAGGGTCAGGGCTCCCCAGAGAGGCCCTTTTCTGTCCAGCTGGGCATTTCAAAGGCTGTTTTCTGCCCAGTTTCTCATCACCTGCCAGCAGGAGCACTGTGGCATGCCAGGGTTACACAATCCTGCGCTACGGCGTAAGCTTTCCCATCCGTCCTTCGGACAAAAGACGCAGCCAGTTCTTAGAATACCTGAATGCACAATTCCTTTCATAACCATCTCAAAAATGCATCCCGGGTGCAAGGAGCGAATGTCCCAGGGCAGCACGAAACGAGCCAAGAGAGGCTGAAGGGAACAGGCTGGAGCTGGAGCCTGGGATCAGTTTTCATCTTGCCAGGCTTTTTTTTTTTTTCTACCCTCCCTGTTCCCTTTCATCAGATCACACAATCTCTCCCAGTGTAACCTTGAGGGTGCTGTGGGGGAGGAGGAAGACATGTCAAAATTCGTGCAGCAGAGAAAATGCTGAATTTGGACAGTTTCAGCAAGCCGCTGTCCTAGGGCAATCCGAGACGTCGGAGATTCGGGGGAGTCAGACCTGAAGGGGAGAAACTGGAGAATTTGGGGCCCAAGAAGGTCTGCCTCCCCGCGCTGAATTATTCTGCAGACTCATCAAAATCCTCCTGCTGCAAAGAGCTGCCGGGGGAGTCCCACAGCCCTTCAGCCGAATTAACTCCGTGTTACCCTGAAACAAAAGCGCTTGACCGTGACTCTGCAGGGTGGGAGGCAGCAGCAGAGTGGAGGGGGTTGTGTTATAAGGCAATGATTGATCCCAGATAACGCTGCGGGAAGGAGAAGGGACCTGCCTTTGTTCTTGTTCCCCTGGGGTTTCTGTGCATGGCACTTACCCTCTGCTTCAGGGAACTGCACATGGTGATTCGCAGCTGACAGCCACCAGCTGACACACTGGGCCCGATCCTGTCATTCATTTCAAGGGGGGTAAAATGGGGAAAGACTCTGCTGGAACCAAGCGTGGTGCCCAAGCAGCAAGAGGGATGGTGCTGGTGGAGGGATGCTGGCAGTCCAGCTGCCACTGCCCCAGGCAGCCCTGAGTCTCATCCTTGGAGATGGATGGGGTCCAGCCAGTTTATGGGTGCCTGTCCATGGCCCATCAGCAGCTGGTGGGGACTTTAAAACACACTCCCTGGCCCATCTTCTGCCTGCCATCTGAAGCAGCAGCAGAACAAAGGAAGGGGGCTGTTGACCTTAGCACAGGGGCTGTGAGTGAAATATGGGCACGTTAGGGCTCATGCCCAGGCGAGGAGAACCAGTTCTGCCACAGCAGTGTGAAGGGTAAAGGGTGTGGATCAGAAGCTGGAAAACCCCCAGACACAGGAAAATAAAGATATGAGGCACCAAAATTTTATTTAAAACACTCAGTGTGACTCAGAGGCACAGGAAGACTGAGACTGGGAGAGGAGCAGAAGGTCACAAGCTGCAGAGCCAGGCTTGCCCAGGGGAAAGGGAACATTCTGCAGGTGATTAGGGTAACCTGTTCTTGAGCATCATCCAGGAGAGCCATCAGGGACACTAACTAGCAAAGAGATCCTGGGTAGCTGGGCTGAACTTCCAATCAGCCAGGGCTGGGACTGTGCCCTTATGCAGTCACTCAACAGTCTTGGCTTGAAAGTGCAGTGTCACACCAAGCCTTAACCCTGTCCTGGCCATGGGCTGCTCCACTCTCAATGAGGTTTCTGGTCTGCTTGGCCTGGTTCCTTGATGACTG
Organism: Actenoides hombroni; assembly: GCA_024336885.1. Taxonomy (NCBI): domain Eukaryota; kingdom Metazoa; phylum Chordata; class Aves; order Coraciiformes; family Alcedinidae; genus Actenoides; species Actenoides hombroni. The sequence goes on along the minus strand of WUAM01000256.1, from coordinate 124,235 downwards.
GGTTGGGAAAGGGCAGTCCTTCAGTGGATTTTCTCTATTTTGAACTCAGCATTTCCTTTTTTTTTTTTTTTTTTTTTTTTTCCCTTTAAATGTTTCTCTAAAGCACTTTAGCTCCAAGAAATCATTAATTGCAGAAGAAAAAGTTTGTATGAAAATTTCCAGCAATATTGATGACATGGCAAAGATCTTGGCAGCACAGCCAACCTTTGCAATTGAACAGCTATACTCAGGCTGCCTCACTTCTTCCAGGACTGAATCAAAAGGTCACTGAGATAACCAAGCATTCAGCCCTCAGTTTCCCAGGAACTGCATCAGGCTGTGCAGCTACTTGGAGGCTGAGGAGGTGCTGGATCACTTTTGGTCAAGCACGTCTTTGCAATCAAAGTTTATAGAGGCTTCTCGGTAGGACGGGTAGGAGAAACACAGAGACCAGGAAGCAACTGCCAAAACTGCCAGTGATTAACATGCAATAAAATGTTTGCCTTCTGCTGCTGAGCAAGAAGTGTGGCATGTGTTTTGCTGAGGTAGCAGAAGTGGTTGTGTTCACTGAATGAGCAGCTAATGAAAAGCATTTCAAGCAGGAAGCAACGCTGATGAAGATTACAAGCCTGCTTAGATCTTGGAGAATTAAATAGCCTGGGCTGGATACTCCTGTTTTACACCTGATTTTGCATTGATCAAAGAGGATTTACTCTGCTCTACACCAGAACGGAAAGAGTAGGAGCACCCGTCTGTGCCAGAAGCTGCTTGGGAGCATCCTCCTGCCAGGGATACCTGTCAGCAGAACAAATTCTTTCTGCAGCACTGGACAGGGCAGCTCAAGCAGATCGCAGCCCAGAGTGAAATTCATCTGGCAGCAGCCATTTGTGCTGAAGCCAATCCCATGGGAGCAGCCACTGAGAGATGAGAGCTTCTGATCCTGCTAATTGCTCCTGGGTGTCAGACTTGCAGGGCTGCAAACGGTGCTGGATCAGCTAAAGGGATGGCTGGATCTACATCCTCTTTATTCGGGTGCCTTTATGTCCTCTTCCCCTCCTGTAGCTGTTCTTAGCCAGTGTCCACGGGCAGGCACGGGTCCATGTTGTCCTCAGACATTGTGGTCGTTGGAAGAGGCAGCAGTTCCTGCCCTGGAGAAGGTGAACAGCAAATGAGTCAAGATAGTTGTAGGATGTGGGATGGGAGCAGGGGCAGGCGCTGCAGGGAAGCCCAGGATGATAGCACTTTTCTAGGAGGTAGGGGAGTGTGTGATGCTCACCCTGCTGATCTCTATTCATCCCTGATATCAATTGTCTTCTCCGGACGTAGAATTGAGCTATCAGCATGTGACAACACGTGATGTGTGAACAGTCACTGTTTCTCAAATTGTGTGATATACAAAGTGCTGATAAAACTTGGAAAATCCATGAGGCCGTGCTTGGGTTGGGGAAGAAAACAGGGAAGCACATTGGAACTGCCTGTTTGGTACACTCATGTGAATCTCTGAAAATAAAGAGAGGAGTCAGACTGGTGGGCAGATTCAGCTTCTCCTAACCATCCAAGAGATGATATGGGAGCATCTGGGGATGCTGCCCCTGGACTTCTGGCAGAACAAAAAGCCTCTCAAGGTTTGCCCTTGAAATTAATCCTGGGCTCCCATCATACATTATTATTTCTGGGAAGAGAACTGCTCCAAAATCAACCTGTCTTCAGTCCTCTCCTTCCTCAAGAAGCTCTAGAAGACCATCATCAGCCATCATTTCCAGTCAACCTGGTGGGGCAATGATGGAAACTGCATAGTGATTGCAGAAAAACACTTTAGAAAGGAGGTGCTGGCGAGGAAGGGACACCTGAAAATCTTTGAAAGTGAGTCCATGAGGGGCTTCATTCTCCAACTTAACCTCCATGGTTTCTGCAAAATGGGAAAGGGATTCTTCCATATCTGCCACCATGGAGGAGCTTCAGGCAATGGCAACAGCAGCGTCTGCTCTGGGCAAGGTGTGTCAGTTCCTCCACACACAGCAGAGCCTTCGGGACATTCCAGGGAGGAGAGGTTCATGTTTAGATACAATAAATCTTTACAAGGTAGGAGATGAGGATGGGGGTAAATGGCCTGGCTTTGTCTTGTGGAGTCATTTCCAGAAATACCCAATGAAGTATTTTTGAGGAGTAAAATTGCTGATAAAAGAGATTTTGGTCGTTTCTGCTTACTTTGAACCTGTAAAACGAAAAGATCATCCCATCTTTTTGCTTTGCTCTGTATCTGGCTTTACCAAACATTTAAATCTTCTCATGGCATCTGCTTAATGCTGAGAAGATACCCATCAGCATTATTCCCAACATGTCCATTCCACTCTGAGATGCCTGGAAACTAGTGGTATTTGGATTTCTCCATCGGTTTTTAAGCTTCTGAAAACCCTACACTTCTCTGCTCCCAGTTGCTCAAAACAAAAGGGTGATTACTTAACAAAACCCTAACATTTTATTCAACTGAAACTAGAGGTTTAAAATGCCCCACAGAGTCCTTTTTAATGTCCGTGTTTGTCTTTGCTGAAGCAAATGCTCAGTTTTCAGATGTCTGTCTTTCTCCTCCTTGCAACGATGGCAACTGATGCCTCTCCTTTGTATTTTGTAGCTGCTCTTCTACTACAGCCCCTTTCTTCAGAGAGATTACCCCAAACTCCTCATGATGTGTATGCAAAGTGCTGGTGAAAGAAAGGGAGACCTGTCTGCATCCCCACTGGCCCCAAGTTGAAGGAAGTCCACCTGACAAGAAGACCACCTCACGCTCAGTGGGTGGCAGGAGCTGGGGAGAAGGACAACACCCCCCAGAGCTCTGCAACCACCAGCTCCACACCGACTGAGACAGACACAACTGCCCAGTTGGGCAGTGCCAGCCCATCCCCACCAAAAGGGCTCTGCAGGCACAGCCCCATGGGCACGCAGGAGGTGGCTCCTGCTCCATCCATACCTTCCCCACATTGTCTCATACCTCCTGCCTCAAACAGCCCCTTCCCACCAGCCATGGCACCCCCAGCACTTCCATCTGGGCAGACAAATTTTGCTCCCGTGCAGGCCCCCACCTTTGACCCAGTTACCCTCCCAGTGGAGGGACCATCACTGCCAGACTGGGCAACCATTACATTACTGCTCCTGGACAGCTGTGGCAGAAGGTGTCATCTAGCAGACAAGAGTTGACTTTGTGGCAGATACCTTCAAAGCCCATGTTTTCTTTCATGACTTGTTTTTGATTACAGTCAGCCATTGCTTAGCTTGAATGCATTTGTCTCCCTTTTCAAATGTTAATAACATCATGGGGGGTCCCAGGAGCTGTATATTGAATGTACAACGCTAGGAGCACTGGGAACCAACGTGCTTTCCACCAGTCAGCAAGTCAGCTGGAAAGACCGAAGGTCTTGAGGAGAGGTGTTGATGGACAGCGTGGACCAGCGCCGTGCTGGTGCAGAAACAGGTAATGGAAACACAACTCATGACAACAAATAAATCTGTTTTGTCTTTGAGAACCCTTTGGAAGTGAGTAGCAAGGTTGTCCTTTGAGTGCCATATGTGCAGGTATTTCCCTGTGAGGCTCAAAGGCTGCCTCTGAGTGAGGGAACTGGAGTGAGTTGGTGTCAGGGTAGGTGCTGATGCCCAGCAAGGCTGCTTGGCTCCTCTCTTTCATCTGCAGGGTCATGTCTACTGTGAATTTAACTGTCCTAGAGCGTGAACACCATCACTCAGCTTCTGTGTCTCTTTTCTCTAAGGAGATTTTTAAATGGTAGTATCTGCTTTGGTACCTTATTATTTCCCAACATATTCTTTTATAGGTGGTCTCTCTGTTCACGCTCCTCTTTGAAGTAGCGTGAGAGTGTCAGGTGAGAGCGAGATGCTCCAGGGAAGTTGTGCCCTGAGATGGACTTTGATTTCTGGTGAGACGTTCAGCACTCCACTAATTTTTCCCTAGAATGATTCATAATCCATCAGCATATCTGAGAGCAGCATCTGCCTGGGGCCTAACTATGATCGTTAGTGATATTTTGTCTATTCCTGGTGCTAGTAAAGCCTCTCTCTTTGCAAAAGGGCATGGGCTACTCTTCAAACATGGAACCATAAACCAGCATCTTCAGTATGATATTTTACCTCTTGCCTTGCTGGATGGAAGTGAAACAGCCTCTGTGTGCAGTCAATGACATTTGGCAGCTTCATTGTCACTTTATTAGGAATTTCCTGCAGGGTCAGGTCAATGAAGCAGACACCAACTCACTGAGTTTGAGCTGTTCTGTATCCTCACAGCACTTGCATGGCTGTGGTCCTCCCACAACCATAAGCAGAGGTTGGGCTGTAGTAGCCAAATGCTATCAGAGTGCATTGGGCATGCCCATCCCGACCTCCTTGGAGGGGCAGGGCTGTGATCCTCACAATACTCTCCAGACTCTTCCACACCATGGCTACAAGTCTTTTCTAGACAACATATTACAAAATTATATGTGTGTACAAACTTGTTTGGATAGATATTCCCTGCCTCATCTCCCTGTTCCCTTCAGGGCAGGAGATATAACTCATCCTTGACAGCTGGTTCACATTGCAAACCCTGGTGTGCTGTTCAGCTTTGCTGAACGTGGGCAAAGAGCCTTCTCAGGCTAAACGCTGGCAAGGATCCATGCATTGTAACAGCTCAGCTCAGCCAAAGCCCCACAAGGATTCCTGGTGAAACAAGAGCAGGCATGTCTGCTTAGCCTGATGCTGAGAGATACTAACATCAAGAGCAGGGTAGCACAGCACATCTAATGGATGGAACAACACATTCTGAGGGTTAATCACATTGAAATCTTGAAAGACATAGAAGTACAGTCCAAAACAAGTCCCTCCACATTCTGTTTTCTCCAGCAGCTGGTGCAGCATTGCACTGGCAGTGTGTTTTGGCTACTACCAGACTGACGACTGAAAAGCATCCGCGCTTTCTCATTCATGCTTACGTGCTAAGAAGGTCACCACTAAGAATGTTGCTAGCCCATGAACCCCCTCATATGCTGCCAGGTGTGCAAGGGTCCAGGCCTGGAGAGCTGTAGCCCTGCCCATGCCAAATTCCACAGCTTGCCTGGGATCTGCTGTAGTGTGGTTGCACCCAGTATCCCATTAAGGCTCATTGCCTGGCTTCCTCTGCCTACTTAATGGAGATGGTTAGAGTTATCAGCCTGGATCCACCTGCATGTTCCAACACTGATGTGCTGGGTGGTTTTGTTAAACAGGTTAAACCAACCTGTGATGCAGAGCACACGCTGGGGAAATTCAGCTCACCTCGCTTCAGCTGTGAGAATGCCAGGCAGCTGGACTACAGTGACTGTCTCACACCCCTTTGCAGTCAGGGGAGAAAGGCAGAAAATCCTGAGGACAGCACCTTACTAATGTCAATTGCCAGCTTATCCCAGACAATTTTTGGTGCAATCCCAGTGAGGCAAATGAGCACACAAAATCCATTGGCAACACTCTGGTGCTGCATGACCCATATGAGAACCTTCTGCTTAGCAGCTGAAGTGTGACCTTAACTCTTCCCTCCCAGGCTCCATAATGTTCCCCAGAAAACTGCACTCCCTTGCAACCTTCACCTTACCAGCTAAACAGGACAAGCCCACGTAGCATCTGCTCTCAGGAAAGGGTCTCTTTTCCCATCACTACAGCTGCAATCCTTCTACGTCTCAGTTCTCTTAAGAATTCATGTTTCACTGAGCAGACCTGCTCTTGCTGATGTCTTCTTATACAATGTCTTTCATAATTCCTTCTCTTCACTGGAGATATCTCCATTGACACGTTGGGATCACGCCAGCTGTGTCATACTGATGGGTGCAGAGTTTCTGAAAGACCTCATATTCCAGGCATTTCGAGCTTATGAGGTCTTGGGTAATGTTTTTTGCCACCACTTGACTTGGCCTTGGTGTATCTGAGAATTACCCAGTTTTGCACCTGTGAGAGACAGACACTTGTAAGAAAGGGGGATGGTACCCTGACTACTGGTATCAGTACAGGTGAGGTGCCTGAGGACTGGAGGAAAGCCAATGTCAGTGCATTCTTCAAAAAGGGCAAGAAGGAAGACCCTGGTAATTACAGACCAGTCAGCATCACCTCCATCCCTGGAAAGGTGACGGAGGATCTCATTCTGGAGATCATATCTCAGCACATGGAAGAAAGGAAGGTTATCAAGAGTAGCCAGTATGGATTTACTAAAGGGAGGTCAGGTCTGACTAATCTGACAGCCTTCTATGATGGTGTGACTGACTGGGTAGATGCAGGGAGGGCAGTGGGTGTTGTCTACCTTGACTTCAGCCAGGCTTTTGATACTGTCTCCCATAACATCCTTGTGGGAAAGCTCAGGGAGTGTGGGTTAGAAGAGCAGACAGTGAGATGGGTTGAGAAATGGCTGAACAACAGAGCTCAGAGGGTTGGGATCAGTGGTGCAGAGTCCAGCTGGTGACCTGTTGCTAGTGGTGTTCCCCAGGGGTCAGTTCTGGGTCCAGTCTTATTCAACATCTTCATCAATGACCTGGATGAAGGCACGGAGTGTACCCTGATGATACTAAACTGGGAGGAGTGGCTGACAGACCAGGAGGTTGTGCTGCCAGCCAGCGAGATCTGGACAGGCTGGAGAGCTGGGCAAAGGCAAACCTAATGAAATTCAATAAGGGCAAACGTAGAGTCCTACACCTGGGGAGGAACAACACCATGTACCGGTACAGGTGAGCGGTAGACCCACTGGAAAGCAGCTCCATGGAGACAGACCTTGGCATCCTGGTGGACAATAAGTTCTCTATGGGACAGCAATGGGCCCTTGTGGCCAGGAAGGCCAATGGTCTCCTGAGTCAGCCTTGGGGGACAGCAGCTGCTGGGGTGGAGATTGGCAGATGTGGGCAGAGGCTCTGTGGAGACACTTGGCAAAAGAAGAACATTTTTCTTCAGCACATTCACCTTTCAATCACCTTTCAATAAACTTTTCAACTAAAAAGAAATGGCCAGCGCTGACAAAAGCAGCAGTCCTGTGCTCCATTAGATTAGTCCCCTGAAACAACAGTCTGGTTGACAAGAGCTGGACACCTTGACGTTGCTGACAGAGCCCATCTCCACCACTGCTGGCGAACAGCCTGGTGAGACCTGTCCCAGGAGGATGCCCTGTTCACAGCAGGCTGGAAGAGGTTGTTCCCTCCTCTTACTATGGGGGTGGCAGAGCATCCCCTTGGGGGACAGTGCTGTCAGCCATCTGCATGGTGTGACAGCAGTTTTAGGAGCCCCTTTAGGTGTCTGTGGCAGGCAGGGGTGTGGGAAGAGAACAGCAGGACCTCCACACACAGTTTTGACTCCCTCTTTTCATCTCCTGGGGTGAGGGCCAGGCAGGGCTCTCGAGAGTCCCCCTCACAGCAGTCAGAAGGGGAGGAGGATCTGCAGGTGATGCAGGATGGAGGCCATAGTCCGGGAAGTCCGGCCCAGCAAAGAAGGCTGCAGGAAGGACCGTGTTCTGAGGAACCAGCCCCTGGAAAGCAACCAGGCTACGCATGCTTCCCATGGGCAGCATGGTGCACTTGTGGTTGTAATGGAAAAAAAATAAAAATCAGTGGAAACAATAGCCCATCAACACAACCAGCAGTGCTGATGAAAAATAAATCTGGTAGCAAATGTCACCGTGCAGATGAGGCTGTTTGGGAGATGTTTTTGTAGGGCCCAGTGACTGCCAGACTTGTCTGTGCTTTCCAGTCTGACCTGGTTTCTATAACTCTATGTGGACCAGATGTGGACACTGTTAGGAAATTCTGCAAGACAAGGTGCTAAAATACTATTTATCTTAATGAAAAATGCAATCCAAAAATTGTTATTATGTTTCTGTCTCAAAAACCTGATCTGCAAAACATTCAGTTCCTATCAAGGGTTGAAACAAAATATGAACTCAAATTAATTTTCAGGTGTAAAACCCTGTCTGATGATGCATGAGGGTAGGAGGCAGAGCTATCAGCACATGCCATAACAATCAGAAAGCTTTGTGGTGCCCTACGGAGAACAGAACAAGCATCAATGACTTGAGTGTTCACTTAGGAAGCCCTCACCTTGGCAGTGGTGCAGAACAGGGAACAGCTCGTTCAGATCCATCTAAGAGATGAAATTTGTTGTGGTTTCATGTGGGACGAGTTTGTGATGAACCTTGTTTATGGGTGGGTGGCATCGCCAGAGCCCGTCAAGGGCTGACTTGGCAGATTTTTGGCAATTTCAGCTGTAGCCACGCAGGAATGGCTGGTGTTCTCTGCTCTGGGGCTGTGTGCTAGAAACACATCCCTGTGCACCCTCCTTTCTGTTGTCTGCATCTACGGTCCAAAGCGGCAATACTCAAAAGAAATGAAGTGCAAGGAACATGAATCACAGCCTTCCTCTGAAATAAAGTGGTATTCATTGCTGCCAAAGTGCTCGTTACTGCCAAGCCTTAATCAACCACTTTCTAAGTGGGCAGCAGAATCCCAAAGCTTGTTGACAAACAGGGTTACACTCACTTTTTATTGGGTTTTTTTGTGACCACCCATTTGAATAGGCTTGTTTCGTGCTTGCAGTATCCTCTCATATTTACTCATCTTTCCCTTTTTGTCTTCAGTGATAATTTTAAAACTCCTGGCACCACTTTCTTGGTCTCTGGAGAAACCAATTAGCTATTCAACCTGTTGCTCTGTGCAGATCCCAGATGGTTCTTCTTTTGACACAGGCATTTGACACTGAACAATTTTGTTGCATCTCGATTTCAAGCTCCTTTCCCAGTTCTCCATCAGGATGTACCTAAGCCTTGCCAACAAAAAGCAGAGATCAGTTTTGATATCAGTCCCAATTCTGCTGCTTAGATATCTGTTTAGTCTGCTTCATCTCATGGATTCTGCTAATAAAAAACCAACCCAAATTCAGGACAGAGCTGCAACCCCAGAGTTCCAGCCCTGTCTTAGGTACAGGCAATCCAGCCTTATTCAGTGTGTTTTTCTTGCAGAATTGCTTTTCTCAGACAGAATTTAGTACAAGCACAATTTTTACAAAGTCTACATGACCCAGCTGTTGTGCTGGACAGTGGTCTCCCTAGGCCTGAATCTCTTGGCCATCTTCTCTGCTTATGAAGCCACTGCTGTTCCACGTGCTGGCAATTTTATCTTTCTTATTTCCAATATTTCTCTGACAGCTGTGGACCAATTATTTCCATGGCACCAGGGAATTCCTCCCATGCATCTATACAGTTCTCATGGTTTCAGGTGACATGAGGTTACATGACTTGTGCCAGGATCAGAGGTTTGCTTTATTGGCTTGCTCCTGGAGCGGTGATGGACTTTCATTCTTTGTACTGACACCACTTTTTAAGAGATGTAACTCATTCACTTCTTTTTTTTTTTTTTTAATAGAGTCCTGAGAACCAGGCTCAGGTGATGGTGTGTCTCAGAAGACATAGGAATTTTCTTCTTGAAATCAGTGACTCAGAATCAAGGCAGTAATGGTTGGGAAGGACCTCTGGAGATCCCTAGTCCAGCCTTTTGCTCAAACTGGGCTAACACTAGTCCATGTTTCCCAAATGTCACTGTTGATAACTACTGCTCTGCTCTTCTTGTTCCCTGCTGTTTACCTGTTGCTTTCACATCATTTTCATGTAGGCCAGCAGGGCCACTCACACAGAGACTTGGCGGATGGTTGCTCAAGGCTGGGAAATGCTTAGAGTCTCAGGACCCTTCCCATGCCTCCAGCCATCTAGGCAGGGAGGAGGGGGAATGGGTGGAGAGGAGATGAGAAAGCAACTGCTCAGGTGGAGCAGGGTTGACTCAATACCTTGCTAGCTCCAGGGTCTAAGCTCTTGGCTGCCTGACCACCAGTAATGAAATGTGACTTGCTGTCATGTAAGTGAAGTCTGAGAGGTGGTAACTAGTTCTGTTCTCTGTTATAATCTATTTTCAACTTACTCTCTGGAGACCAGGTGTAGTAAATGACACCTGTAAACCACCCATTTCAGACCAAAGCTGTTGTTTTTGTCACTGATGATGTAGAGCAAAGGCTTACAAAGCTTACAAAGCTTTTTTGAAGCAATAGACTGTCATCTCTGCACACTTCCAGCCTTCAGCTGTCACAGCTTCTCCTCACAAGGGGCACGAGACAGGCGGTCTTCATCGCCCCGTGCTGATCATTGCTTTAGGAACAGCAGGTGTTGGCAAGCAATTCTCTTCCAGTGTAATCAGGAATTGCTGCAAATCCAGGAGAATCTAAAAGACAAAATTCCTTTGTTCCACAAACCTTTCAGAAATAGGATGAAATTCTTGCCCCAAGAATAAGGAAACCCAGTGAGCTTGGTGGCCCAGCTCAAAAAGATGACTGGAGACTGCCTATGCAATAGGTTCAGCTGCAAGGGCCAACCTCTGCCACCAGTGTAAGCATGCTCATGTTGGTGGCAGCCACGTCTGTCACAGCTGCACGCTCACCTCCCCCAGGGCACAGACTCAGCATAAAAAGTGACTTCTAAGCCTCACCCCTTCTGAAAACACCTGCTTCACTTGGAAATGCATTAATCCATAGGTCATCAACCTCTCCTTCTTCTCCTGGAAATCTCAGCATGCTTGAGATAAGAGCAAATCAACTGCTCAGGACTGAGAGTGAGTGACTCCTCTGGAAGGGAGCACCAGCTTTACTTCCTTCTGCTTGGTGCCCCCAGAGAAGGATCAGGTCCCCAATGTACTTGTCAACAGATGCGCTCCAGGAGGGTCAGCTCTTAGAAGACCACACACCTTTCCTGGAACCTCTGGCTTTGACCATCTTTAGCTTCTCCAGGGTATTTTCAACATAGTCGAGCATTACTGTGCCAGCAATGTGGGTCATCTGGGATTGCCAGGGACAGGACTTGTTCTGCTTAGAGTCATACAAAGCTGTAGCTTCACTGAACAGGCATTTTCAGAGGGCAGATCTCCTTGGAGAGAAGGAGGCGCCTAAAGGTGCATCAGACCACATATCTCAATTTCTCATGGGATTCACATCCTCCAGGAAACTCTGTTTTATAAATCCCATGGAATGGCAGCTTGCCCTGGAGGAGTGCAGGGCCTCCATACACCTATGAGAAGCCTTCATCCATCCTAGTGGTGAAAAGAGAAAGGCACCAAGCTGTGGTGTGTTATAACACTGTGCTGGCAGTGTTTCAGGTGGCCTGCCTGTGAAAACCTGGTGGTGAGTCTCCAACCATGAGACATACTGGGACTGTTGCATAGGTAATGATCAATTAGTATGTAATTTATAGGTGACTCTGAAGCTATGGAGGGTTGAGAAGCCATCAGGGTGTCAGCTGATGATGTTTTCACCAGTGGCAAAGTTGAGTTAAGGATTTTAACTTATTGCCAGCTCAGTGTCTAGGTGGAGATCAGTGACAAGTGGTGTCCCTTGGGGGTCTGTACTGGGACCGGTGCTGTTTAGTATCTTCATCAATAACACAGACAGTAGTATCAAGTGCACCCTCAGCAAGTTTGAAAATGATATCAAGCTGAGTAGTGCTGTTGACATGCCCAAAGGACAGGATGCCATCCAGAAGGACTTTGACAGGCTTGAGAAGTGGGCCAGTGCGAACCTCATGAGTTTCAATAAGGAAAATTGCAAGGTCCTGCACCTGGGCAACCACTGGTATCAACACAGGCTGGGCTAGAGAAGGACTTGGGGATTCTGGGGAGTGAAAAGATGGACATGAGCCTGCACTGTGCACCCACAGCCCAGCAGCCAATGGCACCCCAGGCTGCATCCTGACCCTGTTGGGATGGGACAAGGGGTGATGTTTTTAAAAGAGGGAGATTTAGACTGGACAGAAAGACAAATTTTTTCCACTGAGGGTGATGAGAGCCTGGCCCAGGTTGCCCAGAGAGGTGGTCTCTGCCCCATCCCTGGCACCATTGCAGGTGAGGTTGGCTAGGGCTCTGAGCAACCTGTTCTAGTTGCAGATGTCCCTGCTCCCTGCAGAGGGGTTGGACCAGATGACCTTGAAAGGTCCCTTCCCACCCAAACTATTCTATGATTTTCCACCCCCTGTCTGCTTGTTCCTGCTGTGGTTTGGTATCCTCTCTGCCGTGCAGCGTCCCTTCCAACCAGTCCACTGATGTCAGCCAGGTGTATAAAAATACTCCCTCTCAAATATTCTTTGTATGTGACCCTGTAAGCCATCCAAATTGCCACACAGCTCCTGAGACAGCTGTATTGACACAACTGAAGGGGTGGTGGCAGAATTTCCTAAACTGGCTTTGCTACTAAAAAAATGTTGGTGGCACCACGCCCTCCAGCTGCCTGGGAAAAGAGGAGTTGGGAAGGTGGCAACTCAATCAGCTGCCTGGCAGGAGGGTGAGCCTGGTGTGAGAAATCAGCATATCACAAAGACCTTGTGTATTCCAGCACCCAACAAGCTTCAACAACGTTCCATTTGCATTCCCACAAACAAGAGATGGGAGCCGAGCTGTAAATACCATAAATTTCCTAAATTGATTAGTTAGAAGGAAGGAGAGGGAGGGGATGAGGGAGGTTGAACTGCTTTGAGGATACCTACACACTCAGGCTGCCTGATGGCCCTGACTTGTGCCTGGACCTACAAGGGCCCGGGGAGGTCCAGCATTAGGTGGGATCTGCCTATTTCACAAAAGGATTGTCCCTGATAAATAAATATTTTTCTCATGCATTTATTCAGAAATCTTCTATTGAAGTGCTCTGGAGTGGGGCTTGGTTGTATGCAAAATACACATTTGCCCCAAGTTTTGCCAAAGACATTTGTCTTCCCTGAGGAAAACGCAGATCAACACGACCTACCTGGGCTGCAGGGAATATACAGCAGATGTTGGATGGCTCTTGGTTTAGTTCAGTGCCCTTCTCCTAAGGAAAGATACACATCTCATGATCCTTCCCAGCCATGACCTTCCCAGGTTGCACAGCAGTGGAATGTTTTCTTTCCAGAGACTGGAGCTATTGAGCTGGAGCTGTGTCCATCAGATCATCCCTGGCGGATGTTTTTGGAGCTCTGTTTTTAATTCCAGTTAATTTACAAGGTATCGAAACATGTTGTCCTTTCCTTTAAACCAGGGGGACTGGGGGAAGTAGTGGAAGTTTTATGCTGTCAGTGGGACATACTACAGGGCATAAGCTGTCTTTCTACTGACTGTTTCAGGCTTGCATGTGCTGCTGAAACCCCTAATTTGTTTTCACTGTGATATTTAAGGATTTCAAAAGCTTCACTCTCACCTTTGTTCCTGCCCATTTACCTTGCTCTTCTAGCCCAAGGCATACCCAGCATCTGAAGTCCCAAACCCTGGAAACCCAGAGGTGTCCAGAAATTTTGCCTTCAGTACTACCAACTTTCCTGAGAGCCTCCTGTGGTCCCATCCAACATGAACTATCCTGTGATCCATGTTTGCTTGTCCCTAAAGAGGTTAAGCATTGGTCATGCTCATCTCTGACACTACTGTTTCCTGGGAAAAGCAAGAGAAGGTTTTGCAGCCAAGGCCACAGCTGGCAGCAAAAATGCAGAAAACAGGATTTTTTTTGATCACACACAACTTCATGGATTTTCATAGCTCTCCTCACAGGATGGACAAATTGCTTTCAGGTAGTGCTGGTTTAGGAGAAAGCTAAGATGGCTGGCTTGGAACTGACACCTGTTCTGAGAGACTAAGGTCAGCGGAGATGGGTTCTGGCTCCTTTGCTGGTAGCCCTGCACTGAGGCTGCATAGAGAATAGAAATAATACAGACATCAGAGTTGGTGCTTTAGATCTTTTTCTGACGTACCCTCACATGGCACAGTTTGCCAGTTATGGCAGGACTGCCACTTGCCACGCAGGCAGCATCCTGTGCCCTGTCTACATCCCTGAGCTGCAGCAGCTACCTGTGAGCAGTGCTTGGGAGTGATGGTGCCTGGCAAAGGGGGACACAACAGACATTCTAAGCACCCAAACTTCAGCTCAGGACTCCATGGAGCCAATACTACTCCACCCTGGAGCTAGCATAAGCATGTGACGTGCCCTAAAAGATGCTCCATCTCTAACTAGGGTGAGGGGAATGCTCTGATGTGCTTCTGAAGAGTATCACAGATATCCTTGAACAATTATCAGCTTTAATTAACCTGCATCAGAATATAAGGGTGTTCCCGAGGAGTTCTGCTGATGCTGCCTTTATGTTAGAACGAAAGCAATGACCTGATGGTGCAGGACTGGTCACACTGGTATAAGAGTTCTGCAGCACTTTCCCTGCTCAATGTGCTCTAAATGGGCTGAACACACAAGAGAGGTCCAGCAGACCTAGGGGGTACCAGGAATCAATATAATATGTAAAAAATCTGCAAAGCTCAACAATGGAAAGTGGGAGTCTAACACTCTGAGACCAAGAGTGAGGCGCAGTCTTTAATACTAAAGGTCATCAGCCATTGGAAGACATTCACAAAGACTGTGATGAGCTCTAACAACAGGGCAGTTAAAGCAAGAGCTGGGAGGTAAGAGATAAGGTGGAAAGATAATTATAAGGACAAATGCTGCGCTGTCTGGCTTCTACAGCAAAGGTTGCTGGGTGCAGAGCATGCATGGGCTGGCACCCCAGTGCTAGCAGCACATGCAGCCGTAGCTGTGCCCCCTTGTGCCACCCCATTGCAGTTCAGCCATTCACACGGAGCACTGCCCCACACGCTGCCCCACAGAGCACCGGCTGGCCCCCCTGGTGTGCTTTGGGTGCTTGTCATCTTTGCCAGCACCTCTGTCACCTCCTGCTCCCACGTTCCTCTTGGTGTCTTCTGTGTCCTGACTGGGGAGCTCTGTACGATTTTGGTTCCTCCTCCTGTGTCCTTTCTGACCCTCACTTTTCCCATATGCTCAGGCTGAGATACAGCCCCTGTAGCCGTGCTCTGAGCATTGTGTAAGAGCAGAAAAATCAGTAAGGTCCAGAGTCAGCATCCGACCCCCTTCAGCCCTGCTGCTTGGGCACTCCTCATCCTTTCCTTGCTCATTACCTGGATGTCCCCTGTTTTCAGTGTCTGGGTTTGAGTGAGAACAGAACAATTCTGTTCAGAGATTTTACTTTCCAGCTCAGCTCTCCTCTCTTCCTGCAGGGTCTGAAGGCAGCAGCTGTTTGCACAGGCAGCGGCTGCTCCCAGCATCACTGGCTGGCACCCCACGTTTAGAGTCAGTACCAAGGGTTGGTGTGCAGATCGAGGCCACTGCTGGAACTTTTGCACCGCATTGAGGGGTGCGGAAAGGGAAAGGCTGCACCTGCAGGGAGGAGAGGACAGGACAGGGGACCCTGAACTGACCAACGAGGGATCCCAGACTGTGGATGGCAAATTCAGTATAAAGCTGAGGGATGACGAGGGACAAGCTCTCAGCCTGGCTTTTTTTCCAGCTTCTTGCTCACTTCTTCAGTACCAGCATCTGGTGAGGACTCTGTCTGTTCTGCCTTCCATCCCGGTCTGTGTGTTCCTGAACCCAGTACCAGAATCCAGCTCCTGAACACAGCCCCTGGCTGCTGCGGGGCCCAGTCTGGGACTCCCCCAGTGCCTGCTCCACAGCATCAGTGGTGATGGTGATGGAATTACCATCAGGGGGGTTG
>WUAM01000256.1:85865-106974 GCA_024336885.1 Actenoides hombroni | reverse complement strand
TGGTATGTTTTAGATTTTAAGATTTTAGTATTTACTAAGATTAATATCTCTATGCTCACGGTGGAGAAATGCAGCAAAAGATACAAGGAATAACATAAATAAATATATATATATAAAACTCCATTTCTTCTCAGAGCCCCAAGGGTTTAGCTGTCCTGCTGATCCTATCAGTGCTGTCACAAGTGTTCAGAGTCCCCAGTACTTCTGGGCCATTTCTTTAGGCATTGTGATTGTTATGGAAATAGGGCAGAGTTTCATCATTCAGGGCACTAATAACACAGGTGTAGGGGAAGTGGATTTTATGCAAACAATTTGTTTCTTTCTTGTAGCAGCCTGAAGATAACCCTGCTCAGAAATCCTGATGGTCCCCATTCCAGGGCAGCCACATGCCTCTGACGTTGGCACCAGCCATGGGAAGAATTGTATTTGCTGTCCACTGATGACAAACTCCCCAGCTTTAGGCACCTCCTGAAAAAAAGGAATTGAAACTTAGTTGGAAAGCACGATTTCCAAGAAAATGAATATTTAGGGTACTTGAAATTTGCTTTCAGTCTGAATCAGGATGAAACGGAAAGTTCTTTACATTACGTTTGAATGGGGAAAGCTCCAGACCTTTCCAGGGCTGTGAGATTGACAGCTGTCAATCGGCATCATTGCCTAAGTCCAGTTTCACAGCACCTAGGGAAGCCCCAGTGTCCCCAGCCGGGGGTGACACAGCTGGTTGCAGTGGGGCCAGGGGATGGGGCTTTGTGCCAGGGCTGGCTGGCTCATGTGAACTAGAAAAGATTTCCCCAACTTCAGATATTTCCAAGCAAAAATGTGGGGCCTTATGAGTCAGTATTTTCCAGCTCACCCTAACACAGAGCAGTTTCATTTAATGAGTCTGTGAAACACAACTCTGAGCAGTGAGGGGCCGAGAGCAGCCATCCCCCTGCCCACAGGCAGCACCAGCAGCCTCCACCACAGCCTGGCTGGTCAATCCTACTGGGACTCCACAACAAAACTGATTAACTCTGCTCCAAATAACGTTACCATTTCCATAGGACTGATATTTATTTTCATAGTTAGTGGATTCTGCCCGATTTAGGAAATTTCTCCAGTTTCTCACTGGCTCAAACTCTTTATTTGTCTATGAAATATATTGTGTAATAAGCTTGTTTTGGTCAGTTTATTTTCTCTGCATTCTGTAAAGTTTAAAGATAATAAAATTTACATCAAGTTTAACTCTTGAGGAAGGCAGAATTATATTTTTTTTATAGATAACACTATATTAACACGTGGAGTTCAAACTCACTTCTCAAATACTGCAGTACATCTGTTGAAGATCTGCTGAATCTTCCAGTGGAGGACACTTCTGGAAGATCTCCAAAGATGCCAAGACCAGGGGAGATGACTCCAGCTGCTTGTGTGCCTGCCTGAATATCAGCTCATGGATGCCCCCAATCCTTTCCCCGAGTCAAATGCATCTGGCACACTTTCTAAAGCATTGCAAGCCTTGTATAAAGATATTACCTGCTGGAAAATGCATCACATGCCAAAAATCAAGTGCTCCTGAGGTTGCTTAGCTCTAATTGTCTCAATTGCAACTTATTTCCGCTTCCAGCTTTTACAGCTTTTGCTCAGAGACAAGTCTCACAGTTTCTCTCACTTTGCAGCACCCTCAGTCCACCCTTTAGCCTGTTCACAGATAAATTACATACACTGGACATCTCACTTTTCTCACCACAAGGCAGAGTTTCAAGAACTTATGGCATTATTTTATGTACCCTATTTACTGAGTCTCATTAGTGATGTGTATATGACCACCTCGACAGCACTCTCTGAGTGTGTGACAGCCACTCCGTGCATTTTCCCAGTGTTTATGGCAGGGTGACAGCTCTCTAATTACCTCAGGCCTCCCTGCTCATCTTATACGAAGACTGTCACAGCACTTGTTTTCTCCCAGCCTTGTAAATCTTTCATGGCATCCCTAGATTTATTAAAAATACCATCATGCTATGAGAGCATCCCCTTCCAGCCCCTTAGCTGCAGGTTACTGGAGCTGTTTAACTTTGAAGTTTTTAAGCAATCAGTTAAACTTTATTTTTCTCAACTGCAGTTTAACACCCTCCTTCTCTTAGAGGTGGAGAAAACACTTCTGTGTTATCTCAGCTTGGTGGGAAAAGTGTCTCCCACTTTCTTTCTTTTTTCTTTTTAACAAAACAATTTACTGAATTCCTTGGAGCTGTGTTAAGCCCAGGAGACTGCTACTGACAACCTGGTCATGTCCATCTAGTAAAGGCCCTGTGAGATCTTCACCTTATATGTTTGCTTCAAGTGTACTTCAGCAATTCCATCTCCTTATCCTTGTGGCTGTTTGATTTTCAGTAGTCTGCTGAATGCATTCTTATAATGGATTTTATTTTCTGTCCACACTATGCTTTCCCACACCTGTAAGGTGTTACCAGTATTCAGGCTGAAAGCCAGTAGTCAGCTGAGATTGTTTCTGATAAGACAGGACTCCAAGGACTTTTATTTTACACGTGATTTTGCTGCCAGTTATTCTGAGCTTGCACAAATACTTCTTAGCCCCTGAGAGTACTTAAAAAATTGATTTTAAAATAAACTTTGGTCATTCAAATTTTAGTTGTTGAATTTCAGCCAAATTTACTCCTGACCAAAGCCAACATTTAAATCCTACCCAAAGTTTCCATCTGGTAGACAGCCAAATACTCCAGCTTACATGAAGCCACTGCACAGTGCCCCCAGCTCATGCCACATGTGGTGACCATATCTTGTGAGGACACATGGTAACCTGGGGCCACAGCCTGGTCCTGGCACCATCAGGGTCCTCTGAGCACTATTACCCCAAACCTTCATCATTCCTCTGCTCACTGACTGCCCTGGCTTGTCACTTTGCCCCAGGTCTCATCTCAGGATAAACTTGTCCTTCAGACCGTGCCAGCTCACTTCTCAGGGCAGAAGGGAAAAGCAGAATCAGGTGGGGTCATGAACACAGGGGGTGTGTGTGTTGTTCTGGGTGTCTCCTACCTGTGCTCTCTTAGGGGATTCAGAGGAGACCAGGGAGCAGGTACACAGCGGGGTGCTGGCAGGAAAGGGATTTCTAGGCACCAGGGGATGAAGCAAATCTTCTTGCAATCCAGCAAGTCTCTGCTCTGAGGCCAGACACATGGGAGGCAGTTACTGTGCCAGCTCACAATGAGAATGTCTCTAGAAGTTCCAGTCATCCTGAGCCCACTAGCTATCTGCCCCTCCTGAATTCCCATTAATCAGCTAAGCAGGGAGGCTTAACATAAATAGGATTGTACCCAGGCAGCCTGCCTGGGCCATAGGTGTGCGTGACCCCATGTGAGTGGCAGCCTCCTCCAGCTCTACAGAAGCAGCAAGTCTTTGGGAGCTGTTCAGGTCTCCCAGCATCTTCTGTGTTGGTTGCTGCAGAGCCCATAGTGCACAGAGGACCTACATGCAGGCTTGACCTGAGCTGCCTCTGCCAAGGCTAGCAAAGCGCATCGTCATATTTTTGGCAACTATTAAGCACCCCAAGGAAGAAAATACTATGACTGGAGAAGGTGCAGCTGAGCACTCATATCTTCAACTGCCAGCTTCTTCCTTGGCATCTCAGCACAGCATGTCTTGTCCTCTCCTTGTGCCAAAAGAAGTGACTTTAGGCTGTGGGGTACTATGACCCAGGACGAAGGCCAGCCTGATGAGATGCTTGGTCCAACCCCTGTTCGGTGGTGTCCTGTGTCCATCATTTGGATCAATCTAACAGAACATATTAGCTTTCAGCACAGCCCCAGTCCAACACCCAGAAGCTTAGTTTTTATTTCTCTCCATCTGATGTCTTGGTAGGTGAAGGGGGTGTGGCAGCGAAATCTTATACTGGGCAGACTGGTAGTGGGGAGTCATTCCCACTTCAGGTCTGGGAACATGCTGATGTAAGCACACAACAGCCTGGGCTTTTGGGGCAGGGAGATCCCTTGCTGGAGAACTGGCACAACAGGGAAAGGTTCTGCAAGTCTTTGGCGTCTGTTGCGTTGTCGACTTGCACAGGGAGACAATTGCCCTGTGCATTAACAGATGCATTTGTGAACAACGAAGGGAAAGGAAGGAAATACATCAAATATATCCAGTATTCGCTGCAGATACACAGCCTGACTGACAAGGTCACGTCTCTTCACAAACACAGATCATCTGCACTCACTAGCCCAGGACACATTTTGCCCCTGTTTGCCCTGGTATTAGTGACTTGACTGTCCTTAATTGCTGAGCAGCAATGGGAGGGGGCTGTGGCACTAATGCTGTTCCTGGGTGAAATCCCCCTGCACGGTCAGGGCCGTGCTCTGGGATTTGGGCATCCCGCAGAGTCTGTGGCAGAGAGAAAATCCTACGTTTATTTCTCTGTGTCAGGCTGTGAATATTGCTTTGCTTCCAGGAGAAGACACGGCACAGGCACTTAAGGTTCTGTTTGTACTTTAATTCTTTCTTTTTTTTTTTTTTTTTCTTTTTTCTTTTTTTGCCCAAAGATAAAGCAAATACATGGTGTGGCATGCTGGCAAACAGCACAGACACCTAATCAGATGGCCTATAAAGCGCAGATTATCGAGGTGACAGCTGTGGTGCACAGTTGGCTGTGCTCACCCAGCTCCTGAGCGTTCGGCTGGGACAGGTACACACAGCACACAGGCAGCAGCCCGTTGCAGGAGTACGAGCTGATTCACAAAATATTAACACAACCATTCTGAAATTACATACCAGACAGGTTTAGAATCCCTGATGTGACTAAAAACACTGGAAGTACCATGTTTAGGTTAAAATATCTCAGAGTTGCAAACAGCATGTTCTGTTTCAGCTGTTCATAAGACACAAGCAGTTTTTGCCTCTGATTTGCTCCCATTTAGACTCTAAGTTGTTATTCAGAACAGCTGGCCCCTGAACCTCTGGTCCTCAGTTGTAAATCAAATGCGGATAGTTCTCTAGATTATCACAAATAAATCCAGGAGAGTGCTGTGAACTTGTGTCAGCAGGAGGTCAGGCTAGCTGTCCAAGACAGCCTCTTTTAGCCTTGCAATCTGTGACTACAGAAAGATTAAGAGAAAGCCGCTCTCATCCTGGAAATATCTCCACTGACGTCAAGAATAAAGGAAGATACCTAATGCCACGGCGCAGCCTTTCCCTGTGTCACCAGCAGTGACTCAAACGGAAGCACTCCAGTGGTTGTGCTGCAGCTCACACAGTTGAGGAAGCTACCACAGATGCCTGGTGCTCTGGGCAAAGCATGACATATGAAGTCACTTTGGCCCCTTGAGTTTTTTGACTCAGACTGAGGGTGCAGGAGCACCAGTTAGAGTTGATGATTTTGTGTTCCTTCCTCTGATTTCATCACTTCAGACATTTTGTGGCTATTTAAAGTTTTGGTTCCTGATTATTCAAGTGTTTTGTCTTCTAAAATCAGAGTAAGAGTCTAACTTCATGCAAAACTCTGAAGTAACATCCTCCCAATGTAGAGGCCCTTCCAAGGGTGACACTACCATCTGGGTTGTGTCACCACACTGTAGGTGTGGGCATTTCCTAGACGCAGCCAAAGCCTCATAGTACTTTCCATCCTCACAGATGTTAGTAGGAGCAGGCATGGGAAAATACAGAAGGAATTTACAATCTGTTTCATGATTTTGCAACTAGATTTCCGATTTTGAACCTCTGAAAATGGCATTGCCGGTCTTGAAGATCCCATGACCTACTGTAGCCGGGACTCCTGGCTGAGGGAGTTTGGTATTAGGGCTGTCTTTGCATCTCCAAAGCAGAAGGCTCCAGTTTCTCTTGATTTCCTCCATGAAGACATTCGTGTTTCTCAGTGTTTGGGCTGGGCAACAATGAGAAGATTCTTTGTCACTTGAGAGGGTCACAGCAAATAAGGGGGAATCTCACAGGAACTGTCTCGAGAGGAGTAAACCACTGACTCCTTGTGCATCCATCAGCTCCAGGTCACTGCTCTGGATCAAAGACTTTTTGTGAGATAAAAATAATTAGGATTTTATGAATTAGTTCTCTTAACTGAGCTACAAAACTTGGGAAAATAATTTTGCTTTGAATGTATATGAAACAAAAAGCCAAAAATAAAGCAAAAGGGAAAAAAAATGGAAGCATTTAATTTAAAGACCAGCGAATTTTTATATTAAGTTTTCCCATGATTTTTCAACCTAAAAAGACTGATAAATCCTCAGATACGTGCAGGCCTGTGCTTGGTGTGCTCCATCCTTTCTCGCGGCTGAAAGCCTGGCCCAGAGTTTACAAGCCATGGAGACCTTGAGGTAGGTTGCTGCATGGAAGAGGCAGGTTGTGCTCAGCTGGTGGGGCTCCACTGAGGCCAAGCAGTCAATGAGTTGGAGCTGTGCAAGAAGCTGCCAAAGGGAGTGAAGGAGAGGCTAGCATGGAGTTTGTGTTGTTGCAGGGGTTATCTTTGTTAAAAAAAAATACATTTCTGAATATGACTTCGAGATAAATATTTCTCAATTTGGAATGAATATCAGCTTGGCACAAAACTGGGGGTCTCAGGAGTGAATGGAATGGAATTATTTATTTCACCCCCCAGAAATAATGAACTTGATCTTTTTTTGTTGCTGTTTAGCCTTGAAGTAAAACAAAAAAAAAGTCAGCCATCCTCTTAATTTTTATCTTTTGGTTTCATTCTTACAAGGCTTTTTTCCAGGCGTTCCTTCTTCAGGAAGAGAGAATGGAACAAACTTTTACTACTTTTTCCTATCACAAAGGACCTGCAAAGCTCTTCAGTGCAGGAAATCTGAGCCTGGGAAACTCTGGCATTTGGTGGGAAAGAGAAGAACATTTCACCAAAAGTGATGGTGCCATCACAATTTGTCTCCTCCAGTGTTTATTTACTTCCCCCAGGCCTGAAATTGTGACTGATGTAAGTCGGCAAACTAATCATGAATTCTGTTATAAAGCACACAAGAGAAATGCTGCTTGAACTTCTTATTAAGTTACTGAGTTGGCTTGCTGGTGGTGGAGATTGTGGTAGACCCAGTGCTCATCCAAGGTCGTATACTGGAGCTGATGTAGGGCTGTTCCTGCCATGTTTCATAGCTCTGCCAAAGCTGCAAACATGAAGCACCTGTTTCTTTTGGTATTTTTTTTTTTTTTTTATCTGGACCATTAATCGCTCTTTGACTGGGAACTTTCAAATCCCATTGCCAAATAATATAACCATTAATTCAAAGCTCTCTTTCTAGTTGGCTGCTTTCTTCTCAGAGGAAACACCCTTATCCCACTGAATCCAGTTGTAGATAGTATGGCTGAACTGCTACATCTCATCTTTTCATTACAGTATGAAGCCAAAGACTTTAGCAAAGGCACCTTCTAAGCAAGACATCTGTGCTTCCACGCTCATGTTGTGGCCCGAGGTTCAGGAGTTTTGCCTGCAGACCCAGGTGGGTGCAAATCGTCCTCAGCTCTTGCATCATTCACACACTGGATTCGAGTTATATATCTGGAGATATTACTGGGTCACACATCAGTTAAAAAAATCATGACACAGGTCTCAGGGGAATAAGGCATTTGGGCTGAGCTCTTTAGCAATAAAATCCATTTTGATAGCAGCAAAATGTGCAACATTTTCCAACAGCATCCCATGTTTACTCTTGGTTATGTCTCTGGAGTTCTCTGCACGGGTGGACCTTTAGTTGTTTTTAATTCTTATCTTCCAGCTGCCCGTCAGTTCAGCAAATCCCATCAAGACCTTATGAATGTGAGAGAATTAGGAGATCAGGAACAAAGAGATTTCATGGTCTCTCTTTAAATTAGCCTCAAAGAGCAGAAACAGCAGGAGCTGGTCATGGTGGTGGTGGGGGGTGTGATGGAAGAGAGGAGGGGATTGGAGAGGACTTCCATCTCGCAGTGGTGACATCTGGATTTTCTGACAGCCAAATCTTGCCAGGGAAGCTGTCTTCCAACGCTGCCTGATACTTAGTGTGTGGCTGCAAATGTTTTAGTGGGGAGAATCAAGGACTTTGTGACCTGTCCTGTGGCTACACAGGCTGGAGAGGAGGTGCTCTCCTCTGGTCCATGCCACGTCTATCTCCAGCTGTCATCACAAAAGCTGCTTTTGAGTGGTGTGGGATGCCATTGGCCATGCAATTAAGGAGAAGGGCTGTAAATGGGAGCCTCTCAGTTTTTTTAAGTCCCAGACTTGTGAAGAGTGATGCTGGAACAACATGGAGTGTCCCACACGTCAGAGGCAAAGTTTCACCACAGCCCTGTGCTGATCTCGACACCTGAGTCATGTGTGTATAAATAAACATGTGGGACGCTCGTGCATCTGGGCTGGCTCAGTTAAGCAGGTTCAAGCTGACCAAGTGTGGGAAAGGGCATTCTCTTGGGAAAGAACCATCAGTTTAGTTAAGAGACAAAAAAAGCCCAGATGACATGCTTAAGAGTATTTGCTACGTCCTCCAATGTCTGACTGTTTCCTTATTTTGTGGCTCTTTGTTGATGAGATAATTCCTACTGTGTGTACCCCACCAGGGCAGGCTGTCCCTGCTACACAGGGACCTGTGTGAAATAAACAGTCTTATGCTCAGATTTTGTACAGAAAACAAATTATCAACGTGTGTGTGTGTAAATTAAACAGAATTCAAAGATTTCACATGGATTTTTGAATCTGATAAGCTTGTTCATCTCAAAAGTGAATACCATGCCTTTTTGGGTCTGCCAGTTGCAGTGACATGCCCGTTTTCAGGCTGAAAAACGCAGCCTTTTGAAGACACAATTTGTCTTTCAGAAAAGAGTGAATCCAGAAATCAGAAAATTTGTCAAGTTGCGTGTTTTCAGTGTGAGATGAGCCAATTGTAGAGGTAGAAAGTACACAAAGTACACCCAGGCTGGGAGCAGAGACACGGCAACTGCCTGTCCCCCACCCAGATGCACAACTTCCAACACAGGTGGTGAATTGTCAGTGGAAAAAGCACCCCTGGAAACGGAGGGAATCCTTTCAATGAACAAAAACCTTGTGCATGAGAAAATACGATGTCATTTAATGAGCCTGAGGCCCGTTAAAGGAAGAAATCTGCTATCTACCTCTCTCTGTACTGTGAAATCTCTCTTAAACAAACACCTGCTATAGGCATAGAGCTGCTAAGTATTAACTTGGCTGCACATTATATCCAGACTATTATCAGTTATCTAAGGAAAACATTGCCTCCTTTTCAAAGCTTTTTGCCGGAGTCCACAGTAGACAAGAACTTTATTGTTGTTTCTGTAACACCAGTTTTACCCTGAGTGACTGAGACTCTAATGTCCACTTTTTCTATCTGAAAAGCTGAGGTTTCACCAAAGTACCAGAAAAAAGACCCTTGCTGTGATTACCTCTGATAGCAAGACCACCCACACCGTCGTCATCCCAGGGGATGAAGTCTTCCTTGAGAACCTGTTCAGAGGGCAGAGCTGGACATATCTCATAGGCAGTTTTGGAGGGCCTTTGTAGGTCGGGATGTGCTTTACTGCCTCTGAGGAGCCTCTGCAGCTCCACATAAAAAAGTCAGTCACTGGTATAAAAGGCAGAGGGATTTCCTGTTCCTGTGCAGGGACTGGCAGAGAAAAAGCCAAGTGGAAGGTGGTTATGCAGAGAAATGGGCAAGACTATGCTGTTGTGGCGTGTGTGTTGTCTCAGGGCAATGGGTAGTTGATTGCTGTGAAGCATCGTGCAGAGACAACCCCGCAAGCAAGAGCTTGCAGGTCCTACTGGATCACTATCGCCCAGCATCCCACCGTACCTGAGGTACTGACACGTTGTGTCCCAAGATGACTGTGTGAGGAGGAGGATGGTAGCCATGGCCTCCTTCCCTGCATTACAGGCATCAGCTTGGAGAAGAGAACTGCAGGGGGCAACCACTGGTTGAATAGGAGATGCTTCTAGAATACCACTGCTGCTGTCTCAGGAAGCAGGCTGGCAGGCTCCAAACCCCTGCTTTTTTATCAGCCCCCACAGAGGTATCACCAGCCAGGCCTCCTCTGCAGGTGGAGGATGCAAAGGCTAAGAGCATAACTGTTTGTCCAAGCTTTAATCGACCCTCCCAAGAGCCACTGGACTGGGATCTACCTTCATTCTTGTTTTACAGTATAGAATCCCAAAGGTGGTGGGGTTAAGCACTGTCCCTGAACTCTTCTGCTATAGCAAGAAGCAGAGAAAGGCTCATCTGCAGACAGCTTTTTACTGTCCACATCCCTGGTGCTTGGTAGCCTCCTGTCCACACTGGAACTGTAAATGAGCTAGCTGCATCCCATAGGTCCTTGATGAGCCCTTCAGTAATGTGCTATAGTGTCTATTGAAATTGGGACCTCTAAATCACCTACCATACCTGTGTCCCATCATGGTCCTATAGGCAGCTGGAAGGTCCGCATAGTCGTGCACAAAGGGAGCTCTGCACCTCGTGATGGTCCTTCCATCATAGAAGGCCGCTATGTTGGTCAGGCAGGACGTGCTCTTGGTAGAGCCATGCTGACTGTCTTGAATGAACTCCCTGTCCTCCGTGGGCCTTAGCATAGCTTCTAGAAGGACCTGTCCCCATGATGTCCCCAGGCACCGAGGTGAGGCTGACAAGTTGATAGATCCCAGAGTCCTCCTTGCTACCCTTTTAAAAATGAGAACAATGTTTCACTTTTTCCAGTCATTAGAGACTTCACCTGACTGACAGGACTTTTCAAATATCATGGAGAGTGGCCTGGTAACTACATCAGCCAATTCCTCAGGACTCTGGGATGCATCTCATCAGGTCCCATAGACTTGTGTATGTTTAGGTTATTCAGATGGTCTTGAACATCCAGGCTTCTGGTCCTGAACATCCCTGAAGTGCAGAGGATGTCTGGGGCTGTCTGTGCACCATGATCTTGGCCTTTCCAGGTTTCCAAAGTTGGTGTTATAGGTACAATAGGACTCAACCTCTCTGACTGGCCAGTGTGGTGGGCTAAGAAGATCTAGCTTAGAGAGGAGTTGGATGCGAGATGCAATTCTTACATCCATGTGTTCACTGAAAGTATGAGTGTGTTGAAGATGCCACTGGGTTGAGAACATCCAGGGCTGTTCCCAACTCTACCATGAGGTCCTGAATGGTGTCTGCAACATGATGCACCAGTCTGATGGGCAGAGAGGGGCTGCCTGGGTGCCACATGGCCAAAATTGTTATGACATAAAAATCCACATGCATATGCAGTAGATGATCATATTATAGCCAGGAAGAGACAAGTTCATTTCTATAATCATATCAATATCTTTGAAATGTTCAGAGAAAACCAGCAAAACCATCTGGGACTTGCAAGCAAAGATGAAAAGCTTTAATATTTTTAGCACGGCAGTCTCTGCCTCAGCAAGGTCATGACACCAGCACATTATCATTTGAAAAGTGTACTCATGAAAAAGGAAGAAGAACTGGTTTGGAGCAAGTAGGTGTAATGGGATGAAGGGCACAAAGCTACATTTCAAGTCGAGAGCAGCCTCTTCCAGGCACTCGACAGAGAACTGTGGCACACAATTTCCTTCCCGTTGCTGCCGCTGACCGGCTTTTTCATCTGCAGTTTCTATTATTCAGATGGGCGGAAATTACTGCAATAAATATTGATGGGCCAGTGTATGGGAATGACCTCACTGAATATTGACAGATTACTACGCAAGCGCATGTGAACCGCACAGAAATAAGCGACTGGAAGCCCAGCGTGCCACGGAGACGTTGCTGTGCAGAGTGTTGAGGTCTACAGTCCACGCAGGGGAGGTGAGGTGATGAGAAAGGCCTCTCTGGGCCTTCCCAGCCATGGCTGATACAGGGCTGTTTGGGAAGAGATGCACATCTTTTGGTTTTTTTTCACGGATAAAACCAGATAATCAGCATAGATCTGAATTGCACTGAACAAGGGTTGGTTCCTGCAGGAGTCAGTCTGCAAGACACTGCAGACTCTGTGGGCTGGGGGGGCTGTGTGCCAGCTTTGCATATTCAAAAGAGACTGGGAGGAGGATTTCCTATCGCTGGAGACCTTGTGGCAAGCGGTGGGGATTTAACTCCTCGCCTGGCTGCTGAGAAAGATGAAGGTCTCTGTCCGTGACCCTGGAGAATATCACCAAAGAGCTGCTTGGAAATTCTAGCAGTGTCCACAAAGCACGTCAAATGAAATGTCCAGAAATAAAGACTCTTAAGCACTTAAAAGTGTTAAGATGCCAATTAATTCTGATGTTTTGTATGTTATAATTATTCACCGATGCTGTATTATTCTTCAGGCAGAAAAGGAACTGTTTAAGTTGAAACTTTTTAAGGTGTCATTGCCTCTGCTACTTAAAGCACAGTAATTGTGCTTAATTAAACTGAGACCAACAAGGCTCTATTGTGTGACACTTGCAAAGAAGCCTGTGAAATAGGAAATGTCAAAGATTAAACAAACCTCTTTTAAAGCCAGCTAAGGGGAGAGGTGCCACTGTTTATAAAATCAGAGCCAGGAAAAATACAATAATTAGAAAAAAACAGGTCATATGGAAAAACAATATCCAACTTGACAATCTTTCATGCAGATATGATTTGAAGTTCATTACTCATTGTATTCCTGCACAGAAGGCTTTTTGTTATTTTTTTGTGCTAAGTCATTTTTTAATTTAAATGGAGATGGAGATGTGTTCAAAGGATTTCTTTAAACAAATGAACACAGATGCATTTCATGTCGGTTTTGATATAAAGGTTGAATGAAGCTGCAGGGAGGGAAAACTGCATTTAATGAATTAATATTTTTTTTCACAAATAGATCTGTTTCTGACCACTTTCTTTAATATTCATCTGTTGTTGGCAGGCAGAGAGTATAGGAGGTTATTTCCTCATTTGAAAGTTTAATTATTAGTGTAATTACTTTTGAAAGAACACAACAGTTAAATTTGAGCTCCAAAATGTAAATATGTGTATTAATTTAGAAGGAGATGACTGGAGATTTTTCACTGGCTGGATTTCATCACATGGACCCAAATGATACTGTAATCCAAGATGCTCATTCAGACATAAGACACATATCATTAAAATGCACTTTAATTCTGCTCTTTGGCGCTTAGAGCTATTTTCCACCCCAAAAGGTTACAGTGTAGAATATACAAACAGACAGTTCCCTCCTCCCTCCCACTCCAGACTGCTGCATGCATCAAGATGGAGGCAGTGACATCACTCCAGAGATAGCCCTGCCAGGTGGGCCTGGTCCAGTCGGCAAGCAGGGACCCTTTGCTACCCTCATGAAACCTCCGCCTGCCCCCAACTCATCCCTCAGCTTGGTCAAGGGGCCTCTGGATGGAAGCCCAGCACAAGCCTGGTGCAGTGCCAGCCCTGTGCTGAAGTCACGGCAGAGCCTGCCTGGCCACCCTGGAGACCGTGGTCCACAGCTCGCCTTGCACAGCACCCTCTCACAAACCAGACCCCAAGCTACAGGACCATCCAGCTGGATGAGAGTCATGGACCCTTCCCTCACTGAGGAACAGCTGGAGGTGGAAGAGCTGCTCTGCTTATTTCTACCCCCACAACCCGTGTGTTTCACACACATGGACAATACCATGCTGTCCCTAATAGATACTGGCCCTGGGGCAGATCAATGATCAGCAGCTAAGCCTTGGCCAAACCATGTTTGCTTTTACAGTGGGTCTTCTTTAGCAAGACGTATCTTCTGCCTAAGGAAGAAGATGAATGGCTGCGCTCCTCTGTTTGAAAGGTACCTTTTCCTGAATTAACTCACTTACTTTCTACTCTCTAACGTGCCATTGTGTTCTACTGTCCTGAAATAAATCCTTTGGGAAATGTGTAATAAAATAACCCACATGTTGGGAATCCTGATGGCTAAAATCTGTCCACCTTATTATCTGGTGTGCTGGATACCTGAGTGGACAAAGCAGATGTCTCTTTCCATTTGGAAGATATTAGAGTCAACACCAGTTTAATTAGGAACCCAGACCTTGAGAAGACTCCTCAGAGGTGGAATCCAGTCCTTGAAATAGCACCATGCCCCATAATTCCTTTCCTGGGCTGACTGGGTGATTGGCCTGCGCTGAAGGGGCTGTGGTGGTTGCACCCTTGTGTCCCTGAGAAGGGATGGATGGTGAGCTGGGAAGGACTCTGCATCCAGCCCAGGGCACAAATCCACCGCCGTACTGTGTGACAAGGGTAATGATCCATGAGAAGAGATCCAGGGCATTACTCAAATGGAACATGCCTCCACCAGCCTCATGGCTGCCATGTATTGCAGCAGCATTTGTCCCCAACCTGTTGCTGTCCTTGTCCCTGTGTCTGTCCTTCCTGGTGGAAAGCATGAAGAGCCAGCAACACCCTGTGTGAGCTGCAGGAGTGGCATTCCCATGGGTTCTCTGTGACCCTGGGGCACATACGATGCATTTTTATTGGACCTGTTCAAAATCCCTTCAACCAGTTGACAATGCTATTGAATGTCATGCCAACACATTGACAAATGTGGCATAATTTTTTATAAAAATGGCAAATGAGAGCCCCGTGGCATGGCAGCAAATGTGAAATTGTTACAACAGAGCATGCCACTGATCTCCACTGAGCCTTGGGTGATGATGGTCTCCTCGGATGTCTGAGCAATCACTTGGTCCATTAGTTGATTTGGATACCTGCTCCATACAGAAAAGTTTTTTAGTCCATAACTCTCATTTTAAACATATTCTTACAGGGTCTCATGGCAGAAAATTAGTTGTTCCTTCCTCTCTGGGATGAACCAATGCCAGATGCTAAACCCTCAGTCCTCACGTCTACTAGAGAGCAGTAGACCATAGCAGACACATTAACCAGAGCCTGGCAGTGTTTGCCAGGGTTAGAAATGCAATTGTCTGCACTGCTTAATTGTCAGAAAGGTCCCTGGGTCTGGACAGTGCCAGATAGCTCTCTCCAAAGCAGTTCCTGGATATAATCAGTGGCTGAAGCATTCCTGGAACTGTTTTGGATGCATCCATCCTGCTGCAGGGACTGGGAAAGTTAATGAGATAGTGTGGGCTGCTCATGCTGGTTGGCTCCAGTGTCTGGGTGCATTTTCAGACCTATTTAATTCACTATTCAGATGTAGGCCCAAGGCGATGTTGGCATTTGTGATGTCCTGCCTGTTGGCAGATGTTGCCCCATGCCTCCATTTGTTTCAGACCAGTTTCCCACAAAACCATCCTGTTCTTGCTCCACTGCTCTTTGACCTTTGGTTCCTGTAGATGTGTTGCCAGTGCTGCTCAGCACGATGCTCTCACACTCACAGCAGTCATAATTCTCACCTCTGGATGACGGGAATGCAGGGTTATGAGATGTCCCCAGCACCTTTAGGAAGTCTCTTCCTGAAGGGAGCTGTGGCAGGTCCAGTATACACATCACATCATCTGGTCTGCAGACCTCGCCCACACAGGTCCAGCATCCCCCGCACACTCCCTGTCGGTGCTGTAGAGTGGCACTCCACTTTGGGGCTACTGCTACCCAGGAACATGTTTAGGACTGAACCATTACGAAACTGTCACCTTGGACTTGGATGAGTCCCTAATATAGACCCTGCTGCTCCTTCCTTCTTGGTCTCATCTGAGTGCCTAGATGTCTACTCAAGCCTGCCTAGATTCTTGGTACCCAGCTCAGCCCTGAATCTAATCAGCACCCTCCCCCCACTGACCCTGCATTTCTCTCCTCTCCCAGTGTCTCCAGAGATATCCAGCTTGGTTAGAATTGAAAAAAATCAGCCAGAAAACGAAGTGTTCCTCACCACAACAAGCTTGTGCTTTGAGATAATTCCGTGGATCTCCTAGCTCTTCAAGGATGCTACAAGAATGCAACTGGGATTGAAAGGGCTCTTCTCTCCTTGCCAGGGGCTGTTGTGTCTTCTGTCTCTTAAAGCAAAGGCATTCAGTCATGCCAGCACTTTTGCATCGCAGGACCCTGTTAGGGCTTTACCCTACTGGAGAGACAGCTGAACATTTTCCATCAAAATTATTTTCAGCCAGAACTGATCTTCGTCAACACAGAAAACAGTGATTATCTTGGGGGAGGGTCAGATTTTTGGAATCTCATTAAGAAAATTAGCGCTGGAAAAAAAAAAATAAACCAACCACAAACCAATAAGAGAAATTGCCTTTTTGGTTTTGATAAAAGCCCTGATAAATCTGGTAAAAAAAACTTCAGCAAAAATACTTGTTGTGAGCCTGTGTAAATTGCTCCCGTGAACGTACAGCTCCCCGAATGCAGCCAGCCCCAGGTGCATGACAAGCCCTAATAGACATGTTTCCTTCATTTGTTTGCTTGAAGCGCCCCGGGGCTGTCCTAGAGGCAGAGGATACACTGAGATAACACACAGGTTCATTAGTGCCCCTGCTCATTAACCGAGACCTCTGTGGCAGTGATGTGGCTCCTCTAATTTGTGTCAGTGGTGCAGGGAGGTGCGGAACAACCACGCTTCCCACCCAGCCCTTGCAGATGAAGCTGTCGCCGCATCCTTCAAAGCAGCTCCTGCCCACCCCTGCCCACCTCGTCGGCCCCTTCCAGAGGCTCCCGCTCCTCTTGGATCCCGGCACTAGGAGAGGTAATGGATGCTCTCCAGGTCAGAGGCTAATGGAGGGGTGCTGGGATGAGGAGGAAAAGCTAGAAGGCTGAGAATTAAATTGGGGATAGAAGTAAGGGGCTCTCTGGGTCTAGGAAACACAGCACCAGATGTCTCTTCTTCACTCCTGCCAGGCAAAGCCCTCAATCTGCTCCCCCCCTGCCAGAAGAAACCAGTCCACCTAATCAGAGGTGTCTGTTTGCAGGGATTAAGTGGAGATCAGGCCATCTAAGGATCTGACTCTCTTTCCTGAACAGATCCTGGTTATTTAAAGAAGTCTAATTTGCTATCCTCATTACCAGGGACTGGGCGACACTGCATAGAGCCCACGCTGCTCTCCTTGGTCTGGAGCTGTTCTGTCCACCCTAGCCCAGGGTGACATGTCCAGAGCTGGTGCGAACCCTCCCTGTGCCTATGGCCATGGCATGGAAGGGTTTTCTCTGGGCTGATTCAGGAATTTTCAGGGCAGGTAGCCCTGAGCACCTTTTGCCATTAACCTATTCTGTCACTGAGATGTCACCCAAAGGACAGAACAAAAAGGCAGATGAGCAGCTGGCTCTGCCTGTACTGCAGAGAAAATTGGAAGTGTTCCACCATGAGTGCCCTCTGACTCTTAAACTCCCTACTGAGATCTGGGTATCAATGTTGAACGATGCTCCCGGGAAGTCAAGGCTTTCCTGAAATGGTAGCATTCTTCTGCCTTTTCCCTGGTACCCCTGCACCAGCTCTCAGCAGCCTTGTGTCTTCAGGAGGAGCGTTGAAGTTTCTGGCTCACAGAGTTAAACTCCCAGTTCCTGACAATCTCCCCTCTCCATGCACACTCTTGCAGCTGAGACTGGAAAACCTTCTGGAGGTGTCCTGCGAGGTGCAAGTAACTCTCTTTTGCTGAGTCCTCTGCAGCAACCCATCCTCGTCTCACATCCTCAAGGTACAGAATTTGTGAGTGAAGAAGTGACTCAGTACTGACACCTTCTGCACTTGGCTGCAGAGATGAGATCACTCTTCCCAGGGCTAAGAAATTCACAGGCACATCATTTTTATTAGGAAGCTTTGGGTGAACTCCCTTTATCCACCTCATTGTTGTACAGGACATGGCGAAGAGGTGCTCTGTCTTTTCTACTAGAGGCCGGTGGAGATGCTGAAGAGGTGCTGTGAGGTTGCACTGGTCCTGGACACTGTCCTTGCTGTGCACTCAGGAGATGGCAGTGAGACCTGGGGGGGCCTCTTTCTGTGGGGAAGGGATAATAACCTCAACCCCACAGTCCATGATCTCACTCCTTCGCCTCCTGCGGTTTGATCTGTGCCGAAATGTGGTTAAAGATTAACCCTTTTGGGAGGCATCTGCTGTCACTTCATATCACGCCATTGGCCCTTTCTCCCACCGCAGGCACTGCTGTAATGGGAGGCTCCTCTGCAGGTTTCAGCTGTAGGCTTTACTGGAAGATGGCCCATCATCACCTCCCAACGTGCCTGGCACTTCACCTTCTGGTCAATGGGAAGTGCTCCACTGCTTTTGTAGCAGAACATCCTGTAGGGCCATTGCACTACAACTGTCAAAGGAATTTTCTCATCCCACCAGGCCCACCTTCCACTGACTCCTCGGACTTTTTGCAGCAGAGTGCTGGGCATGCATCCTCGGTGGACAGAAACACAGACAAGGTGACTGACTAGTGCTGGTAACTGTCCTGCTCTGAGGGGGAGGTGGATTGGAGCCCTCCATTGGTCCCTTCCCATCAATACAGTTATGGTAAGAACCATGATGTAGCAGGAAAGAAATGCTGGTGAGAAGGACCAGTTGCAGTTTCAGTCCCATAGCACACAGGGACACTTTCTAATGCTTCATAGATTAGTATCATAGAACCAGAACAGTCTGAAGTCTGTCCAGGACAAGGAGTGGACACTAGTTCAGGACCCAGATGTCTCCTTCCAGTTAGTAGATATGACTGATGTCTATTCACTTCCTTTACAGCACCTGAGACTGTGGGCTGTGAGGATCTGCTGAACCACCCAGAGTGGGAAGCACGGTCCATGTTGCTCCTGCAGCCATGTCCACCCCTGAGAGAGAAGCACTTCAAGGCAGAGTCCCACAAATACCAGTCCTTACTTAGTCCTGCTCAATACCTGCCAGGTAACCAGAAAGATGTGAAGATCTCAAGTGCAGGGTACGTGCTGATGGCAGGCAGACTCTTAGTCAGGGCCCTGACACCTATGGGGGCTTGGTGCTTAGATGAGTTCATCTCACAGATGAAGAACCAAGGTGGGAGGTGAACCAAGTGGGTCAGGGGTAAGTCTGGTGGGCAGAGCACACTGCTGGAGTGGTGCATTTTCAGTGCAGGGTCCTCTGGTTGGAGCTACTTACCCATTTTGTGGCCAAACAGGTTGTAAACAGTTTCACACTGGAATTTCAGAACCAGTAGAATCAAAGTGCCCCAAAAAATGGCTGGTGCCTGAGGTTGCTCCCACAGCGTTTCAAATATTTTCTCAGTAGCTGACTTCTTCTCATCTTTAAGGAATGTTGGGCTGCAGACCACTGACACTCAGAGTCAGTGACTACCATCTAATTGCACTAAACAAACCTAAAAATCCCAGGATAAAGGAACCCTGGGAGGAGAAGGCACAGGGGTGGCTCTTATACCTGGGACAGTGGGGTCTGGTCCCACCAGAACTTACTCCTTCATGGCACATTCAGGTGTTCAGGGAGGCACCACAAACTGGATTGAACTGGTTCCTCTGCCATAATATGAGGATGCTGCTCTGACTGGATGGACAAGGCACAGGGTGGATGGCCTTTGGGAAAGAGCTGCATTCCATGTTGCCCAGGTTGCCCAGAGAAGTGGTGGAAGCCCCATCCTTAGAAGTTTTTAAACCCAGGCTGGATGGGGCTCTGAGCAACCTGATCTAGTGGGAGGTGTCCCTGCCATTGGCAGGGGGGTTGGAACGAGATGGTTTTTAAGGTCCCTTCCAACTCTGACAATTCTATGATTCTATGTTACTCCTGCTTGCCCCCCACCACTTTGCTTTGATATCTGCCTAGGCTCGCTATCCTGGAAATGAAATCACAACGGGCAAAGAAGTCATGAAGAGAGCAGGGTGGTGGCACAGAGTCATCCCAAGTGGCAGGGGAAGCATTAAGAGGGGAGATGTCACACCTGTACAGCAGTTGGCCAGCAGTTGGATGTTGGCCAGCTGGGGATAGTGCAGAAAAGACACCTAAGCTATCTGATAGCTTGAGAAGATGTCTGAAAGAGATGAATTTGCTTAGTTTTTCAAGGAAGTCTAGGGATGCCTTGATTATGGTGTGCATGAGCTCTCAGCAGGTGAAAACGTGAGATTTTTTTTTTGGCCTTCATGTGTATGACCTATATCAGGGAGAGTTACTTGTCCTGTCTGTTCCTCACTTTGTCAGTGAGTAAACTGGAGATGAAGTTCACCCAGATCCAGGAGGTTTGCTGGGTTAAGCCTTGCCATACTCCTACACAGGAAGTGTGATATGAGGATCTGGTACCTATGACATGGTGAATATGCATTTTATCTTCTGTTGGATACTCCAGGAAAGATGATAAAAGAAGATACTTTATACCCAGATTATTTGCACTCTTTAAATAACCTTCTTCAGTCTGAGAAGGGTCTGTGTAAAGCAGCGAGGTGCAGCCTCCAGCTCAGAGTCTGGGAGGGGATGGGGAAGGCAATCGCTGTCCCTGTGGTGGGGCCAGGGCTGTCCCTGGGCTGAGCTGCAGCTGGAAGAGGCTTGTCCTTCTGTGATGGGAGATGCTTCCCTGTCTAATGCTGCTGTTGGGTGGTCTCCTGAGGAGAAGTGTGGTGATTCTTTCCCACTCCTGGGCAAGGGAGGCTTCAGTGGGTGAGCTGCAGCTCATCTGGGGATGCTGCATCTCATCCTGACTGCTAAAGGATGAGATGGGGCAGAGACAGAGAGCAAGCCCTCCTCCTGCCCACCCAGCCCCTCCAAGGGTCCTGTCTGAGTGTGAGGGTCCTCTCAGTTCACCTCCCAAAAGCTCCTTTCCTGCATTGGGCAAGAAAAAGAATTAACACTGGAAAAGTAAACTTTGGAAGTGCATCCCTCCTGCAGTTATCCTTCCCTTCGAGGACCCTGCTCCCCCCTGCCAGGGGTCACACCACACTCACCACTGAAATGAGGGCTCCCCAATTTAAGAGAGACAGGGATCTACTGGAACGAGTCCAATGGAGAGCTATGAGAATGATTAAAGGACTTGAGCATCTCCCCTGTGAAGAAAGACTGAGGGAACTGGGGTAGTTTTGTCTTGAGAGGAGAAGACTGAGAGGGGATCTTAATAATGTCTATCAATATCTGAGGGGTGGGTGTCAAATGGAAGGGGCCAGTCTCTTTTCTGTAGTGCCCAGCAACAGGACAAGGAGCAGTGGGTATAAACTTGAGCATAGAAGGTTCCATCTCAACATGAGGAGGATCTTCTTTGCTGTGAGGGTGGCAGAGCCTGGCCCAGGCTGCCCAGAGAGGTTGTGGAGTCTCCAT